>OY986436.1:237369097-237894097 GCA_963920525.1 Dichetophora obliterata | reverse complement strand
TTTCGAAAAAAATTGTAATTTGATACGCCCTAATGAGCACTTAATTTTGAAAAAATAGTCTGCAAGAGGCAAACTTGCAATGCCTATAGCTTTTAAAAGCGAGCTAACTTTGCAAAACCCTTTTCGGGTTTTCTTACTATAAACCAGTACTATCATCCTGTATTGTCCGCTTTTCCGTTAGAAAAATGTGTTGCACAGTGTTTCAGCTCCGCTAGAACAAAAAATACAAAATTTTTTGATATTTCATTGGATAATCTCAAAAATTTTGCTCTGCTACCGCACATGACACGATAGTGGTTGATATATTGATTGAAAACTTGATATTTTTTTAAAAAAAAACAAAATTTATATTTTTTTATGGTTAGCAGTTTAGATTCTAGATCAACAATGCTTAACACGTACCAAAAACGTAAAACACCCTGTATCTGGAAAATTTTACAATATAGGAGGAAACTGAATACAGATTTTGAACCAGCGTTGAAAATACATATAGGAACGATAATGGGTTTACCGGATCCGAAATTTGAAGACAAGTCTTTTTTATAAAAACATGTCTGAATATAAGAGTACTGCTATTATTTTGACCAAAGCTGTATATAGTTCGTTTATGAAATATCAAATCTGGCACATTTTATTTCAATCTACCACACTTTTTGAGTTCAATCTGCCACTAAAAATTTTTTATAAGTTCGTGCACTGAGAACGGACCTGCGTCACATGCATACTTGCTAGATTGTTGTTGTTGCTGCGCATATGCAACTTATGCTACACTCATAAATATATACTAGGGCAGTTCACTATCTTGTTGCATCGTTGCAGATGCAAAATAAGCAGCTTTTACAAAAACAAAAAGCATTTGTAGCAAAAGCTTTTCAATGCATTTTGTTTTTGTAAAAGCTGTCTATTTTGCAATTTGCAACGATGCAACAAGATCGTGAATTTCCCTACTATTTTGTTATTTCTATGCAAAATGTCTCTTCTTGGATGGGAGTTGCAAATTTTTTGTAGCAGAAAATATGTTTTCTGAACCGCAATGTATGGTTTGCTACCGAACTTTTTCTGTTCATAAAAAATATAATATTGAACGGCATTATATCGCATAGTTTAATATACAAAAATTTATATGAAACTGAGTGTAGGAAATTAGCGATTCGCTTACAAAAAGCGTTTATTGAAAAAAAATAGCAAACTGGCTACTCAGCAAATGAACAGTTAGCTATCCAAAAAACAATACATACAGTATCCGTTCCACATTTTTTTCACAAAAATGTATTTAAAATATTTTACTCATACAACTAAAAATTATATTTCTTTGCTCAAAAACGAACAAAAAACATAAATATATAAAAAAAAACAAAAAAAAAATAAAAAATAGCTTATCCCGATTACTCAAAAAAAAAAATAGAAAAAACTCTAACTTTTCATGCCCGCTCTATCCAGGCATACCTTCTTAGGAATTCAAACCTTTATTTAATACATAATAACAAATTCACTTCTAAATAAAAATTGCTTTTTAAAATTTTTTTGAAAAGGATGAAATTAACCTTCACTACTTAAAAAGTTTTATTCTAATTTGGAACAGTGCAAAAATCAGTAAATGATCATATGTTTCCTCGATATAAATTATGAGCATTAGTATGACAACGTAAAACGGAAATTTTTCAAAACATTTCCCCCTCGCACCCCTCCCCTAGATTTGTAATACAGCAGAAGAACATTTATCTGGCGACTCTGAAGGCATGCATATGCACAATAATCGAATAATCTAATAATAATAACATAATCTAACAAGCGCATCTTCACCTTGAATGAAAGCTGAACTAAGACTCAAGTAGTATTTTTTCCAGTGCAAAGCTTTCAATGAGCTTTTATACATAAACAAAATATGCTTGTATAGAGTTTAATGACCTTTGCTTTAGATTATCCAATGTTATGGCTTTGATGTATAGCTCCAAATAAATATTTCATTCACTATTGCAAATTTTCTGTTTTTGTATTCAATTTCCAAAACCAAAAGCTTAAAAATCACAATTTGTCAACCTGCCAAATTTTATCATTATATTTCTACTACATTGAAACACAAAATCCATTGACTGCATTTTGAGATCCCGAAAATCCCGGGAACGTCAAAAGCCATTTCTAATTCGGGACTTCTAATGAATTTAGTAAGAAAAAATAATTTATGAAACTCTATTATTCTGAAAGACAATAGATTCAAAAGAACTGCATTTTATACGACATTGTATAAGAAAAAAACTGAATTGTATTTGCAAGCAATAAACATTTTGACGTCGAAAAAAGACGATGGAAACTTACAAACCATCCCTACTTGTTTCGAGGATATAAATTAAATTTACAAAATTATGGGAAAAGTCTTTTTTTAGAACATAAAGAAAATATTTTAGCAATTTAGAATAAATTATTTAATTAAAAGATATGAAATAAAATCTCTAAAAATGTACAAGAAAAATAATAAAACTTTAACAAGATTCCTGCGTTGACCCTTTTCTTCGTATTGACTAATATAAAGTTAATAGCGTCAGGTCGAAAATTTACATTTATTAGATAATCTCTGCAACCGACTCAACACTCACCCACCCAACTTTATTCGCTATAAATATGCAAACTTTAACAGAGATTACGGAATGTTTTTTATTCAAGTCATGAATTTGGTTTTTATATTAAAACCATTTCGCATAAATGACACAAATCCAATGTCATACGTTTAAGTTTTGGACAGCAAAGCCCCCAATGTAAGAGATTTCACGATGCATATTCCTTGGCAAGGTAAAACAAGTTAACCCAACACTAAAAAAAATAGAAAAAGAAGAAGAAATTGAAGTCGGTCGTTTGTCTTGCATCATCATCGTCATCATCATACTTTCAATTATATAAATCTACATATGGGTTATTTTGGGGTCACACAAAAGCACACTAAATCTAAAGGTAACCATGTCAGCAGGTAAGCCAAGGCGGAGCTGGAACATGAGCGGTATTATTTAAAGAGAGGTAGTGCGGGAACAACAAAGAGCAGCTGTATCGGAATGTTGAATATGCCGGGACTTAAGTGGAAAGTAGAGGACCAGCTCATGTTATTGCTGCTCTTCAAGTGTTACGTCATCGAAGCGCTCGATGTTGATGTTGATGCTGATGTTGATGTTCGCTGAAGATAAAGCGACTGACAATGTTGCCAGGAAGATGCTACACACTGATGTTATTTATGCAATACATTTCGTCCTTTGGACGCTGCTGTTGTTGGTCTTCTCGCTGCTGTTGCTGCTGCTGCTGTTGTTCTTGATAATAATGGCCACTTTTGCCGCAAGAAATAGCCATATGATGATGACAAAGTGTAACTGCAGCTGTGTTGACTTGGAAGCTGCTTTTGTTTTTGTTGTTGTTGTTGGATGGGCAGGTTGAAAGAATGTTTGGATGAAACGATTGCATAGCTGGTTGGACAAAAACGATGGTTCGAAGGTCGGTGGAGGTGGTCGTTTTCTACATTTATGTTAAGTTGGTCACATGGTATGGTTGAAAAAAATTTGCTGCTTGAATGAATGAATAGATGGATGGATGGATGAATGGATGGATGGATGGATGATTGGATAGCATGAATGACTGAAATGGATGGATGAATGAATGAATGCTTCACTACGTTTGTTTGGCTGGCTTACATAAACTTTGTTGATGTCCTTTCGTTCATGTTGATTTTTCTTTTCAATGGATGCCGCTTATAACGCTGCGCAAATATTAGACTGAGCAGTGGTTGTTGTACTAATAGTTGTTGTTGTTGTTGGTGTTCTACCTCCGAGAACTGGAGTGAGTGAGTTAGAGCAAAGACGAAGAGTCAAAGCACTGAAGCGGAAGTTATGCTGAAAATATGTCAATGACGAAGAGGATTTGGTTTTCTTTATAAGTGCTACGCATAGCAGGATGCCTTAGAAGGTAACGGCATTCGATATAGTATATATGTGTGTGTGTGTGCGTGTGTAGGTATCTTTATTTGTTTGTTTATTTGTTCTTTATGTCTTCATGTTTTATTTATAAAAAAGAATTTTGCGTTGAAAGTAGCATTTAATGGCTTTAACAAAAGCAACACACCCAGGATAACAAGAAATCCTTTTGGCATTATAAACTTTTATTAAAATTTCATGCTGATATCCTGCTACTTTATGCTGCGACATGTTTTCTTATTCGCCAGCATGCCGTTGATATGGTTTTTGTTGTTGTTGTTGACATTGTTGTTACTGTTGTTGTTGTTGTGATTTACGACTATGTTTTCAAACTTGGTCAAGGATTTGTTGGTTGTTATATGTATTTTAAAAGCACTTAAAGCGTTCATAACAAATAACCATTAAAGTGTCCTAAAAGCTTTGCATGCATTAAAATGTTTTGAATTTATAATGGACTGGTTCAAAGGTGACACTTCTATCATAAAATTGCTTACCTAAGGACGATATTAAGGTAAATTCTTTAACTATAAAGAATTTTTATGAAATAATCATTAGAAAAGGCAGTAATTTTCTAAAGCTTCTATTATAAAGACTTTCGTACTCAAATAGAAATCTATTTTATGCAGCTATGACCAAAATCGGCTTTGGAGCGAAGAGCTTTTCTGCAATGTATAAGTATAAGTACATACACAACGCTTAAGCCACCGTTGCCGATGCGTAAAAATTTTACCATACTGTTATATTTTTTTTTTTTTTTATATGATCTGAAAACGTGAAAATTATTTTCATTATGGTAAATTTTTACAGTGACGAAAAAATCTGTTTTTATAAATTCCTTTCTAACTCTACTACATTTATAAGAACACAGTCGGTTTATAAAAACTTTAAATTAGTGTTAGTTTACTTTACTAAAGTAATTTCTTATGAATTACTAATTTTTGTATTGGTAATAATATTACAATACAAATTAAGATAGAAAAATCTTTTACTATTCACTTTGCAAAAAATTAAAGAAAAGCAGTGACATTAAAATAGGTATATTTAGTGGATGCCATCCTTGAAGACAAAATGTCTGTTAAATGGAAGTTTATAATGAAACACTACTCTCAGAGAAGTTTCAAGTAAAATGAGTTTTTACTTTTAAAATCGAATTTCTCATGAATAAAAAAAGATAAAGTAAGAAAAATCTTTCGTGGTTTTGTTTTAAAGCTGAGGACACGTAGAATACAAAAAAAAATATAATAGTCAAATAATTTTTGTTAGCCACTGATGATTTCTTCGTATTCTATGTCATTTTTAAGATATTATATTTTGAAAGTATGTAATAAAGTCTGATGCAACTGATTCAATTTCATTAATTTTACAAAATTGAAATAACATCACAACCTAAAATTTTTATTATTATTATATAATAATAATATATATCGCTACCTTAATATAGAAAGGCCCTAACTCATTTTTTTTCGAAATAAAATTTTTTCCAGATTTTTGCAAAAAAAAAAATTGATGTAGAAAGAAAATTGCTGCAAAATATTGCTACAGCATTGAATTGGTTAGTGTCTTAAATAAAAAATCCATTTCAAGAAAATTCGGACCCGAAAAATTATAATATTTATTAAGTTTTTCCCATCTCCTGTAAAGTAACAAAAAATGAGTTAGGGCCTTTCTATATTAAAGTAGCGATATATATATAATATTATATATATAAAAACAAGACTTCAAGAACTGTGTTTAAATTAAACTCGAACTTAAACTTAAAAATAAACTTAAACTTAAAATTAAACTTTAACTTAAACTTAAACCCACACTTAAACTTAACCTCAACCTTACCCTTTAACTTAAACTTAAACTTAAACTTAAACTTAAACTTAAACTTAAACTTAAACTTGAACTTAAACTTAAACTTAAACTTAAACTTGAACTTAAACTTAAACTTAAACTTAAACTTAAACTTAAACTTAAACTTTAACTTTAACTTAAACTTAAACTTAAACTTAAACTTAAACTTAAACTTAAACTTAAACTTAAACTTAAACTTAAACTTAAACTTAAACTTAAACTTAAACTTAAACTTAAACTTAAACTTAAACTTAAACCTTAACTTAAACTTAAACTTAAACTCAAACTTAAACTTAAACTTAAACTTAAACTTAAACTTAAACTTAAACTTAAACTTAAACTTAAACTTAAACTTAAACTTAAACTTAAACTTAAACTTAAACTTAAACTTAAACTTAAACTTAAACTTAAACTTAAACTTAAACTTAAACTTAAACTTAAACTTAAACTTAAACTTAAACTTAAACTAAAAATTAAACTTAAACTTAAACTTAAAATTAAACTTAAACTTAAACTTAAACTTAAACTTAAATTTAACCTTTAACTTTAACTTTAACTTTAACTTTAACTTTAACTTTAACTTTAACTTTAACTTTAACTTTAACTTTAACTTTAACTTTAACTTTAACTTTAACTTTAACTTTAACTTTAACTTTAACTTTAACTTTAACTTTAACTTTAACTTTAACTTTAACTTTAACTTTAACTTTAACTTTAACTTTAACTTTAACTTTAACTTTAACTTTAACTTTAACTTTAACTTTAACTTTAACTTTAACTTTAACTTTAACTTTAACTTTAACTTTAACTTTAACTTTAACTTTAACTTTAACTTTAACTTTAACTTTAACTTTAACTTTAACTTTAACTTTAACTTTAACTTTAACTTTAACTTTAACTTTAACTTTAACTTTAACTTTAACTTTAACTTTAACTTTAACTTTAACTTTAACTTTAACTTTAACTTTAACTTTAACTTTAACTTTAACTTTAACTTTAACTTTAACTTTAACTTTAACTTTAACTTTAACTTTAACTTTAACTTTAACTTTAACTTTAACTTTAACTTTAACTTTAACTTTAACTTTAACTTTAACTTTAACTTTAACTTTAACTTTAACTTTAACTTTAACTTTAACTTTAACTTTAACTTTAACTTTAACTTTAACTTTAACTTTAACTTTAACTTTAACTTTAACTTTAACTTTAACTTTAACTTTAACTTTAACTTTAACTTTAACTTTAACTTTAACTTTAACTTTAACTTTAACTTTAACTTTAACTTTAACTTTAACTTTAACTTTAACTTTAACTTTAACTTTAACTTTAACTTTAACTTTAACTTTAACTTTAACTTTAACTTTAACTTTAACTTTAACTTTAACTTTAACTTTAACTTTAACTTTAACTTTAACTTTAACTTTAACTTTAACTTTAACTTTAACTTTAACTTTAACTTTAACTTTAACTTTAACTTTAACTTTAACTTTAACTTTAACTTTAACTTTAACTTTAACTTTAACTTTAACTTTAACTTTAACTTTAACTTTAACTTTAACTTTAACTTTAACTTTAACTTTAACTTTAACTTTAACTTTAACTTTAACTTTAACTTTAACTTTAACTTTAACTTTAACTTTAACTTTAACTTTAACTTTAACTTTAACTTTAACTTTAACTTTAACTTTAACTTTAACTTTAACTTTAACTTTAACTTTAACTTTAACTTTGATTCACACTATTGTTTCTAACAAAAAAACTAACTCACGAAAAATTTATTTTAAGAGCTAATTTGAATGACAAGGAAATTACCTTTCTAATGTGATGGTGGATGGTTTCACTCGACTCATCCATTCCCGAGCTGTGCTTGTTTTCAGATGAAATCAATCCGTTGAAACTACTAAATTTCCACATTGAGCGCAATTAATAGTAATTAAATTTTGCGTAATAAATCAAAATTTTTTTGTAGCAACAAATTTGTGATTTATATAATTTTCTTTTCAATGACTTTAAGACTAGTGTTAGCACAATTTTATCAAAGAATGAAAAGCTGTGCCGCCAGATCAAACTTCTGTGTATGGGACTATATGTTAAGCAAAATTGATGAACGGAAGTCCGAAACATTGATCATACCACAGTTTGTTCATCTGTTCAGTTTGTTCAGAGCTGATTCAGATTTGGGATCAAATGGATCAAAATATGGCGATTGAATATCATGCTTCAATCTTTTGTATCAAATAATCAAAGAGAGAGGGAAAAGATTTTAATTTAATAAAATAAAATAAACTCTGTGAATTCATTGACTACTTTAGTTCTAATTGTACTTTATTTAAGTGACATTAAGTTTTATTTATTCTACACTGTAAGTTCCAAAAGTTTTAACTCTGTGAATTCATTGACTACTTTAGTTCTAATTGCACTTTATTGTAGTGACATTAAATTTTATTTATTCTACACTGTAAGCCCCAAAACATTTTAACTTACAGAGTTTAACAAGAAAATAAAAGTATACCTCATTTGATCTGCTGTATTCCTATGTGAGGAACCGCAGGGAATTTTCTTCAAAATTTAATTATTCGGTGAACGAGTTTCACAAAACTCCCGCTATTTTTTCTTTCGTGCAAATAAAATAAACAGCAATACGAGTAGCACCAGAACAAGTAGAACTAATTGCAAATCTGCTACAACACTAAATTTTTAAGGCTAAAAACAACACTTTTCAGTTAACAGAATTTATTTAATCACAATTTGAAGAGTGGCAAAAGGAAGTGAGTGAAGACGAGGTCACATCATTTGGATGGTAAAAGCGAAAAAAAAGCTCAATAAAACAATTTCACTGTGAACCAAAAAAAAAGCACCGATTCCACCTACCAGACGCGGCAACTACAAGACCATGATGCACACGAATTCACACAAAAATCAGTGAATAACAGGGAAAAGGAAGAAGAACAAGACTGACGAAGAAGTAGTACGTAGTTGGCAAAGCTGGAAAAAGTTGGCAAAGCACACGGAATGACTGTTAAATAGAATAAAATTAATTTTTCTATATATATTTTTTGCTATTTTTTCCTATTGCTTTTTTTTATATGATTTGAGCGCCCTCTTGTGAGGAGATTTTATTTAATTGCAAAAACAAGTAGAAATGAAATGACAAGCAGTTTGACAAGGGGCATAGAAAGAGATAGTTTGAGTGTGGGCGAGCAAAAGTGACAGAAGGAGAGAGAAAGAGAGAGAAATGGATACAAAAAATAAACGTGCAATCGGATGCTTCAGTCAGAACACACAATGATAGGGTGGCAACACTATTGCTTGGTTGCTGCTAACATTTAACAAACTTTAAGCTGACACGTAGTCTTCTTTATTTTTTTTTTGCTCCTTGTATTTGAGATTTTGTTTCAAAAGTGAATTTCACCTGATGCAATGGGTGGTAAAGAGAAATGGGGGGCACAAGTGACAGCGGTATCTTCGGTTAGTTGCTGGTTGCTGCTTCAAAATGCGCTGCGTCACGTAGGCGCTGCAAAGTTTCCATTTTTGCAAAATTTACGATTTAACAGTTACAAAAAAGAAAAATTCCGGACGTTGGTAGGAAAACGTAAAGTTTTAGAGCTTCATATCCGGATAAGTGAGTACGTTTACCTCCACACGTACAAAAGATTTAGCTGCTTTCCGCTGTTCCATCCACTCTTCTGATCAATAAACCATTTTAACACGACTTTTGTGCTCACAGCGTTGCATTTCACTGCTGCTGCATTGTGCTGTGTCTAAATGCACAGTGGGTCAAATAGATAAATTATTGGCAAGATATTGAAATGCAAAATTTAGTGCTTTCAATACTTTACGCCACTTTAGTTGTGGCGTGTAATGCTCGCAAAAATCTTGTAACTTTTTTTGTGCAACGCTTTCAATTGAGTTTCAATCTTGAAACACCAAACTGTTTCCTTTCTCACTGCTATTTGTCTTCAGACAACATTTGAGCGTGTCGCGAAAATCCAACACTCAAACTCAAATAGAAGTGTGGCACGAAAAAATAGTAAAGAAGTGGTTTTATTTCTTTACACAGAATTTATTTCATTGCAATCAATTTTGTAAATTCGTGCAAGCGAACACTCATTCCACACGGTACGGCAACGCTTTGGGTGGATTGACGATAATAAAATGCAAAATAGGGCTGCTGCAATCTCATAAAAACTTTGTTTCAGGGCTCTTAAGCAGTATTGTCTTAGAAACAGGGTGTTAGAAACTTCGGAAATAAGGTTGTAAAAATTTGTATTTAATTTGAAAAAGTGTAGACAAGAAATGTCAGAATGTTTGGTTTGAATAGTTCACTAATCAGATATGGCAAACATTTCCTTCTTCATGTTAAAAAATATTTAAAAAATTCTGAATAATGTTCCAACTATACAATTTTTTAGCATAGTTTTCGGGAAAAAAGTGGATTTATTCATTGTTTATATATATTTTTATGAGCTTCCACACCTATCCTAAACTTCTTCAAGAAATGGGAAAGTTAATTTAAAGGATGAAGTATGTGTTTATTTAATTGGGTTTAAAACTTTCAATAAAGTTTTTATTAAGATTTAAAAAGAAACTAGCTTTATATAGATTTATTATTTTTGATAACTTGAGTTTATTGGTTTTTTTTTATTAATTTAAAAATCAAATTAAACAAAGAACAGTTTTCTTAACCTTAAATGAAGATTTCGTCTACACCAAATTAGACATGGGTATCGCAGCAAAAACTGCTGCGCTGATACACCAACCCAAGCGCAGTTTACTGTATCAGCGTAATGCGTTAACACAATTGCGTCATGACGTAGTTTTAAAAACTATGTTCTATATTAACATGATGTTGATCAGCGCAGGCTTTTTTGAATTGGATTGCTGCTTTATGTGGTCAAATTGTTGAATGCGGTGAGTTTTGTGGTGAAATAGAAATATATCTTATTTAAATAACTCATAATGCTTATATTTTTATTTAAAATTGCTTATAAAAACAGTTATTTATTAATATGAAACATTACTGAACAAGGACCATACTTTTAACATTCACTAAAAATTAAAAAGTCTTATGCTTCAAGCATGCAGTCAACTGCGTTCAAAGTCAATGTAATTAATCACACAGATAAACAAGCACATTTCTGGAACGCAAGACTAAATAGAAGCATGCAATTCTAAATAAAAAAAAAATGAGTATGAAGCAAATGTACTGCTCCAATTTTGCGTTACTGCGTTACTTTTTAACTATTAGCGCAATATTAAGCTTCAACGTAAAAACAAACAGTAGCTGCGTTCCATTCGCTTCAAAATAATCTATATTATTTTTTTACATGCAAGATAAAAACAAAAAAAAATGATCCTATAACAAATAAGATTATTTTTGCTATCCATATAAACTGTGATATAGCCTTTAAAAAATTTGAAACACAGGTGCCGCACCTGTATATTGTTATGAGCTGTCATTTCATTTTTTGAATAATTTGTTTATTTGATACAATGACTATTAGGTAGCCATGACAGCGACCTATTTTCTCACGAGCTGCGACCATCAAATGTTAAACTAAAGAAAACAAAACAAACCGCGTGTTTCACACACATTGGACGCATTCAGTGGAGCCAACAATTGCACTAAATTGTTTATATAATTGCATAATATTAATAATTAAATGAAATAATTTACAATTTTTCTCACGTTTAGAGTAAAACACATTCAGAGAAAAACATCGTTCACTAAGGTATCGCTACCATAACAGTTCAAAACAGTTTTGAACGACTCACGTTCTCATGACACCTAATAGTTATTGTATCATGATTGCTTGTTTGAATTTAATTTTGACTGCAACGGTAGAAAATTTGTTATCGCGATTATATTAAAGCGAAAGGAACGCAGCTTATAATTCCGTACAACTTTCGCAATTTTTGCTATCAGTATTAATATTTTCTTTAAGTATTTCTATTTTTCTTTAAGTATGTCACTTGTCATACTGAAAGCGTTACTTTTTTAAAAACAAGGAAATCAGCGCAGTAACGCTTTTTAGAGCTTCATCTCAATAGCGAAACGCAGCGTCACATTTTTTGCAGCTTAGAATATTAAAGATCGATTCATCAAGCTCTGATAAAATAACTGTTTTATATTAGCTGCGTCCCATTCGCTTCAAAATAATCCAGATTATGTTTTTTTAGATGCAAAGCAAAAACAAAAATAATAATCCTATAACAAATAGGATTATTTTTGCTATCCATATATAATTGTGATATAGCATTTAAAAATTTGAAACACAAGTGCCGCACCTGTATATTTTTATGAACTGTCATTTCATTTTTTCAATTATTTGTTTGTTTGATATAATGACTATTAGGTAGCCATGACAGCTACCTATTTTCTCACGAGCTGCGACCATCGAATGTTAAACAAAGGAAAACAAAACAAACCGCGTGTGTCACATGAAAATTTGGCTTCTATAAACCACTCAGATACAAAATTGCTTCTTAGATCTATTGCTTACGTTTTCTTTGTCTGAACACATTCAGCGGAGCCATCAATTGCACTTAAATCTATAGTAATAAAACTTATTTTCTGTTTGTTTGTTTGTTTGTTTGTTTGACCTTTATGCAAATCTAAACGGCTCAACGGATTTTGCTCAAACTAGGTGTACATATTAAGTACATCCCAATTTAAAATGAACCATACTTAGTTTTTGCCACACCCCCTCTGAAATTTTTCAACTAACGGTAATTTTGTTATTATAAAACTTTTTAGTATCGGAGATTTTTTTGTATTTAATTTTAAAAATTTTTTGTAATTTTGACATCAAAAACATTCACATATCTTCAAAATTGGAGAAATTTTCAGTATAACGACTTTTTCATAAAACATCGTTGCCTAAGAATGAGAAAAAAACGACATGAAAATCAAAGTTTGGTCTTTCGATGCAAATATCTCCGCTGTCCATTAATATATTTCATTCAAATTTTTTTTGTTCACAAGTTCAATAAAATAACTTCACAAAAATAGGTTGAACTGTACCGTTAAGTCAGTGTATATATGTTTTATGATTATGTCAAAAATAGGTCCAAAATATTGACTTTTTACTCAAAAAATGACTCAAAAATTGTTGTTGTTGTAAAAACGAAATCAATTAAAAATTGCACATCTGGCTACCTTTCATATGACATAGCATTTATTTGCAAAAATTCTTCCAGCTAAGCGCAAAAATTATTTTACTGTTTTTGTCATCAAAACATCAAGGTTGGATTTTTTTCGCGAATTTTATTTTTTCCAAAATGTTGTTTTTATATTTTTTACAAAAAAGTCAAATCTCAAAAATAATTTATGTGAAAAAATTACCCCAATATCTCTTTCCGATCAAAAGTAATGGCTAAAAATCTATTTTTTTCATACCAGACTATTAATAAAACTTAGTTTTGTGCTAAAATTCTCTATATAGTTTGAACGTCCCCATTATATCTCTAAGAATGCAGTTGTGTGTCTAAAGTAATTACGAACATTTTGGATTATACAAAATTTTCTTTTAGTGATCATCTTACTTATATTTTGCCTCCCCATCCCCGCCCCCCTCCTGTTAAATTTGTTTTGTTGTGATGGCTCAATTTGTTCTCACTATTGTGTCACCGTTGTCAATTAGTTCTTTATCAATGGTTCTTTAAATGTTGTCTATATATCACAATTTTATCGAAAAGATGACTGTGAATAAGAATGCTGTAAAAGTTAATATTTTCATGTAATCAGTTTAAGCTATATGGCGATATAAAAAAAAATATGCGCATCTGGTCAGCACAATTATTTCATTAGTTTTGATCTGTGCGTTAAATTCACAGATAGATGGCGCCACATGTGTAAGATGTGTGGGTACAAACTAAGCGTACACCTTGCGATGAATAGCTGAATTATGTTTTTGCAAAAGTTTCTTCAAATTTAACCCCACACGATTGGGATTACAGACAGGTGGCGCTATTTTCTTCTTACAGAAGAATATCTGATGTTCTTATGCAGCTAGCAGATAAGTTTTGCAAAATATTTTGCGAAAATGCTATTGCTACCAAACTTTTAAAAAGTAAAATAATGCAGTATTGCCAGTTTTTTTTAGAAATTTTAGTAGGTACAATAATTTTTAGCACAACGAATTTTCATAAAACATTGATAGCTAATAATGAGAAAAAAATTATATGAAAATCAAAGTATTTACTTTTAATGCCAATAACTCTGCTGTTTTTAATATATTTCATTAACATTTTTTTTTTTTTTTGTTAAAAAGTTCAATATGTTTTTTAATATAAATCTTTGTTTAGACGTTAAAATGTCCATATCTCAAGGACGCATTGAGTCCCTTCATAATTTTTATTTTTTTGAAAAGGTAATTGTGCTTGCTTTAAGATTGAGTAAATATAAAAATTCTTTTTAATTTTTAAAATCTGTTTTTCGTACCGCTTCTTTGAATTCAATTAGCTCACCGCAAGAGATGGAACCACCAACAACAAAAATTTTCCTAAACTTTTTTGGATCAATGTTCGTTCAATTACCTAGCAAACGGTGGATAAATAAAATTAAATAAAATAAAATTCAACATGTTTTTCATTATTCCCGAATTTAAAAACATTTAATCGAGAAGTGTATGTTAAAATGTTTATATAAATGACTCTCGAGTAACACCGGGTATATCAGCTATTATTTATATAATTGAAAAATATTAATAATTAAATTAAATAACTTACAATTTTTCTGACGTTTAAAGTAAACACATTCAAAGAAAAACATCGTTCACTAAGGTATCGCTATCATAACAGTTCACAACAGTTTTGAATGGCAGACGTTCTCATGACACCTAATAGTTATTGTTGTTTAAATTTAATTTTGACTGCAACGGTAGTGCCCTCTACGAGTCGTTTTTCTTGCCGTTCCTTTGAGAAGATTTGTTCTCGCGAGTATATTAAGGGGAAAGGAATGCATCTATTCTTAAACTAATTTTACTCGCCAACATTTTTTGGCGAGAAGAAACTCGAAATTCAAACTATACTTAATTTTTGGAGGTACATTTTTAATTTTACTTTTTATGTATAAAAGTGTAATATTTTTCTTACACCTAGATTTCGATATCACTTTTACGATTGACTGAAATTCTCAAGTTTTGAATAAGTTTAATTTGGTGTTAAAACGTAAACAGCTTCCTTTGCAAAATACAGGAAAGAAGCTAGTATTTATGAATCTTCATTTATCTAATTAAATGTTTATTCTCAGAACTGAATTTTACTTTTCTGAGCTAAAATTTATTTCAGTGGATTTGCCCAATATATTGGACACGTCAGAAAATAATTTTTATATTTATTTTGCAACTCTTTTTTTTAATAAAATCGTATGCTTCTATGAAAAAAAGATGAAACAACTTTATAAAAATACATTTAGAAAGAGATTTTAGTTGGATTTTCGATTTTGTGCCGAAGAAAAGCAAAATAGTTTTCTTTTTTTGCCTATTTTATAAGAAAAAACTTAACGGATAGAAAAAAAAATTTATTTTTTTTATTATGGCTTTAATGATAATCATATTAAGAGGTTAAAAAAAAACAAGGGTCTAAAGAGATTGAAAATAAAATTTTGTGCTGAACAGGAGCAAAACAATTTTTTCTTTGTACAAGGTAGCAAAACGTAAGTAGCGCAGGCAAAAATCAATGGTATGTTTTTTCATCTTTTTAGGACCTAAATGATAGGAATATTACCTCAAAGAAATTATTTTGTTCTTAGTTTAGCCTAGCCATTGAAAGGGTTAAGTAATTTAATTATAATTAATAAAGGATTTTAAGTAAATCACAATTGCTTGTTATTTTGTGGTTTTTAAGAAATTTTTATAAATGCTGACTTCATAGACTTCAAACAAATTTTTAACTAAACAATTATTGTTTCAACTGTAGACACCTATATTCTTATGCACAAATAAATACATTTTATTTAAAAACTTGTTTTTTAAATAGATTCTGTAGAATTTTTAAAATTCCATGTCTGCTTCGCCTATTTGTTTCTTCAGACAAAGAAAACATAAGTAATAGATCTAAGAAGCAATTTTGTATCTGAGTGGTTTATAGAACCTGAAGCAAAATTTTAGGGACAGTTCGATGACTTGAAATTCAAGAAGTGAGATATTCAAGAAAAAAAAATTCTTTAAATTTTCAAATAGTAATTTTTGTAGAAATTTTAATTGTTATTGTTTATAACACAGTTGGCCATTGCATCAGCACATGGGAAAAATTTATTTGCTTTATTTTCGTGGAGCACCCCCCCCCCGTGGTTTGACCCCCGCGTACACACTTTTTAATAATAGAGATATTTTTATACTTCTATATATAGAACAAAGTTGTGTTACTATATCAATAACTAAAGAACAGAGTGTCTGATTGAGCTTAAAGTTTGGCAGTATATTGTTTCTGAGTACGAGATAGTTTATGGAAAAAAAAATTGCTACATCCCCTTTTTCCGCCCCCAAAGCTTAGTGTGCAGTAAGGGTGACCTTATTTTTCTAAATTACTGTTCTTAAGATGGATGGCTGAAATATCGTTCCTTTTGATGTAAAAACAATAAAAATATCAAGTTGTAAGTAATCAGAAATTATTTACCCAACCATCAAAGCGATTTAAATTTAAAATTGAAAAACATATAAATATTTTTTTGACTTTTACTCGATTGTTTGCACATAAAACTTTATTTTGGTGCCTAAAACTGGTATGCACTTTGTTATTAAATTTTCCCTAGAAAAGAGATGTAAAACTTAACAATCGGATAAAAGTTGCTAGAGTTCTGATATTTTACTTTTTGAAAAAATGTCTTTTTTTTTTGTTGTAGTACAAAAAAATCTTAAAAATTAATTTTTAAAAATATTTCAATAAAATGCTGTTGAAATGTTTTCTGAAGAAACATTTAATTCAAATACAAAAAATTATGTGATTACGTTGAATAACTTGGTCGTTAGGAAATTTTTTACTAGAAGTGTAACATTTTGTAAATTTCGAGTTTGGGTATTTTTACGAAAAAAAATCCTCAAAAATCCAAAAATGCGGAATTTAAAAAAACTATTTAACAAATGACTTTGGCATAGTCTTAGGGCCGTTTTATTCACTTTTTTAACTTGAGAAGTTGGAATAACTTTGGGATTTATTCGATTTCAAAATTATTCCATTTTATTCACTTGCATTTCTCAAAAATATTTTGACATATTGACTATTTGATATAACTTTCGTTTGATAACTTTTGTCGACTTGTGATTTATCTAACTTCCAAATATATGACCAGTTATAAATTCTAACTTGGGATATTTGATGTAACTTGTGATTTTTGCTTCATTCACAAGTTTTCACACGTTTGTGCTGTGACAAAAAAAGTGTTTACTATAAAAACATTTGATACAGTTCACAACTTTCTTATGCACAATATTAAAGATTTATGTTCCGCTAACTGTTAAAAATGCGGTATGCTAAGAACCGTGGTGGCAGGGATTTAATTCACTTTTGAGACAGAATGTTTATTGTATTCAATTTAAAATTATTACTAAATAAACCTCAGAGAGTAATAACTGCAAAGTGAAGCTTCTTAAGAACACGAACTGTTCGGAGTCGGCATTACTTGTTGATCTAGTACTTGATCCTTTGTGTTCAAACATTTAATAACACGCAGAACACAATCAAAAGAGGATCGATCAAAGACCTTGCAAGGGCTTGAATTGCACTTTATATCCGTAATTTAATTTCCGCTGATCGATGTCAGCTCCAAAGATTACAATCATTAGTTGGCCAAAAGAAACTTCGATGTGTAGAAATATGAAAGTGCTGTTATTATGGGCACGATTATGAATAGTCGGTACCTACTTTTTTTCATTAGTTCACAACGTGGAACTTCTACGTGCTGCTGGAGCAATTTGTTGAAGGGAATATGAAGCTTGCCAATTTCAGTTTAATGGTCATTCGATTTTCAAGAAGTAGTAGTGCATGAGAGTAAATTAAGGTATTCCAAAATAAGGCATCATTTCTGATGAATCTTTTTAATTTCAGTTACTAAATTTTTGTGTATGCCTTTTTATGTTTAACAGCTCTACTGACAGAATTTGCATCATTGAAAGGATTTCAACAGAGCAGGTGCAAATACTCGTGCAGCCTGCAAGCCACAAACCTCTACTTAAGTCAAAAATGGAACTTTTTTCGTTCGATTTAGTAAATTTAGTTTGATGAAGAGAAACGTAAAATAACACAATACATTTTAGATCACTTTTTAAAAAAAAATCAACTTATTCTTTTACAAATAAAAAAACGGTTAAAAACAGTTTTCTTAAAAAAGAGATGTCATATTGCAAAAAAACGTTCCAAAAAAAAAAAATGCGTTTAAAGATTGCGCTTAAATTAGGTTTCTAGATCCTCAAGCGGAAAAAATTTAAATTTTTAACTATTTATTTTCAAATTATTTTAATATGTATCACAGTCGGGTTTATTTTAACATAATTTAGTTAGAAGACAACATTAGGAAACTATTTTTGTAATATTGGTTTTGTGTTTATATGCAAGAAGGTGCCAAAGTCGATTTCTTAAAAAAATAGAATATATGGCTTGCATGTTAATAAACGAAATAAAACAAAACTAATTAAAAATTGGTCTAGCCGATTAACTCAGATTAACCGTCGACCATGCTTTGAAGGACTCGAACTTATCCTCCTCTGTTATTAATACACAAAGACAAAATTATAAACACCATTTTTTTATTGTCAAAGAACTATATAATGTTTTAAATAAGAAATAAAAATATCAAACACGACAAAGTAACACAGACTAATTTAAAATGTTCATGTAAGCGCATGTCTTTTAGAAATATTTTTATTAAATTACATATAAGGCATGCTTCGTTATTTAACGAAGTGAATTAAAACATATCTTTATTCGAAGCATTGTCAACTGAAAACCCCCATTATTTGGAAATCACGTTGTTTTATTCTGCACACATATATTTTAAAATATTTTTTGACATTGTGTTGCCTTCAACATCAACAAATTTCTATTTCGCAAGTTATAAAAGTCATTTATTTTTTCATTTCCCCATCAAATATCAAAAACTTCCCTGGGATGTTTTATAACTTAAGTATTTATAACTTGACTTAACTTCAATACATAAAATTTCAACTTGAACTGAATGAAATGAAATTTTAGTTTGAGAAATTAAAATATTAAACTTCGCAAGTTGTACAAAAAGTCAAGTTAACAAAAGTTATTGAAACTGCTCAAGTTAGCTCAAATTATAAAAAGTGAATAAAACGGCCCTTAAGCTATTTTGTGCAAAAAACTACCAAAACCGAAATTCGGATGAAAAAGTAATAGCTTAATTTTTTTTAAAAATTTTTGAAGTTCCTGTTTTTGGCATTTCGAACACAAAAAAAATCATGAAAAATCGATAAAATTTTTCTTCGCATTAAAAATTACTTAAATAAAAAAAAAATATATATTTTAGATATTCCTTAAAAAAAATTTAATTCCAGGCCTGCACATATTAGAGCCTAGTTTTAGGGTAAAAAATATTAAAAAAAAACCCCAAAAATCAACAAATTTCATCATCAACAAAAAGTTACATTTTAACAAGAACACATCTCATACGTTTATCAGCACCCTGTACACATTTGTCTGAAAATGTGTGACTCGCAATGAACAAGTTTTTCCTTTTTGTGAATTAATGTTGAATTTGCGATATGAGTTTCCGGTGCAGCACTCAAAACGAAAACTATAAAAAAGCAAAGGAAAATTTTACGAACAAACACATCATTCAACACATGGGAACAAACGGAATGCACACATAGATACAAATTCAGAACGGGTGAGCAATTCAAGTTAAAGTAGCAAATATCTGAAATACAATGAGTAAGAAACTAAGAAATCCTTATATCCTATACAACAAAAAAATCCTCTTTCGATCTTTTAGAAAACTATATGTATTGGTCGCTATTTAGAAAATTAAAAATATTGAGCATTTCAACTGCAAGACCCTGTAAAACCATGACACACACACTTTGGCAGCAATAAATTCGGCATGCTTAGTGCGAAAAATAGTTACAAACATTTTTAAAAAGATTATGTCATCAACGTTGCCATGCAATGGAGTTTTAGCCAAAGTTATTGCAGCAATAAGTAGTCGTTGCTAGTGTTGTTGTTGTTGTTGTAGTACTTTTTCTTTTTATTATTGTTGTTGTGCCAGAACAATTTGCAGGTGTTGCAGGTGCAGTAGTTTTGTGTGGTGCATTAAATTCTGACAAGAAACTTACATTTATCGATGAGATAAAGGTAACGGAAAAAAGCAAATGATATGCTCGAATGTTTGATTAATGAGTGAAGATGGAAAAAGCACAGCTTCTATAAAGGAAATATAATTTAGCTGCTATGTCATAGGCTTCAGTAAAAATACAGCCCCGTAGCAAGGCTTTGCCATTGGCCGAGCGCCCATAAACAGAAGGAGTTACCGTAGAATTACAAAATTTTCTTGAAATACGTTTTTTGATGTGACAACTATTCTCACTCCAGTGCGATCAAATCGTATAAATGGCACACCCAACTCCCATATAACCGAAATCGATAACCTGGTATATTTCGCAGCAATAAAACTTTGTGCACCCAGTTCTTTTTTAACAACAATAATTTGGAGCAAAAATAAACCGAATCTAAATACTAATACGACCTTTCATATAACCTAAATCGATAAGATTTCCAAATATCCCAAAAAAGTATCCCAGTCAATCTTTCTCAGAGTTCTTTTTTATACACTTTTAAAAATTGAATAGTGTTTACTTTTATGATAAACTTAAAAGAAAATGTTCAAAATGTAAACAAAAACATTAAAGTTGCCAGACATTAGAAATTTTAAGCTTTTTAATATTTAAAAAAAAACATTAAATAAATTGTGAATAATAAGAAAATTGTATTTTTAAAAAACTTCATCCTACCTTCACTCCTTCACTTCCACCATTAAAAAACTTCATTTTTAATTGTCTACCTAAGATATTTTCTATTAAAAGCTATAAAAATTTTGGAAAAATACAAACATCGATATATTAAATTTGTGGCCGCTTATTTGCTACTGAGCGTCGTTCTACACTTCAATTATCATTTTCATTAAAGGATTTGAGGGCGCCTCTGGCTTAGTTAGGCCCCCCCTATTTTTACGCCACTGCTTCAAAACATATACGATACATTAGGGTGTTCCTTAGCTGTATGGAGGAAATTATATTTTTTGAAATATGAACAGTAACTCCCCCTAGAAAAGTTCCTTTAGGTATAAAAATATGTTCTGCAAAAAATTTTAAGAATCGGACAACAGGAAGGCGAGGCGCCTAACTCCCAAATTTGGACCATACCAATTGTTTGGGTAAAAATTTGTTTTTTTTTTTCAAAAACAATTAAAAATTATCATAAATTTTTTAATGAACTAAATACGTTATCATATTAATCATACTATTAACTTTCTAACGAGCTACCATTCATCGAAATTTATTGATTGATGATAAATAAAAATAAATAAATAAATAAAACAATATAGTGTTTGCGAAAATAGTTTCAGCGAACTGAAGAGGAAAAGTAGCAATTTTCGAAACAAGCTGTCTAGCCTGCTGGTTGAATGACTCTATACAGAGTTGTTGTTATTGCATTCTTTAAACTTACTTGATATTCACAATTAAAATCATGTTAATCATTCAAAAAGAATAAATAGATCACAACTAATTATAAAAAGAAAATATTTTTAATTAAAGAACATAATAAAATTTTTTTAAATTTTCAATTGCTTACTAAGCATAAAAATATCTTTCCATCAAAATCTGTTGAAAAACGGGATAGCTGCAAAATTTTTATTACTACTTTTTTAGATCTGTTTTACTGGAAAAAATTGAGTTTTTGACGACTTTTGGCTGCAAAAATTACTTATTCAAAAGGTAATGGTAATCAAATTTTGACCCATAATATTTAAACCTGAAGAATGCTTTTTACCCTTAAACTATTTTGTAGAAAGTTACATAAATGTTTTAATTTCTTAATCAAATTTTCGTGGCTAGAAAAAGGCTAATTTTTTTACTTTTTTTTATACCCTTGATTTTCTAGGAAATTGCTGGTTGAGATCTCGGCCGCTGGGATTATTACAGCAATATATTTTCTGATCAAGAATATATATACTTTTCTATTACTTACCAAAGTTACAAACGGAGTGACAAAGTTAATATACCCCTTACGCAGTATGCGTAATTCTCCTAATCATTATCCTAGCGGTCAAGATTCGACCAGCCATCTTCCACGCTGTCTGGCGATCAGGTGGAATAGCTAGCTGTAATAAATTAGTTTGTTTCTATGTATCAAATTTGTTTGAACTTTAGGCTGTTTGAATCAATAACCTCTTTTTACTTTTTTTTATATATAATATGAGTTACAATACTCGTAACTTTAAAAATAGGCTATTTTTGAATTATTTTTGTGCCGCCCAGGTGAGACTTTAATAAGGTGTAAGATTAAACAAAACTGTTCGGTCGGGAAAGCGAAAACACCAAACTAAATAAATCATTAAAAAATGTAATTAGCTATTTTGCAATATCTAATATTTTTAATTATTTTACGATAAACGACAAAAGTTTGTGGTCGAGATCTCGACCGCTGATACAAAATGGATTAAAAGCTGAAAACTTTTTTTATAATATTTTCCATTCCAACGAATTTTTTAACAAAATATCCTGAGGAATAGAAAAATGTATCAAGTTATTATGTTGAACTTAATATTTTTAAAAATAAAAATTTGTTAACGATTCGGCAGAACGAGCACTGATTTTAATAAAGTCTTGTCACAAAACGAGAACGAAAAACAATAAATCAGACGATCGCAAGAACTTCCCAGGCGAAAAGTTAAGTCTTTTAAAGTAAAATCGTTATATTAATGTATTGTTAGTGACGTATTGAGAATGACAAGGTCATAACATAACCTAATGTTTTGTAGTTTTCCCATTTGTTAGCCGATTTAGGTTAAATTTAGATAAAAATAGCTTATTGAACAGATATTTATACTTTATATGATTTAAATACAAATTCTAAATGTTTGATAGTTTAAATCATACTTGATTTTAAATACAAATTCTAGTTGTTTGATAGTTTAAAATCGTTTATTGAGCTTAAGGTCAAAGTTAGAACAATTAATTGTTCTAACGAATTTTTCCAAAGAAACAACGACAACAACAAAGTTTTTTCAATATGAAAAGGATGAAAGTATATGCAATCAGATCAGCTAGTGATTTTTTCCTTTTCATATTGAAAAAACTTTCTTGTTGTTGTTGTTTCTTTGGAAAAATTCGTTAGAACAATTAATTGTTCTAACTTTGACCTTAAGCTCAATAAACGATTTTAAACTATCAAACAACTAGAATTTGTATTTAAAATCAAGTATGATTTAAACTATCAAACGTTTAGAATTTGTATTTAAATCATATAAAGTCAACATAATTAATATAGAGGTCATTTAGAAAAAACTTTAATTATAAAATTTTTAACCAATTTTGATGAATGATAGCTCGTTAGATTTGGCTAAAAAAAAATTATTATGATAATTTTTATTATTTTTACAAAAAAACCTAGTTTTTCCAAATAAATGGTATACAAATTTTTTTCAGAACATATTTTTATGCCTAAAGGAACATTTCTAGAGGAAGTTACGCTTTATAGCTTGAAGTTGAAAAATAAGGAACATATATAAAACAAGACCCATAAAATTCGTGAAGAAAGTTGATTAATTAAAATTATGTGAAAATCTAGCTAAAAATTGGATTTGTTCGGCAAAACTTCCAAATGTTCGCGGTAGCTGTTGAACTAGACAAAAATTCAGAACCGGTAAAGGTGGCTATATTTTAAAATGCAATAAGATAGGAAGCCATGTTAATATATAATTCTCTGAACCCTACTTAAGAAGCTAGAAAAAATATCTGAAGAATATGGAAAATAAAAACTACAGTTAAGCAGTTTTAACATCAGGGTATTTCATAATTCTAAAAAAGAAAATGTTAATTGTACATTTTATGGAAAAAATCCTCTGAAAGGTATATGCCCTGCTTACGGTAAAATTTTCCACAATTACAAGGGGGAAAATCATTTCTCTGGGGTTTGCAGGAAAAAAGCTGTTGATGCCTTAAATTTGCAGAGCAAATATTCAAGTTGTTTCATTTTTCTTCTTGAATACTTAAATAAGAACGATGTTAAATTAGAAACAGGAGTCATTTTAATATATAATAGGCAAGCACGCTGCTCCGTGTCCAATATCTCTCAAACTATTCAGCCTGACAGTATACACATATCTATATACGTATATAAAACAAATTCGGGTTTGTTACACCTTTTATAACTCAAGAACGGCTGGACCGATTTTAATGATTTTTTATTTGTTGGATTTCTGTTTATACCGAATAGCAGAATAACTTTTAAAATGTAGGTAAAATCCAGGGGGCGTGGCACCTCCCATACAAATAAAATTTTCTATATCGAATAGCTTTGGAATTATAGGTCACACAGCAACGGAATTCGGTATTCGACCTTAATTTTCACTTGCCATTCTATTGGTAAATTTTATGGACGTTGGACGTAGGGCGTGGCACTTTTTCAGCAGCCCAAATTTTCAGTATAACTTTCAAGCTATAAGTCACATTTTAATGAAACTCGGGTAGAACGTACTATTTAGTCGTGTCTTTCGACTGGCAAAATTGAGCAAGTATAGGTCGAAGGGGTGTGGCACCGCCTATACAATTCAAATTTATGATATCAAATAGCTTTGGAACTAAATGCCGTATAATAATGAAATTCAGTATGGTGTTGCCACTTGGTGATATCCTTCCACTGGAAAACTGGGATGGGCTTTGGAAAAGAGGGTGTGGCTCCGCACATACACTTTAAATTTTTGATGTCAGATAGCTTTGGAACTAAATGTCGTATAACAACGAAATTCAGAATGGAATTGCTATTGGGTGATATCGTTCTACTAGAAAATTGAGACGGTCATTGAACAAGGGGGTATGGCTCCGCCCATACAGGCCAAATTTTCGATATCGAATAGCTTTGGAAATAAATACCATATAACAATGAAATTCAGTATGGAGTTACTTATTGGTCAGGCATTTCTACTGGAAAACTGGCACGAGCATTGGAAACTTGGTGTGCCTTCGCCCACACAAGCTAAATTCAGTTCAATATACTTTACTGCAAAAACTAATTTTTTTTTTGCCATTTAATAATCAAAATCAAATCTTCTAAACGAATAAAAAATTTTTCATTTTTAATTTTAAAACTGTAACTCTTGCAACTGAAAGAGATTTTTATTTTCATTACTTTTTGGTAAAGTTGGTTTTGCTGCATTTTCCCGAAAATAAAAAAATTTAAAATAAAAAAAAAATTTTTAAAAATCATTTGATCCGCTCATTGCGGGAACCGATCCCACTATCTCAAGGCTTCAAAACTGATGATTGAGCCCACTGAGCTATCGAAAGTACATTTATTCAAGTTGAAATGAACTAAAATAATTTCCTAATATCTAGCTGATATACCAGGTGTTACTCGAGGGAAAAAACGTAAAATTTTGATGTTTAGGTTTTATTCGTTCAGAAAAAAATTTCTGTTTGTTTGACCAGAATACAAATCTTATCGGCTGGACGGATTTAAATCAAATTTGGATCATATTTTACTTGAATCTTAGATTATGCTGTGACATAATTAGTATTGACCATGCCCATTCCACCCTTTTACAAGTAGGGGAAATCAACCAGCTAGCATACTTTCTTTAGCGAAAAGCTTCGTTTAATTAATTTTAAAAAAATTCTGTAATTCTGACACCAAAAAAATTCGGATTGACATATCTTTAAGGTTGCACAAATTTTTAGTACAACGTCTTTTTCTAATAACGCCATTTACTTAGAATGACAAAAAACCTTTTTGCATATTTCCATACGCTTTACGTCAGAAGCTTATTTTTTCTGGCTAAAAATCGTTATCTTCTGAACGAATAAACATCAAAATTTTACGTTTTTTCCCCCCGAGTGACACCGGGTATATCAGCTAGTTAATACATAAAGGGTGTCCCAACAAGAGCGCAATTTTTAAATTTTAAATAAAACACAGATATTTTAAAAAAAATCGTGAAACTTTATTATATCGTAAAGTAGACAGAATGAGATTATGTATGGAACAATATATCGTGCAGATGGCCACCGCGGCTTTGCTGCCATACACGCGATCTTTTAATGAAATTTTCAATGACCTTTTTGCATAAATGCTGCGGTATTTCATTAATGCAGCGTCCAATTTCCTCTTTTAAGGCTTGAGTCGTAAACCATCGACTTCAAAAAACCCCAAAGAAAAAAATCTAATGGTGTTAAATCGCACGATCTAGGCGGCCATTTCTTATCTCCAAAACGCGAAATAACACGACCGGGAAATGACTGATGCAGAAATTGAATTGTTTCTCTGGCTGTATGACATGTGGCACCGTCTTGTTGGAACCACATGCCCTCCACATTCATTTCTTCAATTCTAGGCAAGAAAAAACTGGTTATCATTTCATGATACCGAACACCATTGACTGTTTGCGCTTGACCTGCCTCATTTTCATAAAAAAAGGTCCAATGATTCCTCCAGCCAAAAAACCACACCACACAGTGACACGTTGAGGATGCATTTGCTTCTCGTGAATCACTCGAGAATTTTCCTCACCCCAAATGCGACAATTCTGCCTATTAACGAAGCCATCAAGATGGAAATGGGCCTCGTCACTGAAGATGATTTTAGCGGCAAAATCAGCATTTTCATGTTGTCTCTCAAATACCCAATTAACGAACTCCCTTCGCTGTCCATGGTCAGCTGGCTTCAGTTCCTGAGTCAATTGAACTTTGTATGCATGAAGATGCAAATCTTTCGTCAAAATTCGCTGCATAGTGGATTTGGAGACACCAATTTGCCGAGCTCGGTGTCGAATTGAGGTGGATGGAGTTTGAGCGACATCATCACGTACAGCTGCGACATTTTCGGTCGATCGACCTGGTCGAAGGCGCGTTGTTGTTTTTACATCACTAACAGACCCATTTTCGGCAAATTTATCAATTAATCTCTTTACAGTTGACTCTTTTGGAGCATTATTGTGACCCCAAATTGATCGCAATTTGCGAACTGTAGCCGCAAAACTTTCACCATTTTGGTAAAACAATTTCACAATGAGAATGCGTTGTTCATTCGTGTAACGCTCCATTTTTACTAACCTCGTACCTTCTACTAGCACACAATAACAATTGTTCAAATGTCAAACAACGACACTTCGAATGGCGCCAAATTTAAAAATTGAGTTCTTGTTGGGACACCCTTTATTAGGCAAGCATGCTGCTCCGCTCACAGTATTTCTCAAATTGTAATTATTTTTTGACAGTAAAATAATTTTACAAGACACACTGTTCTGAAAAATGTTCAGCCTGAAAGTATGCACAGAAAATATATTTGTTACTTATCAGTGACAATATTGAATATTTACAATAGTTCGTTTTTGATCTAATTTCCTTTTTTCATCCTTTTATAAAAACTTTATGACGAATTTAATATGTTGCCTATCAATTATTAAACAAATTTAGAAACTATTAAAATAAAAATTTCAAAAAATATAACTGGCCATTTAAGCCCTTGGAAAAACTTTGACCATTGGTTTATAAACTGTGAACCGTAGTTCTCTAGCTAACGGGGCACGTACTCTTTCAGTAGTAACCTCAAAAATCATAAAGGGACTGAAAACTTTGTTACCCATAAGGTAGTGCGATAGTAAATTTAGGTTTTGTGAGCTTAGCGTGCAAACCAAAACATAAAAAATTAATTTGTTGGTGTTAATAATAAATTCAATTCTTTTCTGCTTTTCTCAATTCTCTTGCCTCAAAACTTGTGTCAATCTATGATTATAAAAAGCATAAATACAATACATATAACAATAGTTTAAGAGATAGTTTAAGAGACATACAAACAGCTTTTTAGTGGTGTAGCATGCTTTAAAGAAGATTTTGCAATAGAGTTTAAGGGTAGTATTTGCCTTTACCGTGCTCAAAACCTTTGAAAAAGTATAAAAGAAAATTATGCGATGTGGGCGGCCGTTCATAATTCCGTGAAAAATGAAACAAGGAATGATTCTTACGGCAAAAAACATTTTATTTCTTGTACAACGTTCCTCTAATTTTTTGATCCAATTTTTTCGGAAGGTCCTCAAAATGGACCTCTGTTTCGGTAATGAGCTCCTCTCTCGTGGTGAATCTCTTTCCGCCGAGCCATTTCTTCAGGTTTGAAAACAGTAAATAGTCGGAGTGGGCCAAATCTGGAGAATATTCTGGACGAGGAAGCAATTCGTACTGGAATTCATGGAATTTTGCCATGGGAGCTGGGCACATGTGTGAATGCGAGCATTGTCTTGATGGAAGAGCTTTTTTTTTCCTCGCCAAATGGGGACGTATCTCTTTCAAAGCGTAATTGAAACGGTCCAATTCGGCTGAATAGTAATCGCCATTTATCGTTCTTTTCGATGGAAGGTAATCTATGTAGATTATACTGCGCTTATGCCAAAATAATGCGCCATAACCTTTTCGGATGAAAACACCGTCTTCACCTTCTTAGGAGCACGTTCGGTCAGTGAAGTCCACTTCTTCGACTGTTCCTTTGTCTCTGGTGTGTAGTGATGGATTTATACTTCGTCTACGATTACTTATTGACGGAAAAAATCTTTTTTTATCTGTATTCAATATCGCCAAACACACCTTGGAATCAGTCACACGATCGCGTTTATGGTTGAGAGTGAACAAACGCTGAACCAATCTTGCGGATAATTTGATAAAATGATTTCGCAAAATGTTCCACACCCGTTCACTTGAGATGCCTCAACAATCTCGCGCACTGAAACTCTCCGATCGGCCAATACGATATCGTGAATTTTAGTGATCATTTCTGGTGTGGTGACCTCATTTGGGAGTCCAGAACGTTTGGCGTCACTTGTGCTTGTACGATGGCTCGGAATTCAGTACACCACTTGTGGATCATTTCAATCGATGGTGCAGAGTCACCATAGTATTTATCAAGTCTTTCCTTGTTTTGGTTGATGATTTTCTTGCGCAAAAAATAATGCTTAATGAGCACAAGAAATTCACTTTTTTCAATTTTTGTCAAAACGCACAAGATCGTCTGCTGTCAATGGCTGCCAAACACAAACTAAGCATCGCTTTGAGCTGAAATCTATTCAGTCAAACAGTAGTCTATTAAGAGATGGTAGTGTACAGGATCAGTTTTGCATTTAAAGTTACTATGCAGGAAATTAAAAATCTATGCTACATACTCACCTACTCAAATTACCTGCTCAATTGCCCTTGTAGTAGTGCCCTTTACTGTCGCTCACGTCTCCCGGGTTTAAATCCTATCTGGGTCCTGGTCCTACGCTATAACCTTTCTTTTCTGATTCCTAATCAAATTAACTTAAAAAATCAATTTACGACAAAAAGTTGTAGTTGGTGGTGGAAGGAAAAGCTTGTTGAGAGGAACGCTTAGTAACTTGATTTGACTGAAGTCAAGACATAACACTTGCTTCAGGTTTAATATTACATGTTCCTACAGCTTCTGGCACATTAATAATATCCTACACAAAAATTGTACAGAACATAACCAAAAATCGAAAGAATTTATTGTGTCTGAACAGTTTGCAGGAAAAACTTCAGATAAAATAAGTTTTGTCGATTCCTGGCTATGTGCTGTTTCGTTTGTCAACTGTTCAATTATTGTGTTTTGTTTTAAATCGCATTATCCTTAAAACAGCACGCAGAAAGTAACATTTTCGACTTTAATTGTAGCAAACATGTTTCTATTTACCGTAAACATATTTCGCAATTCTGACCATATTTTGTTTATCACAAATATTGCTATTTTTGTGACAATACACTTTATGTACCATGTTTATGAATGGCATTAGTCAGGCAAGCGGTAGTAGCGGCTGTGGCTCACTGGTAGTGTGCGTGGCTCGTAAGCGAAAAAGCCGAGGTTCAAACCCCAGCTCGGAAAGAAAATTTTGTCAAAAAGATTTTTCAATTAAATTAATATTTCTGTTCAGCCTAGTCTCAATGGCAAACCTTTGGAGATATCTTAATTAAAGCTGTGGAAATTGGAGTGCATGAAAATAAATAATATTCTGGATCCTAAAAATAAATTCATAATATAGTTGTTGCAATCATTTTATTTTTGATCCAATAAGAGAATAATGATTTTTTTCAATAATATTTTGGTTCCTACAAAAAAGTTCCTTTTCTAAATATGGTTGTTGTAATCATTTTATCATGATCAAAGAAAATATTATATGTTTAAGAACATGTTAGCAACAATCATAATCCGAATCATACTATGATCCTCTTAAAACATGGTTGTTGCAACTATGTTTTTTCTCTGCGTGTAAAGGACTAACAATATCGTGTTTTTTTAAAAATCCCGCAGACATTTATTTCTTTAACAAATAGTTCCATTCTAGAATATGCCTTTCAGAAAAGTACCCTTAATTTAATGAACTCCGATTTTTCTTTTGATTCAGATAAATTAGGATGAAAATACGCTGACGCTTCTTAAAAGTCAGTTTGGTTTTTACGCCATTTAGTGGGAAGAATATTAATTTAAAAAAAACATATATTTTAGAATATTGTTTGCAAAAATAAATTTCAAGATGCTATGTGTAATAATTTTTTTTTAATTACTTTTTCAGCTTAGGTCTATTTTAAAACTTGCAACACCACATGTCATCTTAAAATATATAACTTTAACACATAGTTTTAAATTTTTTTAATAAGAGCTGAACATCTGCACTAATGTTTGCTATTTTTGTGGCCAAGCAAAAAAAATGGTCTATTTCTGTGACCATGGCTTTAGAATCGTGTTTTCCTATGTTGCAGCTTTCCTTCATTCCAACATAAGTTTTAAATTTAGCATAAAAACTTTTTATTTCGCACCATCTCTCTTAACTAAAGGAATCCAATTGAATGCATTTCTAAGAAAACAATAAGTGAAATTAAACTTTCGAATAGTGCTGATTTTGGAAACTAGCACTAAATTGCAAGAAATAACACCAACGCAAGAGGAAAATCTTTTTCCAAAACAAAACACTTGCTTAAATTTAAAATGAAAGAAACTTTAAGACGTTATCAGCAAAAATAGCGATGAACTTTTAGCTTGTTATTTTATGCTCGACTATATCTGTGATATTTTGCCATTTCAAATGCTTGATTCAACCTAATGAATTGAAGCCACACCTGCTGCACCCAGTCAATGGTTGGTGTTGTTCTGTTCAGTGTGACTGGCTTGTTGGTTGGGTTGACATGCCACCCACAATATTTTCTATTTTTTTGTTAACATTCAGCCCTAACATGAACGCCCCATATTTTTACCCACTCTGCAGCACCCTTCTTCCGGAGTGCCCCACATGCTACATCGTACTTCATTTTGTTATCCTGCAGAGCTTAACTTAGATTGGAACGGCTTCCGGCGCCTATAAATGCCTCAAGTCACGCACAAAAGTTTTACCTTGATCCAATTGAGGAACCAACGTACCAACTGGTATAAACTTGGAGAGAACACCATCAGACATTCCGACAACAACAACAACACCAACAACAAAAATGACAGCAAGAACAAGAATAACTGGGTGCAAAGTGCTGAGCACTCATTTCGTGTGCTTGTTTCAACTGCGTTGTCTGCTCCATGCTGGTTTCTGACTTGGTTGGTTTTATTCATTGGTTGGATGAAGCAACTGACTCAGCAGTTGATTACAAGAAACTCACTATGTATACACTATATATATATATTTTTTTTTTTATTCCTTGCGTTTAAATTTCCAAAGTATCGAGGGCAAAAAGGCAAAAATTGTTACAGAAGCAACAACAAAAAACACCATTCAACAAAAATTCCTTTAGTTCATATGGCAAGGAAGTGTAGTTTTTACTTGAGAAAAAAGAAAAAACTAAGGAAAAACGCCAAACGGAAATTTCAAAGGAGCGTCGAAGTCGTGGTAAAAATTAAAAGTAGACAAACCTATATTTAAGTTGTTTTTTGCTCTGTAAACTAAGCATAAAAGAGCTCGTTGTAAGTAGAGGTTGAGTTGTTATTTCAGGTAACTTTGATGTTGTTGTAGTTAGAATTAGAGCTTGACTCTATGCCTACAATTATCGCAAACATAGTCTTATTTCGCATAGCTGCTTCGTTTTTTTTTTAAGTTTGTTGTTTTTTTTTTTTTTTAAGGAAGCTTATGGTAGAGTGTGTTCAACTAATTGATGTTGGTTGTTGTTATGTTTTTTTTTTATCAATGTTCCTTTAAATGTTGCTAGTTGATGTTATGCAAAAAGTGGCGGAACTGCTTTAGCTATTTTCACGCTTCAGTATAATTTATGAAGCTACGAGGTGTTGTAAAAAACTTGAAAGCTACAGTTGCTGAAGTAAAAAATTACCATTCGAAATTTTATCAGTTGAATTTGGAATTATCTGGCTAGATTTATATTTCAAATGCTAAGAATAATGCGAAAAATAAAATTATTGATATAAAGCCAAAAATAGATTTAATTTTAGCTTGAAAAATTTTCAGTTCTTAACCCTCCGATGACTGACAGTTCTGAACTTCACGGCCGTGTGAAAAGGTCCCTACGGACCTTTTTTGTAAATCATGTTTTTTTCATATAAAAAATTTTTTTTGATTTTTTTTTTTGTTTTTATTGTTTATAACTAAATTCTACATACAAAAATAATTTTTTCAATTTTTTTTAATTTTTTTTTTTTGGTTGAATTTTCTTAAGACTATTATAAAAAAGTTTAACAATTATTGTTGTTGAGCGTGTACTTCTTGTCCCCCGCCCTGTGCGCAAGTGTTGCAGCGATGTAAAAGTGTGCTATGTTCTCCGCAAACAACGTTGCCGCAGCCGAAGCAGTATGCCCGCGTTTTCCGCTGCCGCCCGTACTCAGAACGGCAAAGGCGACATGACGGTCTACTTGACCTAGCCGCAAACGACGGTGCATTGCCTTCCATCAGTCTTGATAATACCTGAAATGAAAAGAAAAATAAAAAACAAATAACTATATATTCTATTCTTGAATTTGAAGATGTTTTTCATACCCTGACATCGAATGCTTCCATCGCATTGCGTATCCTTGGATATACGGTTATATGGTTGTTCAGGGCACGTTCTTCGATATTTGGTGTGGCCAATTGTTTCGTTAGCAGTAACAAGAACGACCGCCATCTGTCACTCCTTTTTATAGGCTTCATTTCGTTGTAAATCGTAAAAGCAGCCAATGCAGCGACGTCCAGCATATTATAAAACATGGCCAACGGCCATCGTTGTGTTGCTCCTTTGTAGCTGTAAGTGCCTAGCATTTGATCCATGGTATCAACGCCGCATTTGTTGGCGTTGTAATCTAATATGGCATAGGGCTTCCGCTTCTCGGTTTGCTCGTCAACGAGGCAGGTGTAGTGCATTGTGGAGAGCACGTTCACCACTTTATTTTTTTTCGGCACGTATGAGCATAACGCAATATCCCCTTCGTTGAACCCAAATAATGTACTATTGATGGTGCGCTTCGGGTTCTTCTTGAACTCCTGTGGAATGAATGTTTTGTTGTAGCGCACTGTACCAACATATGTGGTCTTCCTCCTCAACAAAATACTCGCCAAGTCAAGAGTGGTAAAGAAACTATCCGCGTATATAGTACGGCCAACATCTAAATATTTTTCCACAAGATCCAGCACTACGTTCTGCCCTTGGTTTATCTCCCGTTGTTGGTTTGGCAGTTTTCCAGAATATATCATTCCCTTCACAGGATAATAACTCTGTGAGTCGCATAACCAACATACTTTCAAACCATACTTAGCTGGCTTTGACGGAATATATTGTGTGAAGCGGGTGCGGCCTCTGTAAGTCATCAACTGTTAGTGCTTCATGAGGAGTGTAAGCTGCTGCCAAGTTTGCAAAATTTGCCAAATATCGCCGCAGTTTTGCTGTTGATGAGTCGCTGTTGTCGAGTATTTCCATTGTCGAATCGAATAAATTGCTTTATACACATGAAGCGATCGTACGACAATGCAGCTTTGTATATTGGGCAACGCGTCGCCCCATAATTCCATAGCTGGTCCATGGTTTGATCTTGTGAGTCCAGCATACAAAAGAATAGCTACAAAGGAGTCAAACTCTTTCACTGTCACTGGCTTCCACTCCTTTTTCTTCGTGGGATTCGCCAAATTCCATGCAGCTGTAACCTCCCTGCCTTTACGATTTGTTTCACGTAGCACTAAGTGTATTATTTCCTCTGTCATGATTGAACCCATTATTGTATAGGGGTCGTATATATTTCCTGTTGGTCCAGGTTTCTTTCTTGTGAAGTCGACCACGTTATAATAACGAGTGCGTGATGTTGGTGGTGCTTTTTTACTCCATTGGGTGCCATCTTTACCAATATAGTAACTTTCATTCGTTTCCTGTCCATCATTTTCTTCCTCTTCATCATCGTCGTCATCAGTATCTTCATTTAGCTTGACGTATCCTTCAGTTTCGGCATCTGACTCTTCAGCAGGTTGGTATGTGCGATCTTCATCATCCTCAACTTCATAATTATCAATTGCAGCAATATCAATTTCTTCATCCATGTCTTCGTCCATAAAATCAGCAAATCTACTATCAGCTGCACGCCTTTCATCCGCAGTCATTTGCTGGTAACGTGTACTACGGCGAACAACAATTTCAGTAACGTCCAAATTACTTGCATCTGCCATATTTATATTTTTGTTTCTATCACACACGATTTTACTCTTTGCTGTCTAAACTTTGACTGATTTGATTTACGAAACTACAACTTCTTTTATACTCTTTTGTACGTCTACCTAAACTCAAAGACATTAGAGCCCAAACAGAACCAAGGCGGATGTCAGATGGCGGGCCTCTCTCTGCGAAATCCGCTGAGAACACGTCCAGAATATGAGCGGTTGTCGGTTGTTGGATCACGGTTGCATTTTATATTGGGAATGATACAAATTATTTTATATTATGCTTTGAATTCACATGAATGCAACACAGGCACAAAAACAGAATGTCAGATCATAGTAAAATCTAAGAAAATAACACTGAACGTACCCAATCTTTAGCAAAAATATGGCAACATTTAAGTCACTCAGTGAGAGATCCGACACCCGTCAGAGAGAAATTAGAATAGATTCTATTCTGGCGTTTTCCCGTCATGCATTTCTACGGCGATTTCATTGTTGGCGGCTGCATATATTTTCATGTAATTTGTAGCACGGCGAATCCGACAACTGACATCCGCCTTGGTTCTGTTCGGGCTCTTAGGGATGATGATAAAAACAAAAAATTCTAAGAAAAAATTCTAAGAACAAAAATACTAAGAACAAAAAATACTAAGAACGAAATACTAAGAACAAAAAATTCTAAGAACTGGTTTATTGCTGGTAGTATAAAATTAGAGTATTGTGCCTTTCCTTGAAAGCAATAAAGTTCATGTCTTCGAATTTTTCTTAGAATTTTTTGTTTTTATCATCATCCCTAATGTCTTTGAGTTTAGGTCTTTGTGTTCAGAACAAGTAAATTATGTGATGAAACAATAAAAAAATTATAATGATGCCCAAAAACATGCATTTATTAGTGAAATTCAGTACAAGGTCCATACTATTCACACGTCCGCGTACTATTCTCACTAAAACCTCAATAACTCCTAAAGTAATGATCCGATCGGCTTGATTTTTTTTTCCAAAAGATGCGCAACAAAATACTCTTGAAATACAGAGTAACTTTGGGGGGGGGGGTTGTAGTGGCCGAAGTAGGAGTAATTTCAGTTTGAAAAGGCAAAAAGGTGCTTAGGGACCTTCTCACTCATCGGAGGGTTAATCATGAGAGATGAGATTTTATAAAACACCACTTATAAAATATTGTGACAACCTAAAGAAACTTAAAAATTTAGATAAAATAATAAAAATTATACAATTTTTTTTTTTTTGCAATTCTTAATTACACTTGTTCTAGCATGACCGGTCAAATACTGATTACATCTCCTTACACAGTAAGCTACCTTGCGAGTAGGTAGAATAAAAAAATTACACGCAATTTCCATCCTTGCCAAAAATACACCGAAAACATAAAATAAACAGAACCAAATGACGCTAGAAATTATTTTCACTATAATTGTTAAGGTTTAGTTATCGAAATGTTCTCCTTTTTAGCTAGCATTTTAGAAAGCTAGAATTAAATAAAACTTCAATAATTCCAGATATTAAATTTTTTTTAAAGCTCATTCAGAAACCATAATAACACAGAGTAACACTGAAGAAAAACTTGGCATAAGACATAGTGGAGGTTGTTGACCTAGTTGACCACCAGATAACTGCATACTTGGTTGTTGGAGCCCACCCTCAAATTCAAATATACTACCCCTACAACAATCAGTTCGTACGCCTGAACATTTTGTATTATTAACACTTTCAACTTAAGTAAGAAATCAATGTGTAAGTTTGTTGTATTCTTAAAGCTTGAATCTTATTTCTAAGGCCGCGTTCATAGTGAACGATTTTTGCTGATCTTAGAGCAGTGGTTATCAAAACAAGGTTCACACAACAACAAAGAGAGCTTTACGAGTGCACAGCCTTACACTGAAACAACAAGTTGTTTCAAGGTCTCGCGCCGCTTAGTGCAAGGACATAGTGTCGAATGTTGGATTTTTAATATAACGTTTTATTTTTGTGTATTTTTTTCGCTAATATAAAAAATAAACGAGCAAAAAAGGTAAAAATGTGAATAGAATGTATCATTGTTTATTAAATCTATATCATATATATTTGTTTTAATTTTTTTATTAAAATTTTCAAAGTTTTCTTTTGTTTTGTTTCAATTTTAATGACGGATTTTAATGAGAGAAATTTATTTTATTATTATTTAATCTTTCATAACCAACTTCTACATGTGATAATTAATTGTGATCTATTCTTTGAATATTCAAATGATTTTTATTGTATAGATAATTGAGAAAGTTGAAATAAATCTAACATTAAAGTCTTTTTTAATTAATTCAACAAAATTGTTTCTAAAAAAAATTTAAAAGTATACTGCAAAATATTTAAGTACATTCATAAATAAAACAGTCAGCTACACCCTCACCGCATCAACACTACAAGCATACTGACTTAAAATTTAAAGTTCAGCAGAAAAAACAAGTTCTTACGCAGTGTACAAACACAGCGAGCCGATTGCTACTTCGTGTGCAAAAGCACAAAAACACACGACGCCCGCGTGCTATGGGCAAACATAAGTTGATGACCACTAGCTTAGAGGTAGTGTCCAACCAAATATTCGGTTTCGGTTTAGGTTACGGCCAGTTTCGGCCCTTTTTGTCAGTTTGGGCTGGTTTCGGCTATTCGGCCTCAATATGGCACAAAGCGTTTTTCAGCGAAACCTCTAAGTAGTGTCCGACCGAAACCGGAATTTCGGCCGAAACCGAATCTTCGGCCATTTTATAATATTCGGCCGAAACCGAAACCAAAACTGGTTATTAATATGAAAATTTAAGTCATTTTTTTATTAAAAGGAAACAAAAGTACACAAAAAACTACACATACGAAAAAAGTTTAACAAAACAAAGTATTATTTGAATATTGAAGTTTATAATACAATAATAACTTGAAGTTTACTAATAATAATAAATGAGGTAATTTCTTATTTTATTTTTTATTACAAAAGCATTGCACATTTTGTATCTTCAGTACACACTCAAAATAGTATGCACCTACAATATGCAGATTTAAAGAACTACAAAACAAAGTATTTTTGTTTTTTTAAATTTTTTTTCATTTTTTCAAATCATTGATTGAGGTTTAAAATTTTAAATCACAATCAATGATTTGAAAAAATTAATGCAATCAATTTTTTAAAACATTGATTGGGAATTAAATGATTTTAAACCACAAATGAATGCTTTCATTCATTTAAATCATTTTTTGTTTACTTTTTTTTTATTTAATTTAAAATATTTTGTTAGAAATGACAAAATTCAAATTTTTAAGGCGTGCAAATTTTCACAACATTTTCGTCAGAGCACTACTCTGTTCCGCTGCGTGAAATTATCGCAACATGTTTCTGAGCAACATTTTTTCATGACAATTTAATAGAATGCCTGTTTATTACTAAGTTAAACACTGGGCTATTGCGCTATACGAAACAAAAGAAATAAACATACATATGAACCGAATAGCCTAATATTGAATTTCAGCATTGCAATATATATTTGGTTTACATTTTAGTACAGAAAAATTTTAATTATGGGTTAGTATTTGTGAAAGTCTAAATTTTAAGCTGCAAGGTTAAAAAATATGCAGTATACTTTTAGCTGCACGAAAATTTATTCCAAAATTTTTAGCCGTGTATAAGGAATTGAAATATTAAAATAGTATGCTAAACGTGTGAAAGAGCGCGAGAGCGAACCGAAAAATAAATAACAAAATGAAATTAAAAAAGCTCTTAAAAAATTAATTTTGAGAGTAACAAATATAAACTGTTAAACAATTAATATTAGTCTATGAATTTCCAATACTTGTTCAACAGAGATATACTTGTTCAATACTTTTGATAATAAGATATGTTACAGAAAAACATGGACCCCTGCTATAAAATTTGTTTTCTCATCTTGTCCCAAGGACTCAATCGAAGCCGGATTGAAACATTGATCCAAACACACAGTTGAATAAAAAATATATTACTTACTTCACACTGATATTTTAAAACATTATATTATTGAGATTACAGTGACTGTTTTCAATGATTTAAATAAATGAATGACATATCGTGAATGCAGTCAATAATTTCCAACCAAAGATTTGAAAAAATTATTGCATTCATTTTTCAAATCATTGATTGGGACTTGAAATTTTAAATTACAATCAATGATTTGAAAAAATGAATGCAATCACTTTTTCAAATCATTGATTGGGACTTGAAATTTTAAATCACAATCAATGATTTGAAAAAATGAATGCAATCACATTCAATGATTTGGAGAAATGATTGCATTAATTTTGAATATAAATCACATGATTTAAAATCTCAAATGATTGCATTCTTTTACAGATCTGGTACTCATACAATAAAAATTTAAATACTTCATTTTCTTTTCCTTTATTCCACACACACATAGTTCGTTCGGAAGTTTAATTATTATTTTGTGGCCTCAGTACCTATAAAACTTTAATATTAATTGCAATAATTATGATCTTATCGAAAATGAAAGCATCGTATAAAATAAACCAAAATATTTGCGTTAACACGAAAAATGAAATTAAAGACGAATTCATCATTTTTGTTTTGTTGTAAATATTTCTATATTTGAATTAAATTACTGATGCAAGAAGATTTTACCAAAATTTTTGGCTGGTTTCGGCTATTCTGCCATATTGAGGCCGGTAAACGCTTTGTGTACAAACATATGGAAAAAGCTTAAAGTGTTTATAATGCAAGCTGACTCCGAGCATAAAGCTACTTTTTATATGGTTTTCAGAGTCTATAGCTCCATCTCACTTGTTCACACAAGAAAAAAGTGCACACTATAAACACCAAAAAGCTAAAGAAACTACTTTGTGAAGCGTTAAATAAGCGTGCCAGTGATCAAAAAATGCTCGAAAAAGCTGTTTTATAAATCAGCTTCAGTCAATGCGCCCACTATGAACGGTGCCTTATAAATGACATTTTGGTCTTCTGTCCTATGTTGCTACTATAAATTGGGTTGTAGCCGTGTAAATAAGACAGCATTTTTAACTTTTTTCTTCTCTGTTTTTTTTTTTTTTTTGGAATATTGAGCCTTGTCAAACCCTTGTGCGCTCTAATCAAGTCATAAGAAACAAAATATATTTCCTTAAAAATATTTAAAATTTTTTTTACTAATTAAAAATCAATACGATGTATTTAACATTTTATCTAATTTTAAAATATATTTAATAAAATTCGTAGAGCCGTGTCGAACAAATGTTTGCCACCATAATCGCTAAGGAAAGCAATCCCGGGATTTCCGTATACCAGAGTTTTTCTGATCCCAACATTTAAAATGAAAAATCCCGGGATTTTCAGGATTCCGGAATTTTGTTTAATTTTCAAAAAAACTCAAGAAGTTCTATATAATGATTAAAATACCCTCTGAATTATAACAAAATGCTCCCAATTTTTCACGCAATTATTCGTAAATTTTGTGCTTTTCTGTATATAAAAAATTCAAAACAATTTGGTCATTTCAGCCCTTGAAAAGACATTAACAGTGCTTCTTATGAGCTATTCTGCTTTGTCCTCCTTTTGAAGTTTTTTAGCTTAACTCTTTCATTAACGGGAAATCCCGTTATCAGAAAATGTCTTTTATTTTTATTTTGCAACTTTTTTTAAAACCATATAGCTTTAAAACTATATTATAAAATGCAGTAATAGAAACACATTTTACATTAATTAAGAAAGATATTAGACGTTTTACTCCATTGTGTTTTTGATTTTGTGCCGAACAGAAGCAATAAAATTTTTTGATTGGGGTAGTAATAAGTTTTGCTAAAAAAGTGGTTTTAGTGGTTGGTGTAAAAAGCATAATTTTTTCATTCATACCACACTTCCTTTTTATACAAATTTCAAGATAAACCCGGTTTTTTAGCATATTGTAGTATACTCCTGTACATCATAATACAACTTTTGAATGGTTTTATCCACATATGGATAACCTTGCAAAACGTAAGCAGTGTAAGTAAAAATCAAAGGGATGTTTTTTTAATTTTTTGAGGCCTAATAATATGAATTTTACCCTAACAAAACTTATTACCTGATTATTCTAGCCTAGTAATTGAAAGGATTAATGTGGTTTAACAAAATGTTGGATCGTTTAACCGCAAAATTTAATTTGAAGTTATTCAGCCATCACACAGCCATTGATAGCATGTATTATCGTCCGAACCCACCTTATAAAATTTTTTTAACGTTTTATTTTAAATAATTTGATATAACGAAATAGTTCCTTTTTTATATATATTTTTAAAATTTTTTAACAAATTGTCAGATGACAATCTATTTTTGTTGTGCTATATTAAAGACTCCATCTATACTTGTTCCTTCTTATATTATTTCTTAGTTATGCTTTTAATGCAAAATAAAAATTTTAAAAAAATTTTATTGCGTTTCATTGCTATAAAAATTTGTGAAACACTTGTTTCGATTTCCAAAAAAAAATTACTCTTTCCGGTTGCTTCAATAACTTTTAGTTTAAAATAGATTTTAGATATTTTTAGGTGTCTTTTATTGTAAAAAAAACAATAACTTTCAATAATAAAAATTATTTAAGGAATCGCCGAAACAACATGAAATTGCACCTCATCATCGTCCACCGAGTTTATGTTTTTGGTATATTATTAACAAAATAAAAATTTTTATGTTTCTGATACATAAACTTGGTGGACGATGAAGGTAGCAAACATCTGTTCGAAGCGGTTCAACGGCTTTCATTAAAACTATTAAAAATTGAACTAAAACTATTAAATTAAAACTATTAAAAATTGAATAAAATGTTGATACAGCAATTTAATTTTAATCGTACCAGGCTTACGACATAACCATATTCGATTTGGATCAAATTTTGTATGGAACATCACTGATGAAAATAAAAAACTTCATTTGGAGGAAAAATGTTTGGCGTAATTTTTAGCGGAGTTACAGGTTGCACAAAATTGACGAAAATCGGAAAATATGTCGAAAATCGATTTTTACGAAAAATCATATCCCAAACACTTCTTAACCGAATGTTAAGTTTGAACTACCGATAAATAGTTAAACAACAATTATTAAACAATTATTAAACATTTTCTTTCATTTCATTTTTTAAAGTTGGTAAAATTTCCTTTTTAAAAATATAAAAATTAGGATGGAGACACAATGAGATATTAAATCCAGTTTAATGAGATATGGTAATTTTATCATCCAAAAATAAATGTTTTTTGATTAACAAACGAATTGCTTTACCGAATTTTTAGTTTGATCTATCGTTGAAAAGGTAATAGACTTTAATCTAAAAATAATTTTGGGTATTTTTGTGTCTCGGGGGTTTCATCCCTTGTGGTAAGGTAATTGATTTCGAAGAAGAGGTTTAAAGAATACCATTTAAAAATTAAAAATAATTTTTTTTCTTGAAGCTGGTATGAACCTGTTTAACAATATAAAAATTAGGGTGGGAACCCAATAGATTTATGAGGTATGGTCATTTTAACATCGAAACAAAAATTGATATTAAAAAATATTTTTCTTAAGATGTTAAAATTGACATATCTCATGAGCCCATCGAGTCATTAGCCTATTATAGTTGAAAAGGCAATTTTGACAGCTTAAAGAAAAAAAATATTTTGAATTCTTGAATGGTGTTCTTCGAACCGCTACTTCGAAATAAATTACCTTACAACAAGGGATGGAGCTCTCAACCACCGAGCTTTCGGTTAAGAAGTGTTTGAATTATGAATTTTCGTAAATCTCGGTATTCGACTTTTTGCCAATTTCGCAATTGGTAGAAATTTCGCTTAAAGATTTTGATTTAATATGGAAGTGCACTGTGGCGTATGAGTGACATTTAATTTAACAACACGTGTACAAAAAGGGTAAGAATAGTATCAAAACACCTGTGTGATTAAACTTAGTTGTTTATAATTGATCTACCCACATTTTTCCTGTTTGAGCTAAATGGATAAATATAAATTTTCAGTCCGTTTCGAGTTGCGAGCAGAAGTAGCATTGGTAAGTTCTTACTATTTATTTGTTTAATTTGCTTTATATTAAATATTATTTCAGCCATGTATAGTAGACCGTGTCATTTGCAAAAGTATCTCAGATCCTCTCTCCGTAGGAGAGTTCTGAATACAGCATATTTGAAGGTCACGAAGGAAGAACAAAAATTTTCCAATTTGTAAAAACTGAGTGATCCAAAAGAGTGATTTTTGACGTAAATTTTTTAAATTTCACTTATTGATTTATAATCACTATTTAATGGCAAACAAAATTTAATCGATACAGAAACAGAAAGAAAGTCACAAACGCCAAAATTCCAAAATGTAGAAAAAGGCAGATTCGGAACCGTGAATGAGTTTCTAATTTTTGTGTTAAACTAAGATTACCCATTTGCATCTCTAAATGACTGAAAAAAATTAAGTAAAGTGGTTTTTTCAATTGTGTTTCTTAGAAAGATAAAAAACGTAAAAGCTAAATATCTCTAAACTTCTCAAATGGAGATATGATTTTTTTTTTACTTAGGCGGGTAGCAAAGTTGTAAGCTTAACTGAATTGAAGGGCTTATTGCAATATCTAAAAAATCAATTTTTTTTTAAACATTACTCAACGCATTGCCAACAACTACTGAAGAGATTTTGGCTATTTCTTTTTCATTGTCTAACCTATTTGTAAAAGTTTCCATGTTCAATTCCACTTTTTCATACATTGTTATTTTTTATATGGCTTATCATGTTCTTGCAATAAGCCCTTCACATGTATTCTTATTATTTGATAACGGTTATATTTGTGGATAATTCAGAACGTGAACTTGAAATTTTTCATCGTCAAAAACTTCAATTGTCGTCAATGTAAGTGACACTATCAGAAAATTATTAAATATTGAAGATATTTTCATTACCTTTCTTTTAAAACACAATAGAAAAATTTTCAAATTTTATTTCATCGCATTTTTTATATTTAATTTTCAAAATAATTTGTTAAACACATAAGTTAAGACACCTTAAAAAATATTCCATTTGTAGCTCACTACAAATGAACTTGGGTCTATTTTATGGTGATTCCCTAAAAATATTTTGGCTCTCACGATAACCTCCAGTGAGCTAAGCTACTTTGTAAAAACCTCAAAAAATCATATTTTTTTTAAGAAGGCATGCAAGGTATAGAAAAGTGTATATATTCTTGATCAGCATCACCTTCTGAGTCGATTTAACCTCAACCGCCTGCCTGCCTGTCTGTGATTACGCATGAAATGCATGAAAAACAGCATTATCTTTAACTCGATTGCAGTGCATTTTCTGCTTTTATAAACAATTATAAAAATTTACTTTACATATGTTTCATCTACAAAGTTTTTATCCCTCGATTTTACCACTCTTTCAATTTCGCGCCTTTTATTAATGAAAACTAGGAAACAAGTATCGTTTAAGCACCCTTTCAGTGTGGTTTTTTACACTACTAATATTCAAGTTTCAAAAATGCAGCAATGGTCTTAAATGAGAACATCTATATAATTAAACGAAAAAGTTGTCATTTCTGTAACCAACTGTGTATTCAGTTAGTGATAAACTTAAATGAAATTAAGTATAACATATTAAAGTATTTAGCAAATAAATACTTATATAAATATAAAAACGTGCGTAAAAGTGTTTTAGTTTTCTCTGATGCCTGCAATATTCGACTACAGACATTCATTCATTCCTGTAACCATCATTCCTGTAACATTTGTGTCATTTGGTGTCATTCCTGTAACACCTCAAAAACCCACAAAATGCATAGAAATCAATTTCATGACATCATACCGTGTAGACGCAAGCTACTTTAACTTCGTTTGGACCAAATAGTATAAAGAAACCATAATTCTAACATAAAGTTTTATTTTATATTTTTCAATTGAAAGAAAACGCAATTTTGGCGGAATTTTACATACATAATTATTAACTTAGACATTTTTTGTTTTATTAAATTGAAACAAAAAAAATTATCTCTTATTATCCTAACATAATTATTAACCTGGACATTTTTGTTTTATTAAATTGAAACAAAAAAAATTATCTCTTATTATCCTAAAATCGAAAAAGCACACTGTGCCTCGTCAGTCGTCACATCGCTCATATTTGTACTCTTAAATCACTACAGCAAAGCCATAAGAGCTAAAGTTTTAAAGTTTTATAAATATACAAAAAGGCTATGCACGTGGCTATAAAAAAATTGGAAAAGCATTTTAAAAATATAGCGCAGTTTTCAATTCTAAAGGCTTTAAAGTAAATTTTTCAAACTGCATCATTTAAATAAAATATTAAACAGAAAATTGTTCATTGTAAGAAATGAATTTTTTTAAATTTAACTTGCATTTTATAGACAAAATACAATTTGAGGTGAGCAATCAAATAAAAATATTGGGGTTGGAATTAGTTTTAAAGGTTTTCTAAGAGATGGCGTAACTATCAATAGATCGCATCGGGCACACCTGTGACTATATTCATTTCAAAGCACATTGTCTAAGCTTCATTTTTCAGTATGTGTCATTCCACTGAAGTGTAAACAAGATATATTTTTTTCTCTGTGAACATGTCGACTTTCATTCCAACAAAACGCAATTTGCGGGAAGGTTTACTTTTGTGCTTCCATTTGAAGAAAAAAGCGGTTGAAGCACAACGCACGCTTACTGAGGCTTACGGGGACTATGCTCCATCGATTTCTACTTGTGAGTACTGGTTCCGTCGGTTTAAAAGTGGTGATTTTGATACGGAAGACAAAGAGCGTCCGGGCCAGCCGAAAAAGTTTGAAGATGAGGAATTGGAGGCTTTGCTCGATGAAGACCCGTGTCAAACCCTTCAAGAATTGTCAGAATCATTGGGAGTCGACTTATCAACGGTCGGCAAACGCTTGAAGGCCATGGGAATGATTCAAAAGCAAGGAAATTGGGTGCCGTACCAGTTGAAGCCGAGAGACATTGAACGGCGATTTTGCATGTGCGAACAACTGCTTCAACGGCATAAAAGGAAGAGTTTTTTGCATCGTATTGTCACTGGTGATGAAAAGTGGATCCATTACGATAATCCTAAGCGAAAAAAATCGTGGGGACCACCCGGCCATGCATCAACATCAAGGACCAAGCCGAATATTCATGGCGCCAAGCTTATGCTGTGTATTTGGTGGGATCAGAAGGGTGTCGTGTACTATGAGCTGCTAAAACCTAACGAAAGCATCACTGGGGAACGCTACCAACAACAATTGATGCAATTGAGCCGAGCATTAAAGGTTAAACGGCCGGAATATGCCAAAAGACACGACAAAGTGGTTTTTCAACATGACAACGCACGGCCACATGTTGCAAGAACCGTCAAGGAAACGTTGGAGGCGCTGAATTGGGATGTGCTACCCCACCCGCCTTATAGCCCAGACATAGCCCCTTCCGACTACCACCTATTCAGATCGATGACGCATTGCTTGGCTGAGCAGCGCTTCACTTCTTACGAGGATACCAAAAAATGGGTCGATTCGTGGATTGCCTCAAAAGACGAATCGTTCTTCCGGCGCGGAATCCATATGCTGCCAGAAAGATGGGAAAATGTTGTAGCTAATGATGGACAATACTTTGAATAATATACATTGTACCGTTGTTTCTAAATAAATGCTCAAAAACCGAAAAAAAACCTTTAAAATTAATTCCAACCCCCAATAAAACGTTCAACAAATTTTTTAAAACCTTCTAGATATTCCCATATAAAATTTAAAAATCCCTAAACTATTAAATACATATTAAATTATTTCTTAATCTTCCGAAAAAATAATAAACTGCATTCGCACTTTTACGCTACACTGTAACTTTTAGACTTACTGCACTCTATCGCCTTGGATTAGCGTGTCTCATCTAATGAAGAAGACAAATAATCGCGCAATTAAAGCCTTTTAGCTTAAAGTACAAGTAAATAATTGTTCGAGCAGTTGTTGTAAAACAATAAAAACAGCAAGTGTAGAAAATAAAAGTACAAAAACATGGAAGGCAAATAACAAAAACAATAACGCTATATTGTGCGCTTTTAGAGATAGATTGTATACAGCACACTTTGACTGCCCATCTTGTGGTTGGAGTGGAAAGGTAAAGGCATGGAATGAATTTGGTAGGGAAGAAGTTTCAGGTGATTACAATGCAAAATGAAGGTATTTTATAAAAACACTGCCTTTAAATACCGTTGCGGCAGCAGCTGCGCCTAGATCCTGACGTTCACTCATTGTCGGTGACTTAGATTAACTGCCTGACAAATAAACCCACATTTTTTTAATGTTGTTGCTGTGCTTTTTAAATGTAGCTGCTTTTGTTATTGTTGCTCTAATTCTTTCAATTGGGCTATTCTTGTCGGAGCGATTGGCAGGCAGGCAGCAGCGCTTACTTTGGAATGCAAAGCTATTTTTCAGTGTTGTTGGGTAGCTTACGTGCTTGGAAATCGTAATTATTTTTCTTATCCTTTTAATGTTTTTTTTTTCATTATTTTTCCTTTGCTTGCACTTCTCTAGGGAGCAGGTATTAAATCCAGCATTGAAGTGAGATTGTTGGTTCGAGTAGCTTTGGTGTTGGTTAAACGATTATGTAGCTTAGCTGTCAGATTATTAATTACACGCAGAGAAAAAACATTGTTGCAACAACCATGTTTTTCAAGGATCATATTATGATTTGGATTATGATTGTTGCTAACATGTTCTTAAACATATAATATTTTCTTTGATCATGATAAAATGATTACAACAACCATATTTAGAAAAGGAACTTTTTTGTAGGAACCAAAATATTATTGAAACAATCATTATTCTCTTATTGGGTCAAAAATAGAATGATTGCAACAACTATATTATGAATTTATTTTTAGGATCCAGAATATTATTGAATATTATTTATTTTCAAGCACTCCAATTTCCACAGCTATTAATTAAGATATCTCCAAAGGTTTGCCATTGACTAGGCTGAACAGAAATATTAATTCAATTGAAAAATCTTTTTGATAAAATTTTCTGTCCGAGCTGGGGTTTGAACCGCGGCTTTTTCGCTTACGAACCACGCACACTACCAGTAAGCCACAGCCGCTACTACCGCTCGCCTGACTAATACCATTCATAAACATAGTACATTAAGTGCATTGTCACAAAAATAGCAATATTTGTGATAAACAAAATATGGTCAGAATTGCGAAATATGTTTACGGTAAATAGAAACATGTTTGCTACAATTAAAGTCGGAAGTGTCACTTTTCTGCGTGCTGTTTTTAGGATAAGGCGATTTAAAACAAAACACAATAATTTAACAGTTGACAAACGAAACGGCACATAGCCAGGAATCGATAAAACTTATTGTGTCTGAATGAAGTGAAAGTTTTTCCTGCAAACTGTTCAGACACAATAAATTCTTTCTATTTTTGGTTATGTTCTGCTTCGTTTGCTAACAAGCAAAGAATAGTTCAGACAAACATTCAAAATTCTAATATGTTTGTCTCTATAATAATATTCACATTTATCATGATTGACAGAACTACAACATTTTTGTTGCAACTAATAGTTGAGGCAATCATAGTATGTTGACGATTTCAATGATGTTATGATTTCAACTATAATGTTATTTTTGGTACAACCATTAGTAAATAATGACTTTATTAAGGCAAAAATTTGTGTTTTTGCAGAAATAATACAATAATTTTAGTAAAAAAATTATTATTGCAGTAATCATATCTCAACCATGTCTTTTCTCTGCGTGTATCAAGTTAGAATTTGGTAAAGCATTTGTTTGCATGTTTGTACGTATTATAAGGATAACAAATATATAAAAGACATCCTGCTAGTGGCAAAAATATGTCAAAAAAATATGAAAATATTTTATTTATTATTCATCATGCAATAATTTTTTATTCCTTGTTAAGTTTTAATGTTGCATGTAAATCATGTCGCTCGTTTCGGCTCGAGCGCAATTATTATGTTGTGGTGACTCACACACACACATACACAGTCACACACGTGTGCCACACATGTTAAGGTTGTTAAAACGAATCGTTGATGTGCTTTAACGAACAAAGCCACCAACCAATCATCCGACCAAACCTACAAACAAACAACCAACGCCAATATAATTACCACCCACTTTTTCTGCCAACCATTACCAAACCATTCAAAGCAACCAGCAACAGAAACAGCAAAACAACAATAAACACCGCCGCTGGCATTCAAACTCATTAAGTGTTTAAAAAGTTTCCAAAGCAAAATTAAAGGATCAATAAATGCGCGCAAAAAAAATAAATATATAACACAACTTATGCAGCAGCAACCACAACAACAACGAAGAAAAATCAACAACTGCAGATGTTTTTGTGTTTAATCCTTATCCTTGATTGATGCTAGCAACATACGTAAGCAGAGCAACCCAGCCAGAAGTAAAAATCTAAAGCTCTTATGTTGTAAAACTTTTAAAAGCATACCAATTAAAAATGAAAATGGTTAACAAGAATGACAAAAAAAAACCAGAGGAAAAAAACTTTTAAATAATGAAAATTAAACTAATGCGATAAAATTAATATAATAATGAAGGTCAACTGGGGTAAGATGCATAGCTTTTAGGAAAAGGAAGAAAGGAACGTAAATTAAGAGATAAATAATTGAAATTATTAAACTATTTGTGCCAATTACCGTGCGATAAGTCTTCTTACCATCGCATATAAGGTCCTGTCGAGCGTTACATGTGAAACATTGAAGCTTATTTTGTAACCCAACTGATTAGACCTTATCAGTGTGGCTTCAGAGCTGGAAGCCACCTCTACCATTGGCCAGCTCTTTACGCTACGACAAATTTTGGAGAAGACAGATGAAAAGCAAATCGACACCCACCATCTTTTTGTCGACTACAAAGCCGCCTTCGACAGCCCAATAAAGAAGCACCTGTACTCCACCATGTCTGAATTTGGTATTCCTGCAAAATTAATACGAGTGCAGGATGACACTGAGCAACATCAGTAGCACATTTAAAATCAGGAAGGTCCTCTCCCCACCATTTGTTAGCAAACGAGGTTTCAGACAAGGTGATTCGTTATCGTGCGACTTTTTCAACCTAATGATGGAAAAGATCATCCGAGCTGCTGATCTGAGACGCAGAGGCACAATATTCTACAAGAGTGTTATGCTGCTTACATATGCTGATGACATCGATATCATTGGCCATAATACGCTCGAAGTCAATGCAGCACTCTCAGATTAGAAAGAGAGTCAAATCGAATGGGTCTGGCAGTGAATGCAGAAAGGACGAAATACTTGGTGTCAACAAACAAACAGTCCCAGCGTCTTGGAACCCACGTTACCGTTGACAATACCTCCTTCGAGGAGGTTTTACATTAACTCAACCAACGACATCAGCATTGAGATCAAACGAAGACTAACTCTTGCCAACAGGTGTTGCTTTGGGCTCAGTAGGCAATTGAGAAGCAGAGCCCTCTCTCGTCCAACAAAAATCACTCTTTATAAATCGCTCATCATGCCCGTTCTACTTTATGCATCAAAAACCTGGACGCTGAGCATTTCATATGAAAAGACTTTAGAAGCCTTCGAGAGAAAGATTATTCGTAAGATCTACGACTGGCGTCAATGGCGAGTACCGAATACGGTAGAATGATGAACTGTACGAGCTGTGCGCTGACATTGACATAGTTAAGCGCATTAAAATCGAGCGGCTGCGCTGGCTGGGTTATGGTCAGCGCATGAAAGGCGATGCTCCAATGAAGAAAATATTCGATTCGGTACCCAGCGGCGGTCAACGCAGAGAAGGACAACCGCTTTTCCATTGGAAAGACCAAGTAGAGGAGAACCTGACGAAGCTTGGAATTTCCAACTGGCGCCAGCAAGCGAGAGACAGAAATGGCTGACTCAGATTCTTAGATGAAGCCAAGACCGACATACTGTAGTAGCGCCAACTAAGTAAGTAAGTAAATTATTAAAAAAAAAATTAAAAATGCATATTTACAAAAGTGATTATTAGTCATTATTTTTATATTATTACTAGCTGATATACCCGGTGTTACTCGAGAGTCATTTATATAAAAATTTTAATATACACTTTTCGATTAAATGTTTTTGTAAATTTTGGAATTTTGTAAAAACGTGTTAAATTTAAGTTTGAGACCACTATAAAAATATTAGTTAAAAAATTGACCAAGCTATTTTAACGAAGAAATAATTTTATCACTGTTTTTTCACAATCAAAAACAGTTTTTTAGTTCTTAACTGAATTTACTGGCTACTGGTAAGCATGTTACTTGCACTTCGCTAATGGAAATCAAATTTATAAAAATATTCCTAAAACTTTTTAGTAGTTTTTCCAGTTAGAAAATAACAATTGGATTGTCTCTAAATAAAAAATTAATATAAATTGAGTCTGATAGTTGATGCAATTTTTTAAATCTTCTGAATTACTATTGTATACGAAAAATTGTACAGTCGTTTTTTAATGTAAATTAGCAAAAAGGTGTAAGTTAAGAAAGCAGTCGCTTTTTAATTTTTATTATAATATATACAGCAACCTGTAGCAATATTATCGACGTTAACAGATCGACATAAATCCAGCTGAAAAATCTGCAAGAACAGTGCAAGAAGTGCCATTACGTTATTTGCTGCAAGTTTACGCTGTGTGCGAAAAGAACTAAATTGGATAACAGTTACCGACTTTTCTAATATATTAAAATCGTGTCGGTAATGCAGTACTTATTTCTAATTTATAATGTTTTCCAGCATACTTTTCAGCATACTTTCGGTTAGTATGCAATTGAACCGAAAAATTTGTTCAATGCAGCCAAGCTTACAACCATGATTGGAGAGTTAAAATGTCAAAATTTCGCTGTCTTTTATATGTCGGTACATTTAATTGGCGTGGAAATTTGACTTTCAACGATATAGTTCAAATAACACATTAGAGTAGAAGGGGGTAATGTCATGCACTGGCTTTTTTAGCATAAAAAATTGAATGATATACCAGCCGTTGGTAAGGTATGGGCCTACTGACCTACAGAGCTCATGTATACAATACTAGCAATATCCATGTGTAAGGGCAATATGTGCGAAGTTTTTTAAAAATCGCACGTTCTCGGGACGACGAAAGTGTTTTTTTATCGGATCAGAAAAATTATTTGTCTCGCAGGAAAATATACCAGGTAAGTGTTTTCTTAAAGCAAATTTTCCGCCGAAAAAAAAAGATGTATTGTGATCGAAAAAATTTTTGTTCTTTACCGATTTGTCGAAGTCAACCTTGAAAACGACCTTTGGGGCAATGTCGTGCATTTGATGTGGGGCAATGTCGTGCACTATACAGAAAAGAAAAGGGAAGGAAACGCGGTCGCCCTAGTGTATCAAGGGAGTCGTGAAGCCATAACAAAACGCTACAATAAAAATAAAATTTTCCAAAACTTTTTCCCAATGTCAAGCACTTTTTGAAAAAATATTGTTTTTCTTTCCGTGTTTCATATAGCAAATTGCCTATTTTCACTTTTCTTTTCATAAAATTGTATTTTTTGATCATATTTCGGACTTGTGTATATTGCCTTATAATTAACAATAATAAATAAATAAACAATAATGCTATATCTTCTTGAATCGAACCACTACCTATCGTTTTTCACACATTCTGATACCTTTACAATACAATGCACGACATTACCACACAAATTTTGAGGGGGGTAATGTCGTGCACATTTTTTTTTTTAATTTCTACTAACACGATTTCATGCTACACGAATATTGTTACACATAAATGTTACCAACCAAATTATCTTTCGATCGGATGCTTACTCGTTGTATTCGCTTGTCATGTACGGCTTTACGAGCACTTTAAAGTTGAGTGCACGACATTACCCCCCTCTACTCTAAACATGAAAAAATTAACTTTTACATCATTCTTATTCACAGTCATTTTTTCGATGATACAGTGATATATATAGAACATTTAAAGTACCACTGATAAAGAACTGAGTGACAACGGTGAAACAATAGTGAGAAAAATGACAAATCACAATAAAACAGATTTAACAGGAAAGGGGAGGGGGGGGGGGAGGTGAGGAGGCAAAAAGTAAGATGTATATACACCAAAATGTTTCTAATTATTTTTGACACACAACTTCATTCCTATATAGAGAATTTTAAAACAAAACTCAGTTTTATTAAAAGTCTGGTATGAAAAATAGATTTTTAGCCATAACTTTTGATTGGAAAGAGATATTGGGGTAAATTTTTCACATAAATTATTTTTGAGACTTGACTTTTTTGTAAAAAATATAAAAACAACATTTTGGAAAAAATAAATTTCGCGAAACAAAATCAAAGGGTTTTGATGACAAAAACAGTAAAATAATTTTTGCGCTTAGCTGGAAGAACTTTTGCAAATAAATGCTATGTCATATTAAAGGTAGCCAGATGTGCAATTTTTAATTGATTTCATTTTTACAACAACAACAATTTTTGAGTCATTTTTTGAGTAAAAAGTCAATATGTTTGACCTTTTTTGACTTAATCATAAAACATATATACACTGACTTAACGGTACAATTCAACCTGTTTTTTTTTTGAAGTGATTTTATTGAACTTTTGAACAAAAAAAATTTGAATGAAATATATTAATGGACACCGGAGATATTTGCATCGAAAGACCAAACTTTGATTTTCATGTCGTTTTTTTCTCATTCTTAGGCAACGATGTTTTATGAAAAAGTCGTTATACTGAAAATTTCTCCAATTTTAAAGATATGTGAATGTTTTTGATGTCAAAATAACAGAAATTTTTTAAAATTAAATACAAAAAAATCTCCGATACTAAAAAGTTTTATAATAACAAAATTACCGTTAGTTAAAAAATTTCAGAGGGGGCGTGGCAAAAACTAAGTATGTTACATTTTAAGTTGAAATGCACTTAATATGTATACCTAGTTTGAGCAAAATCCGTTGAGCCGTTTAGATTTGTATAAAGGTCAAACAAACAAACAAACAGAAAATGAGTTTTATTACTATAGATAGTCAATTGTATGAAAAAATAGATTTTTAGCCATAATTTTTGATTGGAAAGAGATATTGGGGTAATTTTTTTCACATAAATTATTTTTGAGACTTGACTTTTTTGTAAAAAATATAAAACAACATTTTGGAAAAAATAAATTTCGCGAAACAAAATCAAAGGGGGTACCCTTGTTGTTTTGATGACAAAAACAGTAAAATAATTTTTGCGCTTAGCTGGAAGAATTTTTGCAAATAAATGCTATGTCATATGAAAGGTAGCCAGATCTGCAATTTTTAATTGATTTCATTTTTACAACAACAACAATTTTTGAGTCATTTTTTGAGTAAAAAGTCAATATTTTGGACCTTTTTTGACATAATCATAAAACATATATACACTGACTTAACGGTACAATTCAACTTATTTTTTTTTGAAGTGATTTTATTGAACTTTTGAACAAAAAAAATTTGAAAAATATATTTGAGATTTTTGCATTGAAAGACCAAACTTTGATTTTCATGTCGTTTTTTTCTCATTCTTAGGTAACGATGTTTTATGAAAAAGGCGTTGTACTGAAAATTTCTCCAATTTTGAAGATATGTGAGTGTTTTTGATGTCAAAATAACAAAACATTTTTAAAATTAAATACACAAAAATCTCCGATACTAAAAAGTTTTATAATAACAAAATTACCGTTAGTTGAAAAATTTCAGAGGGGCGTGGCAAAAACTAAGTATGTAACATTTTAAGTTGGGATAAACTTAATATGTGTACCTAGTTTGAGCGAAATCCGTTGAGCCGTTTAGATTTGTATAAAGGCCAAACAAACAAACAAACAAACAAACAGAAAATTAGTTTTATTACTATAGATTATATTATCAGCCATTATAATAAGTCATTAGTTTTTATAATAAAAACCAAACCAAAAAAATTCCTTGGAAAAAAACATAAGGTCCTAAGTATATAAATCAAAAATATAAGGGCCAGGGCTCTATCTACGATTTTTCATGAGGAGTTTTTTAAAAAAAAATATATATTGGTGCCAATAAAATTTTTATGCAAAATTGATAACATTTTTATTATTATTATTGAATGCAATTTTTTTATTAATAAATATTAGAGTAAAGGTCGTCACCATGGTTACTTAGTTTTTGTTTCTTATGGAACTCTATGAAAAATGCCATTTTTTTCAACAAGTTTTTGTTGAATTTAAGGTCATTTAAATAAATTAATATAAAAACATTTAAAGTTGTTTTATAAATTTATTTATAAAGATTTTGATATTTTTCGACCTGCGTTTGAGATCATTTTTAGGGGAAAGAAATTAAAAAAATTATTTTAGTTTAAGAACTGACGCTGCCAACAGTGAATGTGTTAATTATTACACTTTTTCGAGCCTTCTATGTTTATAAATCTTTTTATTTGTACTTTTAAATGTTGGTTTGTTGAAACAATAACGTTTTCATAACTTTGTAAATTTTCTTTCCCTCAAGTTGATCTTCGTTGGAGGTCAAAATATTGGACTGTTAATAAGAAATTTAACATTTTAAGTTCTTTATTTTTATAATTGACCTGCAACCTAACAAAAATCATTATAATTTGAGCAACAAAGGTCGTAAAATAGTACAAATAAAATTAATGTAAAATTACTAAAACTGAGAATTCTATTTATTTTGCTCAAATTTATATATTCAACACTTTTTTGACGTTTGTTCAAAAGTGTCCAGTTTTTACTAAAAAGCGTTCCAGTACTGTTTGCTACTTTTATTGCTCAGAGACAATTTCTTTGCTTACAAGACAGTTTTGTAATTGTAATTGTAATTTGCAAGATTTTGCTACAAAAGTACGTGAACAGACATTATACATGTGATCTATGACGAAAGAAAGTAAAGTAAAAAATATGCAAGTAGTTACGATGATCGTTTTCACTATTTTGTAGAGTGAATGTATTATTGTAAGCAATAAAAAGATTATGTTGCAAATTTAATAATTCCTTTTGGCGTTACAACAACTCTCAGCATTAGTTTTTGGCATATTTGAAAATGTTTTATTAATAAAACAAATTTGATAAAATTGAACTATTGTTGACTTGCAAACTACGAAAACAATTTAAAAGAGTGGAGAGACTATGAAGCACCACACAAAGAGGAACACTTTATATCTGTAACTTGGTGTCTTTGGTGCCATCAAGTGCGAAAGTGAGAACTCAAAGTAATTAAACTATTTATCTTCAGTCAAAGCTTTCACCTTCAAATATATCCTCTGCCTGCAGCTTAGTTTGAGAATTCACTTAGTGTGTTTGCAGCGTCAACTATGTTTTTGTTTGGCTTTAAAAAATTTGCATAAAAGTAGACTCTAAATATGTCCGACAGTTCAACAGCTACTGCAACGTTTAAATTATCTTTGAAATTGGTTTGTGTACATGCTAAGCGGTGGTTTTTTATTTTTTAAATGTCATCTTTCGTTTCATCGATTTAAAAATTACAACGGTGCTAAAGAAGTTTCACTTCAATAATACCAAAAGAATTTGTATGCCATTTGAAATGGATTGCTATATTGCATAGTGAAACTGAGGACGTTATCATTTATATCAAGAATTTGGGCTTTTTTTGTCTGCCTAGTTAATATAATGTTTCGTAAAAGAAACAACTTTAAATTGCATTATTATTGTACTGCTATTGATTTGTTAATATAAAAAATTAAATAAAATGCACGCAGAATTGTCAGGGCGAAATGTCAGGGATTGATTCTGCGTGCATTTCTTTTAATTTTTTATATTAAAAAATTAATATCTGTACAATAAAAACAAACAGAATTCTATAATAAATAATTTTTATTTGCAATTTCATGACACAATTAACAAACAATAATAATTCAAATAAAAATAATTACTAACAAATAGTTCTAACTTACATCTACAGTAACTTTTGACTCATTGTATGAGATTAAAGCTAGCGAGTAAATAGCTTTTGTTGCATCTTTGTCTTCTTTTGAGTTCAATGTTGTCATTGGTTTTGTTGAATGCGTAGACTCTCAAACGTGAATATCTTGTTTAGATTATTCTCTAAACTTTCTTTTTAGTTGATTGACATTTTCTGTAGAACTAAGAAATTTTTTAAAATACTCAAATAAATTTAAATTGATGCTAAGTGAGTGTGACTTGTAATACTGTAACTTTCGCTTGCTCATTTTGTAAGACTATTAAATCAATTTGTTTTCAACTGGGTCTCATGTAAAACCAACTTTAACATTGTTTAATTAAGCGAAATCCTTGGACTCTGTAACTGTATAAAAAACAACAAGAGTACTGATCAACTATGAAAACTTCATCCGTAAACGGAATTAAAGTTAAGTAAGTATTTTGTAAAAACAGTTTTTAAAACAGTTTTTAAACAGTTCCTTATTCTTTGTATTTGTTACAAATTAAGTATATTTTAAAATAAACATAACTTGCGAGCTTATGTTAAACAAGGCAATAAATATAGTATCTAAATTGCTCCCCACGAACTAAATGGTCTAAAATAAACAAACCAACATTTTTAAATAAGTTATTTTAGAATGGCTCTTGAATGATTGTGACTTCCTCTATTCGCCGAGGAAACAGTTTTATATGAATTCTATTAAGTTAAACTCAATTAAGACTTATCACATAATACCCAATCTAATAATGCTCCCAAAAAAATATTATGCCCAAAACTCCTTTTCCAACTGAGTGAAATCATGGAAAATTGCTACAGACTTACATAAAAAATCTGGTATCTGATTCAAAAAATAATTAATTTTTCATTTAGCATTACTTTGTTAGCCAACTTACAGTCACCACTCGCTCCATACACAATTTCTATGATCTACTGCATATGAAAATTGCAAAAGTTGTTAAACATATCAAATTTCAGTTTTATGCAAAAAGCCAATTTCACATATTCTACAAATGTTTTAGCAAAATAACGATGGTGAGTTCTAGTTTCAAACCAACTTGCAATGATCGTAAAAACATAAAAAGCTTAATCTTAGAAAAATATACAATTACATTAAATGAGCCATGCCTCTTTTTGTTATGTTCACCATTTTTTTTTGATGAGATTATATTATTGAATACTAGCTCCATAAAAAGTTTACTTGCTCTATCACGTAAAGCTCAAAATTGAAATCATATACAAGATTTGAGTAATAAGGGAAGTATCACGCCCCTTTATTCAAAGTCCACAAATATTTTTCAGTGATATTAGTTAGTGCATGTTTGCTTCATAGTACAAAATTTCTTTGATATATCGAAAAATGTTCTTAAGCTAAGCCATATATACGATCTGAGTTTTATCGGAGGTACACCGCAAAATGGTTTAAAAGTGGAAAAAAAATGAAAATTTATGACTTCCTTTCGCCGATACATAATTTTTATTTTTAAAAATTGTCTAATGAGCATGTTTTGTGAAATCTTTACATGATTTTTGTACAGAAACCATCAAAGTTTTTATTTAATACAGCGTTCAATAAATTCTTGGTAACAAGAGGTATTTTTCAAATTAAATAACATAAGAAATACTGAAAAAGTTTGGTTTTGTTAGTCTTAAAGCAATAATATGAAATTAGAAACTTGCATAGTTAGACCTGGAATTCATTGTATTTTGTAAGCCACATAACTTTTTGTGTTTCAAACTCCACAAACAGTTTAATGTCATTTTTGGCAGAGAATATTTATCTTCCGGTGTCAACCGGTGTGCGCTCGTTTAGATAAACATCATTATTGGAATTATAATTACACTTAAAAATAAAAGCTAGCTGCCAAAACTTGCAAAAACAGTATTTATGAATTAAAAACTAAATGCGTTTTGTGTCAAAAAATCGTGTTTTTTTGGTTTAAATTCCAATTTTTTGTAGCATGCTCAGGTTATGTTGCAAAGGCGTTAAATATAAATACCAAATATAAATAAATATAAAATAAATATTTTTCTGCAACAACGACAACCTCTATTTCATATCACTAAGGGGTCGTCCATAAACTACGTTACCAATTTAGGGGTGGGTTTTGAAATGCACTACGATAAGTAACGGTAGGGGGGGAGGTGTTTAGATATTTTAACGTTACAAAAAATTAAAAAAATCGACGAAAAACCTCTAATTAATAACACAATCATTTCAAAAATTTTTAACCTTACATGTTTATGTTTGATCGTCTAAATTGATGGTTAACTTTTGTTTCAATGATTTCTTCCACCACCTTTTCCCCCGACACAGGAACCTTTTGGTATTCCTTCACCATCTCAGCACACGTCTGAAAAAATTGGGTCTTTGCTTGTGCGACAGGCTTTGACGTTAAGGCCTGAATGTTCTTCATCAAAGGAGATACCGTATGACATGTACTGTCCTTCTCAGAAAGAAAAAATCGGTTCAAGGTTGTGTCCTACCTGCGTCTTGTATTTGTATGTCAACGACCAGGTGAATTTCTTTGCGTTAGAAATGAGGATTCACCTGAATGGGTCGACATAGAATCCGATGAAAAATTCTATTTTGAAGAATCCTCAACAAAGCTACCAGCTTCTTCTATCGCAGTGATTGAGAGCATCGAATCTTGAATCGCAGATGGAATAGCTTTTACAGATGATATTAATTATTGATTTTTTTCCAATTGTTCCTTTAATGTATCTAGTCATACTAGTCACTAATACTAGTGAAAATTGTCAGAGCTAGTCAAAATATATAATCATTCGAATGAATTAATTTCATATGTCACGTTACTTTATGGGAGGGGGGGAGGGTGTTTTTGAAAAGCATTACGAAAAGTAACGGGGGAGGGGGTAAAAAACCCGGAAAATCAGTAACGTAGTTTATGGACGACCCCTAAGATGCAATGTCACGATAAAGCGGCAATTTGTAAAAAGTAGCTACACTTTAGAAAATTTTTATATGAAAGGTGGGCGTGACCGAAAATATTTTCTTTCAATTCTGCGCATAAATATATATCTCCATACCGAGTTATTTTCAAATCGGTCCAATATGAATCAAATATGGCGATTTAAATTTTCTTATTGTATGGAAAGTGGGCGTGATTGTGGACGGGCTTAAATTTTTTTGCTTTATGGTTTTATATTTTTAAATCTTACTCACATGCAAAATTTTATTACTCTACGACTATTATTTCTATTTACTGACATATTTTGTTTGGGGCCAAACCACTGGGCACTGCACTCTTATTAAATGTTCGTAGTATTTTTCAGTAAGATGATGTTAATCAATAGAGATCAAGAGCTAAGTCATTTGTACAGTTCGAGTTTAAAGGGAGATGCAATGCCCTCTTTTCTAATATCCATAATTTTTTCGGATAGATGGTATTCGTAAGTTTTGATCTTGTATTGAGTTTCTATGCTCTCTCGTGTATAGTTCTAGAGCCTAACCGTAAAAACTATAGCCATGGCCAATTTTTCAACGTAAATAAGTTGGTTTCAGCAAATTAATGTTAATACATGCTGGCTTCATAACAAAATTCTATGATCTATCATGTATAGTTAAAGAGCTAAGCCAAATAAACGATTATAGTTATATGGGATATGCCATTCCTCTTTTTTTTTAATAATCATAATTTTTTCAGCAAATATGATGTTACTTATTGGTATTTTTGTACCAAGTTTCCATGATTTATCGTATATACTTCATGGGCCAAGCCATTTTGACGATTCGATCTGTGGGAGGTGTCACGCCCTATTCTGCAATATAAAAAATTTTTTTTGGTAAGATGATGTTAGTAATGTTCTTAAATATTAGTCTTGTATCTACTTTACTTGCTATTTCGTTTATAGTTCGAGAATAAAGACATTAAAACGATTCGAGGTGTATGGGTTGTGGCACGCCTCTTTGTCCAATCAAATTTTAATAAAACTTATAACGTGTTCGCAATCTTCTTTAATACTGTGCCAAAATTTATTTCGCAACCGTTAATCGGTTTAGATGGCAACTTGACGCACACTTGCATACATCTAAAAAATATAAAAAACAAATATTGTAAGAACATTTTTTAATGATATTAAATACATATAAAATTTGTTTATAAAATGATATTATGTGTGTTTTTTTTTATTCTAATTTCAAAATAAAACCAAAGTATTTTTCTTGTTTAAAAATCTTAAAAGCGTTTTTTCAAAAACACATGCAATAAATTTGAAAAGTTAAACTGGCAACACTGCTGCACACTAATGCGTTTCTCAGGTATTCGAACACAATGTAAATAAAGCCTGTTTCATTTTCACTGACAGGCAATAATTATTGCGAGCGGAAATTAAAATCGTTATCGGAAATTGATTTCTCATTGAACATTGTTGAGAAGAGCTTCAACGAGGTTGAATAAATGAATGAGTGCGTGTTGCTCGCATGGCTGTTAAGGTTGTCGTGGCAAGCTGTTGGCGCCAAGGACCATTTTAATTGGACTTCAATTTAAATTATTTTTTTTTTGGGTGTTCTCTATTAATAAATTGTGCGCGAAATAAAAAATTCTTACGGATAATCAAGTCACAAAAAAACGGAGAGTACATAAATAAAAGGTTCAAAGTATAGGAAGGAAAATTAAATTCCAACCAGAAAAAAAATGACTAAATGTACGAGGACAATTTGGTAAGTTACTGACTTTTTGAATAGAAGGTAATTTTTTAGACAAAAAAGCGAACAAGTGTCAAATCATATAAGACTTAAACAGTGGGTTACCCAATGCACTCAAAAACGGATGCGGATCCGTTCCGAACCCGTTACGAGTCCGTCAGTACGCATTTCGCCTTCTTATGTTTCGACGGGCCCATTTGGAACCCGTTACGAATCCGTCAAAAAATGGTCACCAAATAAACACAAAAAGCAGTCTTACCCACTGAACCAAAAGCGAAGTTTTTGCGTAAGGTGAGAGTTCAGCGAACGTTTCTGGATACAATTTTTTTTTAATTTTTAATTTTTTATTTGAAGCTGAAAAGTGCTATAGAATATTAAATTCTTGAAAACTTTTCCCATAAATAAAAACTTTTCTTTTGCAAAACTCATAAAAAAATTATTTTGAGTCGAAAAAGAATCAGTGTAGAAGCTAAAAATTCCCCGTTAATGAACCATTTTTGTTCATAAATGAGTTCAGAAACGAATCATAAATGTTTCTTTTTTGCATTCTTAAAAGAGTTCAAAAAATAATAATTTTTTATCATTACACTATAAACAAAAACTCATAAACGAACCATTTTTTGTTCATAAATGAGTTAAGAAAGAAATTGTAAACTTCTTTATATAAATGGTCCGCCAAATAACGTTTTTTTTTTTAAAAAACGCATTGGGTGGTCAGTTGGCTTCAACTCCTGAACCAATTGGACTTTGTATGGCGTCATACCAAGGTCTTTATGCAAAATTCGTCTCAATGATTTCTCCGAAATGTTCAATTGTTGAGAACGACGGTGAATTGATGTTGATAGCGCTTCACGCACACTTTCTGCCACAGCAGCAATATTCTCGGGTGTACGCACTACTTTTGGCTTTTCACGCTTTGGTTTATCGATGACGATGCCAGTTTCTTTCACTTTTTTCACAAGACAACGAACATACGGAGCTGACGGTGCTTCTCTTCTTCCAAAATCCATACGCAATTTTCGCACACATTCTGCAACATTACCATGATTTTCAAAGTAATTTCGCAATATTTCCCAGCGTTGTATTTATATTAGCGGAAGGATAAAACTAATTATCTGTCAAATCAGACATGAGCTAAGTGTTACCATTCACGAAATAAGCACTAGTTGAAAAAAAAACGTTAGATGGCGGACCCTGTATTAAAATGAGTTAAAAAAAAACAATAATTTAAAGCTTTGTTGATATTTTTATAACAGTAAATTAAAAATGTTAACCCTCATACAAACGTCATTGAAACTTTTTCACCAATGCGACTTGATTCTCACCATAAGAAGAGAGATAGATACACGGCTACACGTTCGAAAAACTATTTTCCTTTTCATCTATCAAGAAGTCTGTCATGACATTTCAACATTTATATCCAAAATTAAGATCAAGCCTAAATAGGAAGAAAACCACGACAGCATTCCATGCAAAAAAGTAATCAAATATGTTCCCCAATAATTAACTTTATTAATTTGATATAATAATATAGTATATAATAAACGGGCCATTTCAGCTGTATAGTTTTACTTACGAAATACATGTTTACATATCGTCCAAACATAAGGTCACAAATTTTAAAAATACTGCCACAAATGAAGTGGTTAGATGCGCGTGACAGCAGATGTGTTTGCTTTAAGTTTAGATTTTGCTTAAAATTTCAATGAATTCATTACAATCATTAAGCAATCTGCTAGGACCTTTTTTTTTAACTATTAATATTGAATACTATACATGCATATTACTTATACGATAAAATAAATAATAATTTTTTTAAACAAATTATCGCTATGTTATAATAAATAATATTATGCAATAATAAAATTTATAATTCAAAAAGATTCATTTTTTAACTCATTTCTGAACAAAGCCCTGCCGTTTTGGAAAGGCAAAGCTCGGCGATTGATACGAAAAGAGTTCATTTCCTAGTGCCGAAAATTATCTTTGCTATGGTTCATTTTTTAACTCATTTTCGAAGAAAAAAAGTTTCGTTTTTGAGAGGCATTTTCGTCCGGCGATTGATTCAAAAGGGTTCATTTCCGAGTTCAAAAAAATAACTTTTCTATGTTTCCTTTTTTAGCTCATTTTTGAGCAAAAAAAGTACAATTTATAGTTCTTTTTTAACTAATTTCCGAACAAAATAAGGTTCATTTTTAAGAGGCATATAAGTCAAATGAAACAAAAAGGGTTTATTTATGAGTGCCGAAAATGAACGTTTCTACCCGAAAAGATTCATAAATGAATTCGAAAACGGTAGTTTTGGTTCACTGGGTATATTTATAATAAAATTTTTTATTTTATTTTCAGTGGATAGGGAATACGAAATACAATTGTGTACTTATTTTTACTTTAAATAGCTTTTATAAATCATTAGGCACGTGTCTTTATCATTGTAGAAATATAGAAATAAATTTGTATCTCGTTATTTATTTAAAATGTTATATGTAAGAATGTAAGAACTGAAATAACAAAAAAATTAAATAAATTTTTTGAATATAGCATAAACCTTATTGTTCTGTTTTGATTCCTAAATATATAAAAAAAACGAGTCCGTTGCAAATTCGTATAATTCAAAATAAAGAGTCCGAAATAGATTCGTATATGAAGTTCGTTCCGAGTCCGTAACGAATCCGAAAAAGTGAAAAAAGCGAATCGTATGTGTGAGAGGAATTTCATACCAAAAAGGATCAGTTCCGGATGTGAAATGCTATCCGTTTCGGATAAAAAATACGAAGAAGTAAGTCCGTCGTGAATTCGTAACGGATCCATTTAGCACACTGGGTTGTCACAGCTAAACCACTCACAAATTCAAAGAATAGATCACAATTACAATAATTATCTAAATAAAAAAGCGTTTAATTTTTCAGTATTGTAGCCTTTTAGATTGATATATTTAGTGCAGCGTATTTCCAATTTTTCCTATTCCTTCCAAATAATTGGTTTTGTTAAGGTCCTCAAAATAGGCGTTTTTTTTCACTGATGACTGCTTCATTCAACTCAAATATCCTCTACCGAGCCATTTTTTTAGGCTTGGTTGCATGGGGCTAAATCTAGAGAATATGGTGGATGGGGTAGCAGCTCCTTTTTAATGGTGAAAGAGGACAAATCGTTTTTTCTTCAAATCATTGTCAAATCTGTCTAACAGTTGTGCAGAATATTTGCCTGTAATCGTTGTATCCTTTTCAAGGTTTTGATGTGAATGCCTCCGCAGGTATCCCAAAACACTGCCATCATGTCCTTGTTGGCCGACACACCCACTTTGGCCTACTTGGGTGCACGTTTACACTCGAAGAAGTTCACTGTTTTGGCTGTTCCTTGTTCTCTGGTGTGTTGTGATGTATCCATGTTGCGTCTAAGTCGAAAAATCTCCTTCGGATTGCAGATGAGCATCTCCAAACACTCCTTTAAAGTGGTCACACAACGCGAGATAGTCACAAAGTCACTGACTTTTTAAAATGCCTACGTAAGCTTAGAGAAAATAACTATGATGATACAAAAGTATTTATTCGAGTGCCAGGCAGTCATTATTTGTTCATAGAACGAAACCAGTTTCAGTAGGAATTTTTTATGAAAATTCCCACTTTTCATGCATTTTTTTGGCAGCTCCGCTATTTTATAATTAAAATATTTTCTGGCGCAGACAATGACATTTTTTTTTCAAGCAATTGTGGCCAATTTCAACAGCTTCCACTATTTTTGCATTGCTATAAATTAAAATTTATTTGTTGTTGTGAAACTGATAACATGACTTTCTTCAGGTTTCCACATCGTTAGCTCTTTATGCAGCGGAAAGTTTTATATTTCACCAATTTCACAATTCCCGACCGCAGTCACACTTCATTCTACACCATATCCGGCAGCATTTCGCAAATGGTGTGATGCGTCAAGACAACCACAACGGCAATGACGATGACGATGAATGGATGGGAAGCGCCTCATAGCAAGGAACAAGGATAACAACGACAACTGCAAGAGCAAAAGCTATAAGGCACAGCAACTATAACAAGAATAACAACAACATAATAATAATAATATGAAGAAAAAGACAACGAGCAGAAAGGAGCACCCAGGCCAACCACAACAGGAAGCAACCACAAAGGCATTCATATTCTTCTTAGCTAAGATGATTCTCGAAAGTGCTCTCGGGAAGTAAGTCATAAATAACATCATCAGGCATAGGTTGAAGGTAGTAAAACTACCTTGCAGAAGGGATTGTCCTTTTAGTATGGTTGGAGGAGGTGATGTTTTAAATGGAGCAGCAGGATAACTTAAGTTACCGAAAATAAAACGAGAATTGCAATTTGCACTATTGTTGTTGTGGTTATAGCTTTTTTTTGTTGTTGTATCTGTAATAAAACTGCGTTGTTTATTCAGCATTTCTGACAGTGTTGTAGGTTGCACCCGCACCAGCTTAAATGCTGACAACAAGCGTTAAGTTAACCGTAATGTGTGAGTGTGTGTGTGTTTGCGTGTTTGTTTCAGGTTGCTCAGGTTGCTTAAGTCGAGGTAAAACCTAAACTCGTTTCATATTCCACAAGATGGCACCTAGGTAGTTCACAAGTCCACAAGTGATAAAATGGCAGTAGAACCAGTTAACGTTGAGTTTAATGCCGCAAGAGAGCTAGATTGCGATTTATCTTAAAAAAATACTTAAATCAAAGTAAATGCTCATAAATTTCAGTTTGTAGGAATTTTAAAGTATATCTTAGATTGCAAAAAGACTTTTTGTATGGTTATGACAAACAAAATTATGTGTTTTTTAAAGCTTTAAGTATAGTTTTTGTCAAAACTAAAACTATTTCTTGTAGGGGATTAATATTCCCTTAAAATGCGGCATTATTTCTTAAAAATAAAAAAGTCTTTATATATAAAACAAAGCGTCGAAAAGCTACCCGTAATTTTTCACTAATTAAGTTGTTGTTAATGAAGATAATTACAATGCGAAGTTTGAAAGCAAAAATAATATTTAAAAAACATTTGCCAGACCCTATTTTACCGCCCAAAAATCAATAAAAATATGTATTTAAGACAGTTTTGGTCATATTCTGCCTGGTTTTGCCTAGGCATCGCACAGTGCCCTTTCTCTGATTTAAGGATAACAAGAGACAATTTTTTTTTAATTTCATAAACAGAAAATGTGTTTCGAGTAGAATTTAATTCAACATTATAAAAACGATACTAAAAACTTCATTCCCTTGTTACTTGTTTTTACTAAATTGTAGCTTACATAAGGCAAAAAATTAAAGACAATTTGAAATATTTATAACTTTAAGCAAAATTAATATTTTAAAATTATTTTTTTTTATTAAAGTCTTAACTATTAAAAAAATAAATAAAAAAATTCTGACTGAAATAAATATAAAAATTGTCGAAGTTTGCCTATAAATTCTTGAAGGAGTTGAATTAAGCTAAAGTGTAGTAAAAAATTTGTAGTATATATCACCATATATCACTCGAAGGCTTAAATATCATAAAATAGAGTACTTTAACTTTAAATTTCTGCGAAAAACTCTGGACTTTTGCATATAAGAAAAATTGTTTATTTGAAAAAAACTCTAAAAATCATATATTTCTTAAAAATGCACTGATTTTTAAGACAATTTGTAGGTACTCTTAAATTTAACAAAAAATAAAATTTAATTCATAACATTAAACAAATTGTGACTTCTTTTTTTAACGAGCAATTTAAAAAAAATATTGTTAAACTTTGATTATTTGGTTATCTAGTTGTATGGGAGATATATTGTATATAAAAATTAACAGATTTAACTAGTTTTTGGGATGACGTTTAAGTGTAGTTAAATAAACTTAATTTATTGGCGAAGCAAGGCAATTTACTTATTCTAACATGTTTGTTTATTTTATTTTCTTCTCTCCCATTTCCTTGTTCTGGTGATCGAAGATAAGCAAATTGATGTGGGCGTAATCCGCCCACCTGATCAACATGAATTCAAGAACACGTCAAAAAGAAAAGCAGAGAAGAAAAGAAAAAAGAAAAGGAACTTACCTACTGACATATTTTATACATAGTAACATAGCCAGTGTTGACATGAAAAAAAATTTTACAGCGTAACTTTTGCACTATTTTCGTCGGATTTCTCGTCATATTTGTGAAACTCTGAAAACAAGAACTAAGAAATTTTCAGTCGCATTTTACAACAAAGAAGACAAATAAAATATTGCATTTTATTAGACGTATGACGAATACTTAAGGTTTATTTATTTAAATAAAGCACATTTTTTTCAAAAGTCAATTCAATAATCATTATAAATATAGAAAACTAGCTGAACCCGGTGTGCTTCGCTACCCCCCTCGTATAAAATAAAATTAAAAGTATTTATATATTTACAAAAATTTATTTATTTAATTTAATTATTGCAATGCTTCGCCTCTTTTTTCGGTTATCAGTTCCAGCCTCCAATATATCGCAAACAAATGGGCGTGTTCCACCCACTTTTCTTTTAGTACGTATTTCTATTCATGCCAATACCATACATAGCAAATACTGCCGCCGTTGGTCAAAAAGTGCCCAAGATATGACGATTTTAAATTTTGGGTTATATGGGTGAGGCTACGCCTCTTCGTCCATTCACAACTTTATATAGTCAAGAATTTATTATTTCGTAAGAATATCCTATTGTGAAAATTTAATGACGATCGGTCCAGTAGTTAAGACTATATTGCGATTTTTAATTTTCCTAAAAAGGGACGTGGTCCCACCCACTTTTCTCCTGGTACGTATTTCTAATTATGCCAATACCATATGTACCAAATAGCATCAACGTAGGTCAAAAAATGCCCAAAATATGGCGATTTAAATTTTTGGGTTATATGGGCAGTGCCACGCTCCTTTGTCCAATAAAAACTTCATATAGCCTATTATTCTTTCCAGAGTCATAGTAAAATGCTGTGAAAGTTTCAGGAAGATCGGTCCAAGGGTTTGGCCTCCTATAAAGCACAAACAAACAAACAGACATTCATTTTTATATGTATAGATTGAAAGCAGTTTAATTATAATTAAAGTAAAATGGGGCGAAAAAGGGGGATTTGGTAATTAAAAATCTATGGCTACCTTACCTGTAGATAAAAAGTATATAAAACTTTAGGTAAATACATACTACAAAAAAGTATTTTGTACAGCAAACATTGTTAGTGGCATAAGTAAGTATCTGAATTAAAAAAGGGGGTGTTGAAGTGGGCGTGGTTCATAGTAATATGTCGACGTTAACAGTATTAAGAGCAATATACTACCAAATAAAAAAATAATCCGTTGGAAGGAACAAAATTGTACAGAGAACAAAATGTTTAAAACTTAAATTTGGCATGAAAAGGGCCGTGAAAGGGGGCGTGGCGTAAGAAATGTTTATTTCTACCCCGCCTGGATTATAATGTGTATACAATTTGAAGTAAATCTGTTAAAAACTATATGGGAGCAATTACATAATTTTAAAAAAGTGGGCGTAAGAGTGGGCGTTGTCGAAAAAGTACCCTATTAATCATGCCAGAGTCCCAGTTAAATGCTGCGAAAATTTCAGGAAGATCGGTCCAGAGGTTTAGTCTCCTATAAGGTACAAACAAACAAATAAACAAACACACATTCTATTTTATATATATAGATATATTATAATAAATTACATTTACAGAAATCACTTTCCCCGTAGTATCGCAATTATAATAATTTTTCAAAATATTTGAAAATTTCAATTCCTCATCTACACCTCAAAGTGGAATTATGATGTTTTTTTCAACGTAGGACCACGGTTAAATACATTTGCAACACAGTTTGGTTTAATGTAGATCTCTTAAATCGGTAAAAATTAAATACATAGCGCTATAATATATAATTTTTAAATTTTAACTATAAATGTAAAATTTTTGCTACAAGTAAGTTAACGAAAGAATGTTGTTGTTTTAAGCCACCAAAAACTACAAAAAAATTAGATTTTAGTGAAAAATATATGTATAAAATAATAGAATTTTTTCGAAGTCATATATATACATTGCTTTATTAAATTTGTTTATCAATTCTTAATCAACTTCAAGACTAAAACAGTTAAAAGATTTGATATGAACATAATCTTTTGTATGCAGAGTTCCTTCCATTGTGTCTAACTCTAATCTATTGCGAACTTTAGTTTTATGAATATTTATTTGACTAAAAGTTCGCTCAACGTTAGCTGAGGAATTCGGTAGGCTCAAGAATTCAAAATAAATTTTCTCATTATTGGAAATGCAGAAGTACCATCGCATCCTTTTATTTTAAAGTTGCCATCAATTTTATTATACTAATTTTGTTCTTTTCATATATATAAGTAAAGTGTGTTTTTTACTGTTTTATTTGACCACCCATTTAACAGCTGATAGTTGCTTTTTGTTTAGTTTGCTTTGACATTTTATTATGGATCGACTTACACCAGAGCAACGCGTGCAAATTGTGGAAATTTTTAATCAAAATAATAGTTCTGTTCATCAAACTTATCGTGCACTTCGTCCATTTTATGGCGTACATAATTGTCCTTGCTGCTAATTCGAAGAACAATAGATCGTTTTCGGATCTGTAGCCGCTGTACAGGAAAGCATTGAAGATGATCCTAATCCTGAGGTCTTCGCGTCCGATTTCGTGGTTTTCAGAGACGATGGTCTCGACAAAGATGATCTCTCCTCAGGTCGTGGTGTCCTTCTCGCTATTCACAATCGCTTCAATCCTACCATTATAAAAAACTCCCACACTGCCAACTTTGAATTTATATGTGCCAAAGCTTGCATCACAAAACGTAATGTATTCATTATTTGCTGTTATATTCGCCCGTCTCAACCAGTGAATGGTTATCAGCTCGCAGTAGACGCAATAGATTCACTTTTGGACCTTATGGATCCATTTGACACCGTTATTTTTCTGGGAGATTTTAATCTTCCCAACCTTCAATGGGTCCTCTCTGATGATGAATCCTACTATCTTTCTTCAAATCCTACCTCTGAAAAAGAAATTCTTTTTACTAGTTGTATTTCAGACTGCGGCCTTTACCAGTTGAGCGGAGTTACTAACAATTTAGGTAGACAACTAGACCTAATTTTTTCTTCGGATTTAGATAACTGCGTAGTCTCCGCAAGTAACCATCTTCTTTCAACACTCGATCAGTACCATCCACCATTATCCCTTACCTTATCATATCACATTGATATCAAAAATACACATTTCGAGCACTCGTACAGCTTTAACTTTCGGAAAACTGATTTTGTAAAACTAGAAATTTTATTCAGTAGAATCGATTTCCAACATCTCTTCGATAATGGTTATGAAAGCGTTGATACTGCAGTTGCTCACTTCTATGACATAATTTTCGGCTGCTTCACACATTCTGTCCCCTTCACCAGGCAGAAAAACTTTTCGTCATGTCCTCCCTGGTACAATAAGGAACTACGTGTACTCCGCAACAAAAGGAACAAACTATGGCGCGCATATTTAATTTCTCGTTCTCCTCTTGATCTCACAAATTATCTTCACGCCTTTAACCTTTTTTCCGCACTCTGTGAAACGCTATACGAGTCTTATCTTGCTCATATTCAAAGTAAATTGCTGTCGGATCCTAAAAGCTTCTACAAGTTTATAAATACTAAAAGAAAATCTGACAACTACCCATCTACCCTTACTTTTTCGGACATTTCCTCAGACAACCCGGAAATAATTGCAAACCTATTTGCAAATTTTTTCAGTCAATCATACACTAATCATAACGACGAATTAGACTACGAGTATTTTTCTTTGTTAAGGGACTGTCCTCAAACGTCGCTAACTTCTGTTGATATTACACTAGCTGATGTGTTAGAAAAGATAAATAATCTGAAGGACGATTATTCTCCAGGACCCGATGGCTTGCCTGCTATTGTTATAAAAAAATTCGCGGACGTGTTGGCTCATCCCCTATTGGCTCTTTTTCAACTTTCTATTTCTAATTCCGTTTTTCCTAAGTTGTGGAAGAGCTCATACATAATACCTCTGCATAAGAAAGGACCAAGAAACGATATTTCCAATTACAGACCTATTGCAAAACTTTCATGTACTCCAAAAATGTTTGAAAGCATTATTTATGACATTCTCTTTTTCCATTGCAAATCTATTTTTCCTCCCAGCCAACACGGCTTCCTCAAAGGAAGATCGACTACCACTAACCTTGCAGAATTTGTTTCAAACGCTCTATGCTCGTTGGAAAGCGGGTACGAAGTTGATGTAGTGTCTACCGACTTTAGTAAAGCGTTCGACAAAATCTCACACACTATCATTCTTCTTAAGCTTAAAGCCTTTGGTTTTCCATCACTCTTTATATCTTGGATTAAATCATATCTCGAAGAACGCCGTTATAATGTCATCTTTAGATTTTCCAATTCAGATTCTTTTTCAGCTACCTCTGGTGTCCCACAAGGTAGTCACCTTGGTCCTTTGTTGTTTGTCTTAACAATCTCTGATGTAGATGGCATCATCAAAGAATCCAATCTCTCTGTGTATGCTGATGACATGAAAATCTATCGGTGCATACAAACTAACGACGATTCTCACTATCTTCAAGAAGATCTAGTTAGTTTTTCCACTTGGTGTCAAAAAAATCTTCTAGAGCTCAACGTTAGTAAATGTCAAGCTATTACATATTCACGCAAGCGTCTCCAGCTTCCCCCAAGAACATATTACTTACTCGGCAAGCCAGTTCCTCCTGTAAGCTTTTTAAGGGACTTAGGTGTAATATGTGACAAGGAACTTAATTTTAGGTCTCATATTGATAATATCATTAGTAGAGCCAATTCTGCACTGGGTTTTGTGAAACACTGGTCCAGAGAATTCTCCAACCCTTACGTTACTAAATCTCTCTACCTTACCTTTGTTAGACCCATCCTCGAATATGCCAGCCAGGTTTGGTCTCCTATCTACAACATCCATTCTGTGCGAATCGAAGCCGTTCAACGAAGATTCATTAGGTTCGCACTACGCGGTCTTCCCGGTTCTGACAGTTTCAACTTACCTCCTTATGCAGACCGCCTGAAGTTGATTAACATGCAATCTCTTGCAAAACGAAGAGAAGTTGCAGATGTACTCTTCATTCATCAACTTGTATGCGGTACCATTAACTGCCCTGCACTACTCCAATTAATATCCTTTAATACCAACCCACGTAACCTTAGGTCTATTCCTCTCTTCCACCTCAACTTCCATCGTACCGACTATGGTTGCAGTGAACCTGTAACCAGGATGCTTCGTGTAACTAACAATTTGATCAGCGAATTTGATTTTCATCTGAGCAGATCTCGACTCCGAAATGCCCTTCTAAACTCTAACGCCACTTCTTCTTAACTCCAACGCCATTTTTCCCCCTCTATAATTTTGTTCTTACAATTAAGATATGATACATATTCCCTGTTAATTATTGTAAGTTCCCTTTATTACTTTTCTCTCCGTATTTCCCTTTTGACGTGTTCTTATAATTACGTTTTTCTGGTGGGCGGATTACGCCCACCACGAATTGGATATCTTTCGAACACTAAAACAAGGGAAGGAGAGAGAAAAAAAAATAAATAAATAAACCCTGTTAGAATAAGTTAAGACCCTGTTAGAATAAGATTAGTTCTTAGTTAATCAGCTTGTATTAAGCTTAACGAATAAATGAACAATAATCAATCAATTCGTCGCCGTTCTCTGCAACTGGGGTTGTGTCCTTCCACTTTATGGAAGATTTACGAAAAGATCTTGGCTTAAAACCTTTCAAGATTCAACTTGTGCAGGAATTAAAGCCAAACGACCATCGTATGCGCCGCCAATTCGGCGAATGGACTGAAGCACAAATTGATATAGATTTTGAATTTCCATGGAATTTGGAGTGAGGAGAATCCACAAGCTTTTGTTGAAACACCATTGCATCTACAGAAAATTACTGTTTGGTGCGTTTTATGGGCTGACGGAGTCATTGGCCCATATGTCTTCAAAGACGATGATGGTAAGACTGTTACTGTCAATGGTGAACGGTATAGAAACATGATTCGAAGTTTTTTCATACCACAATTAGCTGGCATTAATCTTGCTGATATGTGGTTTCAACAGGACGGAGCCACATGCCACACAGCAGGCGCTACAGTTGATTTACTCAAGGAAACTTTTGACGAAAAAATAATTTCACGAAATGGCCCAATTAATTGGCCCCCAAGATCATGTGATTTAACCCCATTGGATTATTTTCTCTGGAGTTATGTAGTGTCACTTGTCTACGTCGATAAACCACAAACAATTGAACACCTGGAAATCAACATTCGAAGAATTATCGGCGAGATACGGCCGCAAATGCTGCGAAAAGTTTGCAAAAATTGGTGTTCCAGATTGCGCCTTGTTCGCGCCAGCGGTGGCTGCCACATGGCCAAAATCATATTTAAGCATTAATGTCATAAAATTTTCTATTCAATTAGGTTCGTTTCATTGATATTTAAAATACACTTAGCGACATTACTAGCGCCGCACTTGATTTCTTGCAATAAAATTGAAATCTACCGTATCAAGTAGATAATTCATTAACGTTTACGTGATAAAACAGTCTTAATTTCAAAGTTTGGGCTTTTACCTCTATCATACATAAATATTGCAAGTTTTTGTGAAGATTTTCATTTTAAATTTGAAAGTCAAAGTGATACAAGTGAGAAAATGCCAAAATATCATAGATTGACCGAAGAGCAAAAAATAAAAATATGCACATATATGGAGAGCAATATTTCAAATAGAGACATTGCAAAGCGTATTAAATGCAATGAGTCATCCGTACGTCGTTTTCTGGCCTCTTATCGTGCGACGGGAGCATGGACGGACGGAAGTATTCTGGAAGACCTCGAGTATTAAATAGCCAGAATTGCGCTCAATTAAAGCGATTGCGCATCAAAAATCGGTTCGCATCTGCCTCAAAATTGAAGGAGAAGCTTCTAAGCGAATCAGGAAAAAGCTGCTCAACCCGAACAATACAGCGAAGACTGAATGACATGGGCCTTGAGTCATACCGACCTGCAAAAAAACCCCTTTTGACGGCGAAAATGCGATGTAAAAGGCTGGAATGGTGCAAACAACATGAGAATTGGTCAGCTCATGATTGGGAACAAGTCGTGTTTTCCGATGAATCCAAAATAAATTTGATGGGAGCGGATGGTGGCGCCAGAGTGAGGCGCAGAAAAGGTGAACGCTACAGCGGAGACTGCATATTGCCAACGGTGAAGCATTCTCCATATATTATGGTATGGGGAGCCATAACAAAATACGGAGTTGGCTCAATTTTGATGATTGAGGGATCAGTGAATGCAGCAGCGTATAAAAAAATAATCAACGAAGGTGTTGTACCCACAATTGAAGAGCTATCACAGTACACGCAGAATGTGATTTTTCAGGATGATTCAGCACCTTGTCATCGAGCAGCTTCTGTAAGTCATGCATATTTTTTTTGCTACATTTTTATGATTTTCTAAAAATTTGATGTTTTTTTTCTTTACAGATAAAAAAAATATAAGAATGAATTAGGAATAAATTCACTGGAATGGCCTGCAAACAGTCCTGACCTTAACGCAATTGAAAACGTTTGGTCAGTAATGAAGAGGAAAGTTCGAGAGAAGGAACCGAAATCCATTGGAGATCTTAAAAAAATCATCGAAAAAGTCTGGTTTAATGATATTGGTGAAAATTACCTACAGGCGCTTTACAATTCCATGCCAGGTAGACTGAAGGACGTCATAAAGGCAAAAGGAGGCCATATCAATAAATAACCGCACAATTCAACCTGTTCGCAAGCAATTCAGAGAATCAAAGCTTTAAAGCACCACTAAATATTAATTAAGTATTAAATTTTACTATTTATTATAAAATTTTATAACCCATATTCATTTTTCGATTTTTATTTTGGTGGTTCAAAGATTATGGTATGATGCATAAATTGACAAAATCGCAAGTATTTTTGTTAATTTTGTTCCTTTATTTATAAAATTCAATCAAAGAAAATTTATTATCTGTAAAAATATTCTTAATACATGTAATAATAATACAAAAATCATAAACGTATGACACTAACCGTTAATATCGAAATATTGACACTCAATGGCACAATATCAACACTCTTTGTGATGCGGCGCTAGTAATGTCGCTAAGTGTACATTACTATGTTTTATTATTATATAAACTTGTATCACTCTATAAAAAACATCCTTTATATAAAAATATATGCAAAATCGGACGTCGGATATACTTTTTCTGAAATAGTAACATTTTGAAGAATTTTGGACAAATATCGGAACGTCGGATTCAAGTATTAAAATCGTAACATATTCAATATATCGGACCATATGGCAACGCTAAACATAGCTAAGAATTTTATTTGATAAGAATAGGAAGGTCTGAGAAAGGAATAGGGAATTTTAAGGAATACGCTTAAAAAACTGGCTATTTAGTATCTTAGCATTTAATTCTTAACGTCTAAAAGTAAAATAAAGGAAGAGAGCAGGATTATTGGGCTTTTAGTAGGCGAAAAAAGGTTTGGAGAGGGCATGCTCAGCTACAGATTAAGATTTCAAACATTTAGATTTATAAAAAAGCCAAGTATTTTCTTATTTATTAACCCAAGTAAGGTTATATTGAATAAACTTGAATTTAGCTTAGATTAAGGTTTTTGGAGTCTAGTTGCTTAAAGAAAGGTATTATGGCGGAAATAGGCAGTTGGAAAGATTTTTCTTAAAAGTTAATTTAGACATAGGGGTGAATACTACTCGCTGATATTATTTAATTCAAAACAGCACTTATTTGTCGGCTCATTACTTGCGTAGACAGTGTGATGTTGATATTCATTTAATAGTCGTGTTATCCGTGTACGTCTGATTGGGTCATTAAACGTATTTTGTTTGATATGTACTCACTATCAACAACACCGTTAATGATATCGAAAGTAAAACATGAACTAAGTAAAGTCCTTTTTGTTGAAGGGGGCATTAAATTTAGAAGGCTAAGCCTATAATCATAAGGTGGCAATATTTTGTACTTACGGGGGTTATACGTGTCCCTAAAGGCAAAAAGCAGAAATTGCTTTTGAATATATTCAAGTCTTTCATTGTGTCATTCAAAAGCAGGATTCCAAATAATGCTTCTTTATTCAAGAAGGGGGCGCACTAACGCACAGTATAATGCCTTCGTGACCCAAACATTTTTGAACTCTTTTGCACGTCGTTTTATAAAACCAAGTAGTTTGCTTGCCCTAGATACAATTTTATCATAATGTAAGTTGAAACGCAAATTTTTGTCTAAGACTACACTAAGATCAACAATATGGTTGACTCTTTCAAGTTCAATGCTATTGAGGAAGTAACTGTCATTTGTTACTAAATTTTTACGGGAGAACGGTATTACGCAGCATTTCTTAACATTAAGATAAATTTGATTTTGATTGCACCAGTGCTCAAGAGATGACAATTTCAACTGTAAGTAAATTACATCTGTTTCCGATTTAATAACATGGTATATTTTAGGGTCGTCTGCATACAATAGATGTGGAATATTGCAAAGAATATCAGATAATTCTGAGATAAAAATATTAAAGAGAAGTGGACCAAGGTGACTACCTTGTGGTACGCCGGATGTAACTAAAACCTATTTGGATAAGGTACCTTGAAATCTTACGAATTGGGACCTGTCGTGGTGATAGGACTTCAGCCAACTGAGCACAGATCCAGAGATACCAATCTTTTTCAATTTGGAAGCCAATATATCATGATCGACTCGATCAAAAGCTTTGCTAAAGTCGGTGTATATTGCCTCCACTTTACGCATTTTTTTCATTTTACTTAAAACATCAGAGATCCTAGTCATTTGTGGTTGATCCACCTTTACGGAAACCATGTTGCTGTTCATTGAGTAAAGGATTTATAATAGATGTTAGTTTAGCGCATATAATTTTTTCGAAGGATTTTGGAATAGCCGATTATATGGCGATTACTCGATAATTTTCAACAGACCTTTTATCGCCATTTTTATATATTGGTGTTAGGTATGATATCTTTCAATATGATGGAAAGGATCCTTAGAGCAGAGATTTGTGAAATAGTATATATCAGAACTGCAAAAGAATGCATTCATTTGTAATTTGAAATCATTAAATTCCCAATCAATGATTTAAAAAATTGATTGCATTCATTTTTTCAAATCATTGATTGTGATTTAAAATTTAAAATCTCAATCAATGGTTTGAAAAAATGATTGCATTCTTTTTCAATGATTTAAAAAAATGATTGCATTCATTTTTCAAATCATTGATTGGGAATTAAATGATTTAAAATCATAAATGAATGCATTCATTCATTTAAATCTTTCTTTTTTTATTTTTTTATTTAATTTAAAATATTTTGTTAAAAAGGACAAAATTCAAATTTTTAAGGCCTGCAAATTTTCACAACATTTTCGTCAACGCAGTACTCTGTTCCGCTGCGTGAAATTATCGCAACATGTTTCTGAGCAACATTTTTTCACGACAATTTAATTGTACTGCCTGTTTATTACTACGTTAACCACTGGGCTATTGCGCAATACGAAACAAAAGAAATAAAAATGCATATGAACAGAAAAATTTTAGTTATGGGTTAGTATTTGTGAAAGTTTAAATTTTAAACCGCAAGGTTAAAAAATATGCAGTATACTTTGAGCTGTTCGAAAATTTATTCCAAGATTTTTAACCATGTATAAGTAATTGAAATATTAAAAGAAAAAGCTAAACATGTACAAGAGCGCGAGAGCGAACCGAACAATAAATAACACAATAAAATTAAAAAGCTCTTAAAAAATTATTTTTGCTTGCAAGTTACAAAGATAAACTGTTAAACAAATAAAATTAGTCTATGAATTTCCAATACTTGTTCAACAGAGATATCAATACTTTTGATAATAAGATATGTTACAGAAAAACATGGACTCTGTAAAATGTGTTTTCTCATCTTGTCCCAAGGACTCAATCGAAGCCGGATTGAAGCATTGATCCAAACACACTGTTTAATAAAAATATCTTATTTACTTCACACTGATATTTTAAAACATTATGTTATTGAGATTACAGTGACTGTTTTCAATGATTTAAATAAATGAATGAAATATCGTGAATGCAGTCAATAATTGCCAACCAAGGATTTAAAAAAATGATTGCATTCATTTTTTTCAAATCATTGATTGGGACTTGAAATTTTAAATTACAATCAATGATTTGAAAATATGAATGCAATCACTTTTTCAAATCATTGATTGGGACTTGAAATTTCAAATCACAATCAATGATTTGATCAATCATTGATTGTGATTTGAAATTTCAAATCACTTTCAATGATTTGGAAAAATGATTGCATTCATTTTGAATCTAATTCACATGATTTAAAATCACAAATGATTGCATTCTTTTACAACTCTGGTATATATAAAGGCATGGTAAGTGTGTCTTAACATCGGACTAGAAAGGGCAGGGTAACAAGTCTGGCCCGGGTCCTTTATTTGTATCAATTTCTTTAATAGCATTGAATTTATAGGGCGTATTCCTTAAAGGGATGGGGACTATAAGTATTACTTGTGAAGACACAGAAAACCTCTTTAAAATAATCTGCATATAAGTTGCTAATTTCATGAGGGTTGGAGGAATTGACATTACCTTTAAACATAGAAGATGGATAGCCGCTAGATTTTCGCTTCATGTTAACGAAGTCAAAAATTTTTTGTGGCACTTGGAAAATTTTCTCGCCGATATGGATAGCTCGTCATATCTTAGCTTCAGTTCATCGCTTACATTATCGGTGGTTTTGAGAGGTTTGTTAATTTTGTTTCTCTGGTTCCTCAAATATCTGAGATTTTTGTCTAGCATACATTAGAAAGCTTATTCTTTTTCTTTATTTTTGGCACATAATTTTCGATAGCAACACAAATGTGCTGATAAAATCTAGAGACAGCTCTGTCTTAATTTATGTTGGATAGAATATTATTCCAGTTTAGAGCATTTAGATAACATTTTATACTTTTGTAATCGGCGTTGAGGTAATCGTATGCAGTGGAGCTATTGTAAGACTGGGTAAAAATAATGTCGTTAGCAGAGAAAGCAACTGGCAAGGCTGTATAGTGAACAGTGTTAGTAAATAAATTTTCTGCTTCACTGCATGGACTTACCTTCACTTCATCGTACGAGTTTGTAAAGATAAGGTCCAACCATCTGCCAATTTATTGTTTAAAAACACAAATAAGCAATTTAGTGTGGTTTTTATTTACTGAAACAATTTGGTTTGTATGGGAGGTAGGCTTTTCAGTTGACCTAGAATTCAAATTTTTTTTTTTTTTTTTTTTTACTTAAATTGGGCTAAACGCATTGGTATAAATTCATGACCCTTGCTGTTATAGTTCTTTATATAATGCAAATGTCATCTTTAAATCGAAAAAACCACATTGTGCGTCGGCGTGGTTCAACTAGAGCTACGCCCACTTTTTTAAAAATGTTTAAAAATGACTATTGGGGAAATTGTAGATTTTTTCGAATACGAGATGGGTTAAGGATAAATTTTGCCACACCCCTTTTTAACGCCCATAAATCGGGTAAACCCAAAGAAGCTTTATTGTATGGAAATTTATAATTACATATGGGAAATTTCGCACATCTCTGAAAGCTCGTTCAGAGATTCGCTCAAACCGATTCGTTTGAAATTTGGCAGAGAGGTACATTCTCACAAGGGTCAGGTGCTAAAGTATATTTTATTTTCCACATCCATTCACTTCGCCTACAAAAAGCATGATAACAGTTTTGGATAACTTTGACCTTAATACAAATCTAAGCGGCTCGACTGATTTCGCTCAAATTTGATTTAAGCATTGTGCGCATCCTAGATAAGATTAAAACTTGTTTTTTTCTAACCACGCCTCCTTCCACCAATTTTAATCTAACGTTTTTTTAATTTAAATTTTATTTAATTTTAACAAATTATTTTTATTTTGACACCAAAAACATTTGCATAGTTTGAAAATTGTAGAAATTTTTAGTAAAACAACATTTTCATAAAACATTGTTGCCCAAGAATGAGAAAAAATTGGCATGAAAATCAAAGTTTTTACTTTCGATACAAATATCTCCGTTGTTTTTATATATATTTCATTCAAATTTTTTTTGTTCACAACTTCAATAGAAGTACTAAATAAAATGAGTTTCCTTTGAATTTTTGGAATGCATAGAATTCTGAAGTGAAACTTCTTTAGTACCGTTGTGATTTGAAAATCGATGAAACGAAAACGACATATATCTACAAACAATCCACAGCTTATTATGTGCACAAACCAAAATCAAAGGCATTGTAAACGGTACAGTAGCTGTTCAACTGTCGGAAAAATTTATAGTCTAAATTTATAGTCTAAAATTTCTATAAGCGAATCAAAAACATAGACGGCACTGCAAACGCACTTAGCACGTCTTCTCTTTGTGTGGTGCTTTTTAAACATATAAAAACAATATTTTAGAAATATATACAAAATTAAATATATTTGGACACGAAAGTCTAAAAATAGAGAGACAAAACTTGGATATGCAAGTCATTTTTTTTCATTCTTAAATAGTTATATTTTGTGAAAAAGTTGTACTAAAAATTTTGAAGATATGTGAGTGCTTTTAGTGATAAAATATCAAAAATATATTAAAATTAAATTGGAAAAAATTTCGATTATAAAAAGTATTTCAATTAAAAAAAATTGAAGATAGTTAAAAGGGGCAAAAGAGGCGTAGTCAAAACCAATAATACCTATACCTTATCTAGGATGCAAGCAATATGTTAACTAAAATTGAGTGAATTCCAACTATAATTTAGACTTGTAGCAAGGTCAAACATACAAATAGAAAATGAGTCCTATTGATACAACAAGGATAGTTAATGGTACGAAAAATAGATTTTTAGCCATAACTTTTGATTGAAAAGCAATATTGGGGGTAATCTTTTCACTTGAATTGTGTTTGAGGCTTGAAAACAACATTTTGAAAAAAATAAATTCAGCCAAAAAATCAAAGGGGACACCCTTGTTGTTCTTATGACAGAAACAGTTTAACAACTGTTGCGCAAACTGGAAGAATTAGTGAAAATAAATGTTATGTCATATAAAAGATAGTCAGAAATGCAATTTCTACTTGTTACTTTCACTATAAAAACAACTTTTGAGTCCAATAAAAAATATAAAAATTCAATAGTTTAAACCTTTTTTGACGTTATCTATCAGGTTAAAATCTTTGGTGTTAGGTACAAAAGACTTAAGTCAAAAAATAGAGTTAAATCCGGCTGAAGTATGTTTTTAATTTATTAATTAAAATGGGATACAGTTGTACTACACCAAAGTAGTTGGACAAAGTAGTAGAGGACTGCTATTTAGCAGTCAAAAGGGGAAAAATAACTAATTAGAACCCAATCAAAAGCCCAAATTCCAATTTTTTGACTTAAGTCTCTTTGTACCTAACGCCAAAGAAATACAACTTCCTCAAAAATACTTTTTGCCGAAAATAATATTTTTCATACTCAACACAAATAACACAATCATATGTACTCTTCCATTTCATATAAGCAAGCTGCCTCACTCATTTCTCACTCCTAGAATAACACTTTCATAGTTCCAAATTATCTTTTAAAAATTATTTCTAAGTAATGACTGAATTGTAATCGAAAAAAAAGTCTCAACAAAATTAATTAATAATTATATATTTCTGAGACCAGGTTAAGGCCCAGTGAAAACAGCCGCTTTTTCTCATTGTTGATATTACTGATAATTTGTAAAATTAGCATAAAGAATCTAATTGGTGGCAGAAGGCAGTAATTTTTTTTTTTTTTTGCAGATATCAGAAATACAGTGTTAAATACTATGCAAAATTACACTGTGCGCTTTTTTGTACACTTTTTTGTCTGTATTTGTAAACGTTTTTCACTTAATTTTAGTAAGAGGAATCTCGTGGTGACATTTGTTTTACCACTTTACCGAACATTGAAGAACAAAATTTTGTTTTAAAGATATATCTAAAGTTACTCAAGATATGCACTTATTTTCATATTGATAACAATTGAACCATTTATGTGAACTCATGTTATGTGAGTGAGTCTTACAAAAAGTCTTAGGGCCAATTTTTCAGTGCGAGTTTAAAATCTAGTCAAATTGAACTCACCAAAATTGGACTTTTAAGCTCGGCTTAGGCAAAAAAGAAACGCATATTATGACAATTTAAGTCATTTTAACTTCAACTAATGCCAAAATATCTAGTTAAACCAAGTTTAATCGTCCAATTTTGGTGAGTTAACCTCAGTTTAATTTGACTAGAGTTCAAACTTGCACTGAAAAATTAGCCTTTAAAGTCAAACTAAAAACTCGAACAACAGTGCGTATGAGTAACATTATTTTCTTTGAAGTGTTGAAAGCGGGCAAGACATATGTGGCTTATTAAAGGTTTAAAGACAATTTCAAATTTGTTCAGCAAAGATGTTGGCCAGAATAATAGTAAGAACTTTTCCAAAGCAGAAACATAAATGAAGATCCCAATGGTTCAAGAGTTATCAACATGTAAATGAGTGCATATCTGGAGTAATTAAAAAAAGTTTTGCTCTAAAGTCTTCGGTAAAGTGGCAAAACGGATGTTACCACGAGATTCCTCACATTAAAATTATGTAAAAAACGTTAAATTATTAAATACATATTTTCGTGCTGCATAGTGTTATTGGATACATTCTAACTCTTACTTGTGTTAGATACTTGTATATTTAATATGATTTTCTATGATAAAAATAATTTTTTAATATATTAATTCAATGAATTCAAGTAACTTTTATGTTAATTAAAACAAATTTCAGTGCAGAATATTGTTTAACTTATTTCAATGAATTCAAGTAACTCTTGTGTTATTAAAAACAAATTTCAGTGCAGCATAACTTTTAACTTATTTTATAACCCCTGTTTGGTAGCGTCTGCTTTGTGTTCGCAGCTTAACGAAGTGAATAGCAATTTTAACATTCCAATAATTTGTATTACAATATTATAACCTTAAGTAAGGTTAAGATTACTGTTTATTTTTTATCCTCTTGCTTAACCAAGCCCAAAGTGAACCCCACTTAAAACGCAAGAAAAGAAAAGGAAATCAAAATAAAAGCTTCTTGTTGTCATCAACAAATGCGGCTAACACTTAATGTGTGAAAATATGAAATGCAATAACCACAAATTTATATGCTATATGAACAAAAAAAGGGTCATGTTCATAAACACAAAAAAAAAATAAAAATAAATGACAAAAAACACAATGCCATAAAAGAACACGCTAAAAAAGTGGCAAGAAAAAGAGCAGAAAAAATAGAAAAATAGATATATGAAAAAAGCAGCTTGTGTGGCAAAACTAGCACTAACTAAATGAACTTATATAACAGCCAAGTGTCAAGCCAAGTTAAGCAAAACATTTTTATGTGCACTTATTTCCGCCCCCCCCCCCCACAAAACTATGCACCCTCACAACAAAAACTACTAACTATTTGAGCATTTATACACCCTTTGGATTTAAACGAATGCCGTTGATTTTTTTAGCTAAGCTCGAAAATTGAATTGTGTTAGAATACTTGGGGACCACAGGACTAATTTACACACCATATCCTTGAGCTGGCATAATGAGTGAGAGTGCTGCAGACATGAAGTAAACAGGATAATAGCAATAAATGCTTGACTTTTCTTTATTTTTTTGTGGTGTATTTTGTCGCTATTGTTGACAGAACGTTTGAATTCTAGGGGAGCGTCTTTGTAAGATTTCTTTTTTCTTTTATTTTTTTCTTATTTTTTTTATTTTTTCTTTTATTAATTTAATTTATTATAAAAAATTAGCATTTTGACAAATAAGTGAGCAGAAATTCGCAACGATGATGTTTTCCTAAGGATAAAGTCAAAAAACTAGCGGGAAATCCTTATTTTAATAAGGCATTGATTTCAAACTTAACGCACTTTTTGCCATCAATTCCAACCAGGTCACTTGATCATGCCAAAAACTTAATCAGATTTTTATAAAGAGTCCTTAAGTAAGAAGAGTCCCAGAAAAAACTAATTGTGACACGATCAGATGTTGTTAAGGCTTCCTTTACTAAGGAGAATCCCAGAAAAACCTGATGGCCATCTGATCAGATGTTGTTAAGGCTTCCTTAAAAAGGCTTTCCCTATCATATCAGAGCCATGACCGTACTTACTAATAAGGTTTTCCTTAACTGCTTTCCACCCGAGTTTGTGTCGCATTTTTTAATTTTTTGCCAATTTTTACAGCATTTTTTAAGTACTTCAGACATGCTTTTAGAATATAATAAAGTTTATTAGTTTATGAATATCTGCCAACAAAACAAAAACATACAAAAAATATTACAAAAACTACTGCATAAAATGCATTCAATTTTATTGCATGACATTAAAATCTCAACATTTATTAGACAAACATTTGCAAATGACAGAGAACTCGAGGAAAATAAACACATTTTCCAATTGAAAAATATTGTACCATAGTCAAAGAAAAAATTCTTTTGCTGCACCATTGTATTTTTTTTTTTTAATCTTTTTGAAAAGAACAAGAAACGCTTAAAACATTCAAATATGGCAGCTGCTTGGTAGCAAACCTGCAAGCAGTATAATTTTTCTTTTCAGGCTTGCCATCGGATTATTTTTGTTTTTTTGTGAAGCTTTTATTTTATTACGCTTTGCCTGTATTTTAAATCGATTGCTATTTTATTGCCAAATAATATATCCTCAGATTGCGCCATTTTATTTATGGACGTAACATAGTGCAGTGGGCTATGTTTTTTTTCTCTTTTCCCTTTGCTATTGTTATATCACGAAGCAGCGCCGAATGGCAGCAGCAGCAGCAGTGAATGCAAGTTAAAGCGGGTTGTTGACGCCGGCATTTTGCAATAGTGGCAGAAGTAATACAATAAGGTAAAAAATTTGCCAAAGGCAGCATTTGTATAAGTGTCACAAAGGTATGAATTGCCCCTCGACACAATGTTTTATTGACACACAATTTATCAAAAGCTAAAAGTAAAATATAACATAAAGAAAGGAACAGGAAATGGTGCAGCAACGGAAATGCGTTGGTCTAATGAAGCCATCATCAGCATTTTTCTTACAACTAACAAAAGAAGCAATTAATTTACGAGAGAGAGATTGCAGAGTGAAAGTTGCAGCATTTTTAGGAGCACTAAGGTGACCAGCTGTTGGTCGAATGCTGGTACTTTTTATCAAAAGAAGTTTTCATGGTTGGAAAAATAAAATCCACTTTTTTTAGCTATGTTCTTTAAACACTGAGCCAAAATATCAAAAGGGCTCTTTAGTGCAATTATGCTTAAACGGACATTTGTGGCAAATGTATTTGATTTAATTATAATGTACTTTGTTTCAAATACGAAAGCATGTACATGCACATTAGGGCGGGTTGATTTGTATGGATGAAAAAAAAAATGAAAAATCGTATGGCAAAATCGTAATCTACATAAAATTGTAAGAAAATTCTCCAAAGAAACCATAGGTCTAAAATCAAACCCTAATCCGCGCCTCTCGACTTGAAATTTTTTTTCCTCTTCTTTCGCTAAAACATTTTTTTTTAAATACAGCTATTATGTTTTATTATATTATAGTTTATGCAATACAGGTTTTGTTTTGAGACTAATCAAAATATTCAATTATCAAAAAAGCAGTTGAACCCCAATTTGCATCTCCTCTCATATGCGTTCTATATGAAAAATAGTTAGAACACGTTTTACCTAAACTGCGTTTTGCAAAAAACAAAGAATAATTAAAAAAAAATTTTTTTTTTAAATATAATATGCAAAACATACTTCTTAAAACAGGAAAAAAGCATGACCTCTAATCCAGTTTATTTTATCTATAGAAATATAGATCAAATAGTAGTAACTGTAGAAAGTCGTGCCAAAGTACCTAGAATGGAGAGTAAAAAAGACTTAACAAAATTAACATATAACCAATAAGTTAAGTTTTCTTTGTATTCTATAATTGCTTCTTTGTATGTCTTAAAGATCTTATTTCTTTTAATGACACAAAATTTGTTTATGGTTAAAAAAATTACTGAAAAATTACTGAAATATTGTTTCAGTGAAAACAATTCTTTTGTTTGTTTTTATTTGCATTATAAAATAAGACTTGTTTATCTATGTTCCTTATTAAAATATTAAATATAAAATTATATACAAACTTTTTTACTTGGGTGAATATTTTTTTAATGTAAAAAATTTTGAGTGTAGAAAAGGGGGCATATAAATTTTCAAGTCGAGAGGCGCGGATTAGGATTTTATTTTAGATACATGGTTTCTTCGGAGAATTTTCTTAGAATTTTATGTAGTTTATGTTTTTGCTAAACGATTTACAAATAAAAAAATCAACCCGCCCTAATGCACACACTTTGGCATATGATTTAAATGCAAAAATCCTTAAATTAAAATAAAAAAAAAATTAAATTGAGGTGAAGCAAATTTCATTTAACTATGCGCTAAACATAATTTAGTGTCTTTTGAGTATTTTTGTAATGAATTTATAATTAAATGATATTTCATATCACTTTGAATAGCAGCGTTGTCCATACAATTATTTTGAATCATTAAGCTATTTTTACCCGACTACGGCGAAGCATAAAGAGCGGTATATGTGTTTGAGCGGTATGTATATATGTATATATGTTCATCTGTTCCACTCTCACTTTTAAATTACTTATCACAATTAGACAAATGAGGTATCGTTGGAAGCGTTTTGATCGCATACTGGTTATTAGGGTGTCCCAAAAGAATATTTTTTTTTCAAAATTTCATAGTTGCTCAGCCTTTGTTCAAAGGCGTATGAGGTTGAGTATTTTTCAGATTTTTTTAGATTTTTTGAAAGAGGTTCAGAGGTGGTGCTAACCGGGTTTTCCTAAAAAACCGGTTTTTCGGAAATTTTTCGAATTCGAGGCAAAAGTTGGTCAATAACAGAAATTTTCGAAGTCTTTGAGTTGTCATTTCGAAAGACAAATGTCCAAACTTTAGTTTAATTTACATAAATCAGAAGTTTTGGCAAATGATGTTGCAGTAGATTTTGCTTCGTAAAAAATGAGAAGTGTATGGCTTGTGGGTAAAATGATTGATGGCTTTAGATCTGCCCAGTCGCCGACAAAACAGCAGGTTGTTCAAAGATTTTTCAATTTAAATAAAACAGGCAAATACACCATTTCGAAGAGCGCCCAAAAGCAGCAGAGGACTTTAAATTTAACTAGAATACAAGTCAAGAGGCCCGCTACATTGCACGGTTAAAAAGGAACAAATCTAAACAAAGCAAGGTGACGATCGAGAAGCAAAGGGCCTTCGCGACAGATTTAAAGAACGTGTTTGACACAAAAGCTCAACACTGCACTTAAAATTGAAAAAAGGCAAATTACTGTAAAATGAAGGTCCCAAGTAATTTTTTGAACTTGTTCATAATAATGTTAACTTACCGATGCTTAAAAATGTTCACAATATTTTGTTGAATAAAAAACAATGTCTTGTGAAAATTCAAAAAGATTTCAAGAGTAAGTAAGGCAAGAGTAATATCAAAAATATTTTATGTTAAATTGTATAGAATTTTACCATATTTTAAACTGCATCATTACATTTCTTCATTTTGATGGAATTTTTAAAAGTAATGAAGCGTTTTTTTAAAAAATATACGCAAATTTTATGAAAAAATTTAAAATGTGACATCTAAATGACATACAAATTTGCCAAAACTTCTGATTTATATACATTAAAGTAAAGTTTGGACATTTTTCTTTCGAAAAAACCAGAAAAACCTTATTTTTAGGGAAAACCCGATTAGCGCCAACACTAAACCTCTTCCAAAAAATTTGAAACAATTCTCAAAAATACATTACTTCATAAGCTTTCAAAAAAGCTTGAGCAAAAAAAAATTTTTTTGGGCCTATAAAAAATTTTTTGGGCCAATAACCAGGCTATGTGACTTCACATTAAATTAAATAAAGCCCCATCAAAAGAACAAAACAAATGTAGTGAATACCATCAATGTAAATACATAATTCATATGAATTTTTTATTTGCGTATTTCTTCTTCACATTCTTCTTTACATTTCTTCTTTACATATTTTTAACCCATTCCAGCCGGATGGGGTGAAATTTTACCCCAGCATAAGTATTTTTTCTCTTGGCGCTCTAGACTAAATGCTGGTAGTTTTTCGTTTGAAAAAGTGATAAATAATGAATGGGACTTTAATTCGTGAAATTTTCTTATCAATCGGAACATTCATTTGTATAATATGAATGATTTACCTGAAATTTGTGAAATTTCGTCCCATCGTTATCTAGGATTTTCAAACAGGCTTTTTTTCTTTTGACGTTCTAAACCAAATGCTCTTAGCTTTTTGTTTGAAATTTGGAGAAGTAAGAGAGAATGAATGGAACTTTTTGCAAATTTTGGTATCAGAGTTTTTATCTGTGTATTATGAATAATTTACCTGAAGAAGGTAAAATTTTTCCCCCTTATAATCTCAGATGTTTGGACAGGTAGAGACCTAAATTTTATATTATTTCTATTCTAGGTATCCCTTGCTAACATATTTGAATTTGGACAAAATCGGCCGGTGGGAACTATGTGCAGGCAGCAATGGGCTAAAAAGCAAAAACAAAAATTTAGCTTTTTCTTTCATTTTTAAGATAACGGGAGCCACGTAGTCTGAATCCGAATTTGATTTCAGATTTGGACTATCACATCTGGTTATTGAGATTTTATAACCTAAAAAATTCAAACAATGTTGTTTTTGGTTATATATTTGGAAATATTTAAGACTAAGTATTTGTAAGTAATTCTAATTGTATTTAAGTACAATTTATTGCCTTCAAAACTCAGTTTAATTCGCCTTAAAATTTATTCTATCTTTGAGATAAGGCTTGCAAGAAGAATGGTTTCATCGACCATTTCCATTGTAAGGCTGATGAAAGGAAAGGAAAGTATTCAAAACTATAAATTCATACAAGCGATATCTTTTAATTGATTTAGTGTTCACATGAATGTTTAACAACGTTTTTAATTTCCTCACATTTAAATCAAATGCGGATGCGCTACATTTAAAGTATCCATAGTATTTAAACTGAAAAGGCACCCTATTATTATTAAGATTTAATCAAATGAGGCAAAATCGTTGCTGAAAATAATTAAATTAAATGTGTATTCTTTGATTTATACATAATTATACTTATATAATACTTATAAATATACTTTATAGCAAAAATAATACTTAATACTCAAGGGAAATTTTACCTCATTTTTTATAAATTTTAGGAGTTTTTAAGTAATGATTGTGAAAAAACGGTTATGGATATTTGAGTAAATATTTTTTTATTGTCTTACATCAGTATTAAAATAAACAAAAACATAATTTTTTTTCATGCCGTCACTTCAAAAAATGTATTTTTGAGGGGCTGACTTCGAGTTTTTTTTATAAATCCTCAAAAAGTTTTCACAGCTACTTTTGTCCTAAAATGTTAGGAATTTTTTTCAATTTTAACTTTGCGTAGCCGCCATTTTGTTTCTAATTAATTTTTTGAAAAAACTCTTAGTCAGCCCCTCACATTAGGTGTAAACTCATACAAAATTTTATCCATTTTTGTTTCAGATAAGACAAACTCGATTTTTTGCAATTATTACCACCCCCTCCTCCCATCTTACTTGAAGTCTATTTCAAGTACTTGCTTAAAATACAAGTTCAAGCTAGCTTGAGCTTGATAATTTTGAATCAAGTATAGCTTGTAATTGAATAAAAATAAGCCCACTACAGCATACGACTTGCACGTATGCTAGCTTACAAGCGAACGGCACGAAGTTTCAAGTAAAGGAAAGCTTGATACCTTCGGCAAAAAGCTTAAAAAGCTTAAATTGAAGGCAAAAAGCTTGAAAAGCTTGAAATTGAAGGCAAAAAGCTGGAAAAGCTTGAAATTGAAGGCAAATATCCAATTAAAGCAAGTTTCCAAAAAATTCAATGAGCTTGCGCAGGAAAAGCTTGAGCGTATTATGACTTTTAAGGGTTCTATGGACTCCGTGGTTGGCAGTTTAGGGGGTAGATGATTTTGGATCTGATGTCAGAATTTAAAATTCAATATGGCGGATAGAGTTGCCACCTAGATTTTTGGGTATTTTTGCAAATTCTTTTAATTTTGAAATTCTGACAACGGATTTTATTTTGAATATAATGTCACAGTTTTAAAATTTAAGATGGAGGTTAGGGTTACCACCTAAATTCTTACCACATCATTGCCACCTAATAGTATGTATTTTTAAGAGATTTAAGCATGATTTAACAGTGTTAGTGAGTCACTGATTTCGAATCTGAAGTCAGAAATTTAAAATTCAAGATGGTGGATGGGGTTGCCCCTAATTTTTTGTATTTTTATGAATTCGGGGCTGACACAAAAAACCATTATATACAAAAAATGGGTCGCTGAATCCGAATCTTTTGTCAGAATTTCACAATTATAAAATTTTGAAATAATATTGTTGCTTTTACTTTTGAAAACACATATTATTAGGTGGCAGCCCTATTATTTCAAAATTTTACAATTTTGAAATTCTGACAACGGATTCAGCCAGCCATTTCTACTCTTTAGTTCGCGCCAGCCCCGAATTCGTAAAAATAAAAAATTTTAGGTGGCAACCCTATTCACCATCTTGAATTTTAAAATTCTGACTTCAGATTCGAAGTCAGTGACTCACTAACACTGTTAAATGATGTTGAAAAATCTTAAAAATACATATTATTAGGTGGCAATCCTGTGGTAAAAATTTAGGTGGTAACCCTAACCTCCATCTTGAATTTTAAAACTATGGCTAACGTTGTCAGAATTTCAAAATTAAAAGAATTCGAAAAAATACCCAAAAATCTAGGTGGCAACTCTATCCGCCATCTTAAATTTTAAATTCTGACATCAGATCCGAGATCATCTACCCCCTAAGACTTCCAACAACGAAGTCCACAGAATCCTTTAAAGTCCTATTACGCTTAAGCTCTCTCTACACAAGCTCTTTGAATTTTTTGGATACTTGCTTAAAATTCAATTAATTGAATACTTGCAAGCTTACAAGCTTTTGCCGATCGTTTCAAGCTTTTCAAGTTTCTGCCCGACAAAGTAAGTTTTAACAAGCCAAGCCAACGAGCAAGCATAAATATGACTTGTATCTGTTTGGTATTTTTGCAAGCTGGCTAAAGCTTGCTTTTTCAAGTTTGGATACATACTTCAATTCAAGTACTTGAAAGGCTCGAACTTCAAGTAGGCTTGTGCAATTCTCTGCTATTTTGTACTGCTTTATTTACGCACGTTTTGTTAATACTTATGTTAAAACAACAAAACAAACATTTACTCAAATATCTCTAATCTTTTTTTTCACAATCCTTACTTAAAAAACTCCTAAAATTTCGACAAAAATAGATAAAACGTCCCTTAATACATCAATTATATCTTAAACGTATCGTAAAATTAAAAATTGCGGAATGACCATCTCCGATTGTGGTAAAATTTTGCATAAAGCATCGCTGACGGAAATAAAAACTTAATTTGGAGCAAACAATTTTGGCGGAGTTACAGAGTGCACAAAATTTTAAAAAATCGGCAAAAAGTTGAAAATGAATTTTTACTCAAATTCATATCTCAAACATTTCTTAACAGATTGTTTAGTTTGAACTACCGTTAGAAAACTAATTAGTTGGACTTAAATCCAAAAATAGTTTTGGGAAAGTTTTGGTGGTTTTAGAGGTTAAGGGTTCCATCCCTTAGAGGTTTCGAAGAAGGGGTTCGCAGAACACCCTTTAAAAAAGAAAAATGATATTTTTTCTGAAAGGTGGTAAAATTACATTTTCAACAATATAAAAATTACCTTGGGGACTCAATGGGTTCACGAGATATGGACATTTTCACATTTAAACAAAAAATTTTTAATTTAAATTTTTATTTAAATGTTAAAATGCTCGTGTCTCATGAGCCCATTGAGTCCCCTTAATTAAACCCTTAATTTTATATTTTTGAAAAAGTAATTTTGCCTTTCCAGCTTTAAGAAAATTATTATATCAAATTTTTATATGGTGTTCTGCGAACGCCTTCTTTGAAATCAATTACCATGGATGCAATTACCGACTGATGTCACAAGGGATGGAGCCTCCAACCACCAAAACTTTCTCAAAACTATTTTTGGATTAAATTCCGTTTAATTACTTTTCCAACGTTACTTCTAATTTAAAATTCGGTTAAGAAATTCGTTTGCTAATAAAAAATTTTTTTTGCTAAAATGTTAAATTGACTATATCTAATTAACGTATTGCGTTTCCACCCTAAGTTTTTTAAGGTATTTTTGCGCGCTTGAAGAAAAAATTATTTAAATTTTTTAAATGGTGTTCCTCGAACCCTTACATCGAAGTCAGTTACGTATCCGCAAGGGATGGAACTCCCAGCAACCAAAATATACCAAAGTTATTTTGGTACTAAAGTCCAATTAATTAATTTTCCAAAGGTAGTTCAAACTTAACAATCTGTTAAGAAATGTTTCAGGTACGAATTTAAGTAAAATTCAATTTTCGACGTTTTTGCAGATTTTTTTTTAATTTGGTGCTTGTAACTGTAACTTCGCCAAAAATCACGCCAAACTTTTTTCCTCTTAATTAATTTTTTTATTTACGTCAGCGATGCTCCATGCAAAATTTCTTCAAAGTCGGAGATGGTCATTTCGTAAGGCCGGTACGTTCAAAATGAAATTGCTGAATACTTAATAATTAATACCTAATACTTAATACTTAATACTTAATACTTTATACTTAATACTTAATGCTAAATACTTAAAACGTAATACTTAATACTTAAAACTTAATAATTAATACTTAATACTTAATACCTTATACTTTATACTTAATACTTAATAGTTAAAACTTAATACTTAATAATTAATAATTAATACTTAATACCTAATACTTAATACTTAATACTTTATACTTAATACTTACACTTAATACTTAATATTTAATACTTAATACTTAATACTAAATACATAATACTTAATAATTAATACCTAATACTTAATACTTTATACTTTATACTTTATACTTAATACTTAAAACTTAATATTTAATATTTAATACTTAATGCTTTCTACTAAATACTAAATACTTTTTACTTAGTACTAAATACTTAATACTTAATATTTTATACTTAATACTTAATACTTAAAACTTAATACTAAATACCTAATACTTAATACTTAATACTTAATACTTAATACTTAACACTTAATATATAATACTTAATACTAAATACTTAATACTTAATATTTAATACTTAATACTTAATATTTTATACTTAATACTTAATACTAAATACTTAATACTTAATACTTAATACTTAATACTTAATACTTAATACTTAATACTTAATACTTAATACTTAATACTTAATACTTAATACTTAATACTTAATACTTAATACTTAATACTTAATACTTAATACTTAATACTTAATACTTAATACTTAATTCTTAATACTTAATACTTAATACTTAATACTTAATACTTAATACTTAATACTTAATACTTAATGCTTAATGCTTAATACTTAATACTTAATGCTTAATGCTTAATACTTAAAACTTAATACTTAAAACTTAATACTTAATACTTAATACTTAATATTTTATACTTATTATTTAATACTTAATATTTTATACTTAATATTAAATACATAATATTTTATACTTAATACTTAATACCTAATACTTAATACTTAACACTTAATATTTAATACTAAATACTTAATACTTAATATTTAATACTTAATACTTAATATTTTATACTTAATACTTAATACTTAATACTTAATACTTAATACTTAATACTTAATACTAATTACTTAATACTTAATAATTAATGCTTAATACTTAATACTTAATATTTTATACTTAATACTTAATACCTAATACTTAATACTTAACACTTAATATTTAATACTTAATACTAAATACTTAATATTTAATACTTAATACTTAATATTTTGTACTTAATACTTAATACTTAATGCTTAATACTTTATACTTAATACTTAATACTTAATGCTTAATACTTTATACTTAATACTTAATACTTAATGCTTAATACTTTATACTTAATACTTAATACTTAATACTTAATGCTTAATACTTTATACTTAATACTTAATACTTAATACTTAATACTTAATGCTTAGTACTTAATACTTAATACTTAATACTTAATACTTAATACTTAATACTTAATTCTTAATACTTAATACTTAATACTTAATACTGAATACTTAATACTTAATAGTTAATACTTTATACTTAATACTTAATACTTAATGCTAAATACTTTATACTTAATACTTAATACTTAATACTTAATACTTAATACTTAATACTTTATACTTAATACTTAATACTTAATACTTAATACTTAATGCTTAATACTTTATACTTAATACTTAATACTTAATACTTAATACTTAATACTTAATGCTTAATACTTTATACTTAATACTTAATACTTAATGCTTAATACTTTATACTTAATACTTAATACTTAATACTTAATACTTAATACTTAATACTTAATGCTTAATACTTAATACTTAATACCTTATACTTAATACTTAATACTTAATACTGAATACTTAATACTTAATAGTTAATACTTTATACTTAATACTTAATACTTAATACTTAATGCTTAATACTTTATACTTAATACTTAATACTTAAAACTTAATACTTAATACTTAATACTTAATACTTAATGCTTAATACTTAATACTTAATACTTAATACCTTATACCTTATACTTAATACTTAATACTTAATACTTAATACTGAATACTTAATACTTAATACTTAATACTTAATACTTAAAACTTAAAACTTAATACTTTATACTTAATACTAATTACTTAATACTTAATGATTTATTCTTTATACTTTATACTTCACACTTTATAGTTAATACTTTATATCTTATACTTTACACTTTATACTTAATACTTAATACCTTATACTTTATTCTTTATCTTTTATACTTTATACTTTAAACTTTATCCTTAATACTTTATACTTAATACTTTATACTTAATGGTTAATACTTAATACTTAATACATAATCTTTAATACTTAAAACTTAATATTTATGGTATTATTTTCATTATTTACTTAACTGGTCACCTTAAACGTGGGTCTGCTTTATCAATGCGCCAAAAAGATTAACTGCATAAAATTAATCAAGATAAGTTTACTCTCAACCTTTTGTGAGACGCATTCAAATAACCAGGCGCACTATTTCGTCACACGTTGATTTCACAATCACAGTAGAGCTGCAGGAATTGGCATTAAGGACGCAGTTGAAGGCAAACAGCAGAATTTTATTTCAGTTCAAGACAAAGTGTGGCCAAGTGTCTGCAGTGAATTTGATTTGGAAAATCTTAACAACTTCCGCGCGTCCTTTATGTTTATGCTCGAACAGCTAATTACACTAATTCGCAAGTTGCTTAAAAGCATAACTGAGCAAGTTCCACAAAATGTCGTAAGACCCCTTTGCAAATCTGCCATTTCCAGTAGCTCAGACTTGATAATGTCAAATATAAGGACTTTAAAGTTATTCTTAACGCGCTGCTCGTATCCTTTCTACGTATAACAAACGCTTTGGCCGACTTAGTTTTTTTTTTCTTTTATTGTTGATGCTGTACTTTTTGTTGATTTTTTTTTGCTGTTGTTTTTGTTGTTGTGATAAACGCCAGCATATAAATCTCTTAGCCAAGTTAGTTTCAACTGTCGGACTTGGTCGTCTACTTCTTGGGCTGCGTCTTAACCTACAACTTGGCAAAAGTTAATCAACATTTCATTAATTAATGCGCAAGCAGCAAAAGCTTAAGACGCATTTAGCAGTCATAGCCGATTGGATGGGGCAAGGCGTAGGCTGGGCTGATTTGGTTTTTCAACATTTCTAGAATTCGCACAAAGGACACTTCAGGAGAAAAAGATTAAAAAAAAACAACATCTTCAAATGATGAAGCAAATGTCAGCGATAAAATATTCGCCAGGCTTTTAATGGCATTTTTAAATACGCGTTCAATTCCAGTGTTAGCGCGTTTCTAGCTCACTGTCTATTAAGCTAGCTAACTTGACAAAATGGTGTCATTTTCTCATTGCTTTCTTTTTGCAGCATACAAACTATGTAAATTGGTTAAAAGCATTTCCGGTTGTGAATTAAACAGTTAGCTGCTGGGTGCAATGCATTCATTCATTCAACGTTCTGTCGCTCTCCAGTTATCTTCCTCTATATTTAGCTGTCCTTCTGTACAACTCTTTTCATTAAAAGTCCTAGCAATGCGCTAAAAGTTATTATATTCATTAGAATTTGTGCTGTCTAATTAAATCTTATTAACTGAACGAGTTTTGGAGCAAAAATCAACACAGAGGCGCTTTTTGACGCTGGATTTCGTTGAAATTTTACAAATAATTGTGCTGTAATCAACAAAAAAAAATGGTTACAGAAAACAAATTTGTAAAATTTTTCGTACTGCTTTAATATAACAATAGCATAACAATGTGTACAAAAATTTTTTATACTTTTTGAGTTTAGTTGTTAAAGAATTCACTTTTAACTATAATTAAAAAAAACCAATATGTCCATTTCAGCACTTGTAAGGATTTTGAACGAGCTGCTAATGATCGATTGTTTTGATAATATTTATGCATTTCTTCACGTAGCTAAGCGAGATCTGCAAGTCTTTTACCGACTCAGAACGGCTGTTGTCTTTGATCAACGGATTTTGGTAGAAATCAACCTAGACTAATCTAGACTAGACAAATCGAGGCTATCAACCCAGAGGTCCCTGGTTCGAATCCAGGCTCGGGCATGGTTCTTTTCACTTTCTTTATTCTTTCCTGCACATTTAAGAATTATGGAAAAACAAAAAATCCACAGCTAAATTATGGAAAATGTGGAATTAATGGACAGGAACAACTAAGGGCTGGAAATGCTTGCCGAGGGTAAGGCATAACACTAGCCTCGGTTAAAAGCAATTCAAATTGTCTTTCACGGTTGTTTCGCCTAATCAATAATTCACGTATGGTTCCAATCAATTCCTCTAAATAATCTATTCTTTCCTTTCAGGTCAAAGACCAAACCTTGTTTGTATAAGGTGCATGCCTTGGTTCTTTGATTTTTAAAAAAAAACAAAAAAAACCACGTGACCATGTCCACATCTTATTTCTATGAAGAAACATATTAAGTTTTTACTAAACGTAAAAAGTACATTTACTTCTTTAATTAAGTCACAAAACAGCAAAATCTTAGAAGAAAAAAATTTTCGTATGATAAAAAATATACACAAGCTGCTTCAGTAGCTGCTTATGCTGTTGTTATGGTTGCTGATTTGGTTCGTAACATCGCACAATGAGGCCAGATGCCCCACTTTCGCGGATCAATTCAGGGTAGCTATATTTCTTTGATTTTTCAATAGTTTCTTTTTAATAGCATTACAATCAATCAAAACAAGTACTTTTTCAAGTAAATTTTAATACAATTTTATTAAAAAACTAGCTGAACCCGGTGTGCTCGCTAACCCCCTCGTTTTAAAATAAAATTTAAAGTATTTATGTATTTACAAAAATTTATTTATTTAATTTTAATTTAATTATTGCAATGCTTCTCCCCTTTTTTTGTTGTAAACCAATTAGAACTCAGCACTGAACTGCATGTTATTTTCTTCATGCTCTCCCTTTTTATTTTTAGACCAATCAAAAAGTAGCAATTACACAATCAGCTGTTTCGCAGTCAGTTGTGGGAGAATGAGAATGGGGTTACCCCACTCTCTATTTTAATTAACACATATTACAAAATTAGCTGCTTTGCAGACAGTTGTGGTAGAAAGAGAATGGGGCTACCCCACTATTTTAATTAATATGTATTTTAAATTTGTGGTAAGGCCGTGTGCATGGTCGTAAAATATTATCATGTCAAAAGTATTCCTGAGTCAAAACTGCACGCTGTGAAAATTTAAGATCGGTTAACAGGTCCAGCCTCCAATATATCGCAAACAAAGAGGCGTGCTCCGCCCACTTTTTTTTGGTACGTATTTCTATTCATGCCAATAGCATATATAGCAAATACTGCCGCCGTTGGTCAAAAAATGCCCAATATATGACGATTTTGAATTTTGGGTTATATGGGCGAGGCCAAGCCCCTTTGTCCACTCACAACTTTATATAGTCAAGAATTTAAAATTTCGTAAGAATATCCTATTGTGCAAATTTAATTATGATCGGTCCAGTAGTTAAGACTATATTATGATTCTTAATTTTCCTAAAAATGGGCGTGGTCCCACCCACTTTTCTCCTGGTACGTATTCCTAATTATGCCAATACCGTATGTACCAAATATCATCGACGTAGGTCAAAAAATGCCCAAAATATGGCGATTTAAATTTTGGGTTATATGGGCGGTGCCACGCCCCTTTGTCCAATAAAAACATCAAATAGCCTATTATTCCTTCCAGAGTCATAGTAACATGCTGTGAAAGTTTCAGAAAGATCGGTCCAAGGGTTTGGCCCCACTATAAAGCACAAACAAACAAACAGACAGACAGACATTCATTTTTATATTAATGAAAAACGCATTTAAATTTTTTAATTTTATTTCAGTTTGCAAAAAAGTTTAATTTTAATTTTATAAAAACGCCCCTGTACTACCGCCATAACTAAGTATGACTTAGATATTAAAGCTATAAATGATGTGCATTGTTTTGCGTACACTTCTAAATGAATATGATAATGATGTTTTAACTTTATTTTTTAAAATTATAAAAATCTGCTCTTGATAAATATGCTGGCAATTAGGAAGACAGATAAACAAATAACACTGGTCAACAATTTAGCAACTTTTTAGTGCCACACGAACTTTGATAGCTAATACTGCTTAAGCTATGTTCTCACTTTATGAAACTGAATTTTTTTTTTTTTTATTTGGCCTCAGATTTTTTGTGATTTTGGACTTTGTGTTTTTACGACTTTGATCCTGTTTTTATGCTCTGGAATCCAAACAACTTAACGCAAAGCAAAAAAAGCACCATCCTATAGAAAATTAAACAAGCTTTTTAGTGAGGTATTTTTTATTTTTCTGCCATATTTAGTCTGTCAGATTTTCAGGTTCAAAATAAAATTTAGGATTTTTTTGTTAAAAATTTTGACTTTTACAAGTATTTTTTTTATATATATATAGAGCCATATTTACAAAAAATTTAGTTTTATCGTATTTCGTATTTAATTTCCTTAATTCTGATACCAAAAACATAAACATTATTCGAGAGGAACAATTAACATAAAATAAAATAAGCGAACTAGCCATACAGTCATATGAAGCATTAAGCACTCTTAGTAATCCACTTGTATCTAAATGACATTCAATGTAAATATTTTAATAAATGTTATTATAAATTCACTATCTAACATTTTCTAGCAAAATTAGCTCCTGGTTAGTCCCTTTTGATTTTCCAGCAGTAATCTGCCAACATACATGGGCTCCATTTGCCCTGGTAACGCTTTTCCATCTTCAAAATATCTTGGTGAAACCTTTCTCAGTGCACATCGCTCACAGACCCCAAGTTTTCAGGAAAAAAAATCGAGGTGTGAGTGTAAAAAATTAATCTTTACTGACATGTTGCAGCCCAATGCTTAATAAGCCAACAACAGCTCGCTAACTATCTCTCTGTAACTGTCACTCTTATATTTACCCAAAAAATTTGCAACAACATCCTTAAAAGAACTCCATGCCGGTTTTTCTAAATCGATCAATTTTTCTTGAAATAGTGCATCTTTTATTAAATGTCTGATTTGGGGTCCTACAAAAAAACCCTCTTTTTTCTTTGCATCAGTTATTTTGGGGAATTTTTCTTTAAGATATAAAAATCCACTTCTATCCCGATTCAGCCTTTACAAAATTTTTCATCAAACCTAATTTAATATGCAATGGTGGCAGAAGTACCTTAGATGGCTCCACCAGAGGTAAATACTGCACATCTTTTTGTCCAGGAATGAAGGATGCACGCGTTGGCCAAATTTTTTTACTGTAATGGGATCCCAATAGTTCAAAAGCTTATTTTCTTTTATTTTAATTGTTCCTCTTGGATAATGTTTATGTTTTTGGTATCAGAATTAAGGAAATTAAATATGAAACACGATAAAATTAAACTTTTTTGTAAATATGGCTCTAAATATAAAAAAAAATTCTTGTAAAAGTCAAAATTTTTAACAAAAAAATCCTTAATTTTATTTTGAACCTGAAAATCTGACAGACTAAATATGGTAGAAAAATAAAAAATACCTCACTAAAAAGCTTGTTTAATTTTCTATAGGATGGTGCTTTTTTTTTTTGCTTTGCGTTAAGTTGTTTGGATTCCAGAGCATAAAAACAGGATCAATGTCGTAAAAACACAAAGTCCAAAATCACTAAAAATCTGAGGCCAAACTAAAAAAAAAAAAATTCAGTTTCATAACGTGGGAATACAGCTTAAACAGTATTAGCTATTAAAGTTCGTGTGGCATAACCACTGTTGACCAGTGTAATTAAATAATAAGCTAAGTACAAATATTTTGAACCCACTTTGTTACATAGAAATATTAAATGAGCTGGAAAACTTGACAAATTATTTATTTTCTTTGAAGCGAAACCAAAATACTTAAGATAAAATAAAAAAAAATGTATTCCAATTATGTACAAGTTAAAAGGATCGTCATAGAAACTCAGAATTTTTTAAAAAGATTACTAGGTCAAAGCTCAACATATTAAACACTAAGTAGAAGAAGATGATAAAGAAAAAGAAGAAGAAGAAGAAGAAGAGAAAGAGAAGCAAAACGAAAGCAAAAACAAAAATAATACACTTAAAAGCTATTGCAAACATAGCAACGACAAAATAAATGCAATTCAATCACAAAGGATGAAGTTCTGAGCTCACAAAAAAAAAGAGCTGAGTACTTAAAGTGCTGCTCTTTTTTTTGTAGCTATACTATTGTATTGTACTGCAGCCAGGCCAGAGACTTACCCCGTCACCCTTTCACCAAACCACAAAAAAGCACCACTTTGACAATCATAAAATGACCAACAAAAATCTAATTAAAATGAACAAAAGCATTAAATGTTAAAACCGACGAGGAAAAGCAGAGGTGGGGCTCTGCACGGAAGGGAGAGGCGGGATTGAACTAAGCGCAGTCACACAAAAAAAACAACTGACAAAACATCGAAATGGCAAATGAATTTGGCCAACACCAATGCGTTTGGCTGCCAAAATCTACATTAAATTTATTCAGCTTTGTTGTTACGATTTGTTTGTCTTGTCCTGGCGCGCTTTAGTGACGTTGTTGTGATTTTTTTAATTTTGTTATTTTTTGCTATTTTTAGTTGTCGCTGATAATGTTGACTACAACGTTGAAGGCTTGCTTACACGGGGCAGCTGCAACAAAACAAAACAAATAGCAGCAACAACAAAGGAATACATATACATATATTTAAATGTCCTTTAAACAGTGTACATTGTCATGGCAAAAGCTGCCAATGATGCAATACCAGCTTAGAACAAGCGCAGTGCATCTACAAATACACACACACACAACCATACAGCATCGTCCTGCCCAACAAGGTAAACATTGGCAATTTAGTGCATCGCTCGGTTGAGCCAACTCCAAGCCATCGACCGAGGCAAGTGTGAGAAAAAAAAATATAGTTATGCAAAAGCTTAGTAATTTCTTGGCTTGGTATCGCAAATCCTTGTCACGTGATTACCGTAAGAGCGGCCATTAAACTTATTCTTCTTTTTCGTTCTCTGCTTTATCTACTGCATTGGTCTCCGCCGCCATTGAGTCGCATTGAATCGTTGAAGATTTTCCGGCCAAATTCTATCTTTTGTAAACAAAGCCCAAGTTTTACGTTTGCCACTACTTTTCTAAGTATTGTTCCATTTATTTTTTTTTTTTTTGGTAAAGTTGTGAGTTTGTTCAGTGCATATTTTCATTATGGTTTGATGCAATTTTATAAAGTTTTGGTTGGCAAGTTTCAGCCATTACTTTAAATATTTTTTTAAGCCTTCTCTAGTTAACCTGTCATTTCAGCAGTAAATGTTGCCAAGTTTTGATTCTTATGGCTAGATATAAGAGTTGACATGCTAAACTTGTGTTTTAATGACTTGTTTCTGTGTCAGATGTTAAGGTTAGTAGTTGATTGGCACCGAGCAGTAAATTTGAGAGAATTTTTCGTTTTCAACATTTTCATTTTGACAATAAGTATTTAAAAAGATTTAGTTCAGAGTCAAATCAGGGACATAATCCTAGAGTAATTTTTTAGGAGTTAGTGGTCATAATTTGTTCTAGGTTTTTATGACCACCGATTCAAGAGGACATAAGACTCAAAAAATTGTAATTAACTCCTAATTAAGCTAGGGAAATTCAGTATAGAAGCTTTATATTGAAAAATACATTTCAAGTTTTGAAAATGATCGGATTAAAACCACGCTACCTTCCATACAAAGTGACTTTACCAAAACGGTACAAATAAATTCCACAATTGCTTTAATGATTTCAAATTTTGCACACAAGCATAAGTCCTTAATATTAGACTAGTGCTTAACAGTTTTAAAGACGGAACGGACATGGAATGATCCTTTTGAAGAAAGGAACTAGTAACTGTAAAGACTGTTCGTCGAACTGCGGAGAAAATGTGTTAGGGTTCATTTAGAATTTCAACACATCGCTCTGACTAGTCTTAAATCAAATTGCACAGAATTTTTTGCTTTTTTATTGTTTTTATTTCAATATTTTTAAATTAAAGAAAAACATTTCTTTATTTTATATAAAAAAGGAACTTGCATCATTTTGTAAATAATTTAATTTCATTGAGATATAAAGTAATAGGTACAAAATTCTATCATAATAACACATTTTATAAAAATTATCTTTGTTTAAAAAATGGTTGATTTTGTGCTTGTTGTGTTTTGGATTTATTCTTTTTAATCCTTGAATTTTAATTCATAAAATATTTTTAAACACTATTTTTGTAATAAAAATATCAATTGATATTGTAAAATTATCAATTAGCATTGTATATGATTTTACAGAGAATAATAAATTTCATTTTCTCGCCTTCATTTGGAAAGCAACAGAAATATTTGAATTAAAAGTAACTTCATGATAAGTGTATTAAATAAAAAATTAACAAATGACTAGGGCTTAATGACTAAAAAAGGAACTTATATGAGGTAGAAAATATAAAAAATTAAAAGTTTTTAAAAAAAAATAAAGAAATTTCTTATATGAATGTTATATTTCATATGTTTGTTAAAAAAGGATCTTTTATAAGGCACACAATTTCATTAAATAAAAATAAATTAAAGTTTTTAAAATAAAAAGTTAAAAAATATGTATGAGTGAATAAAAAAATAAATTGTAATAGAGAAACTCAAAAAAAGACTTATATATATTACGAAGGGAAACTTATGTAAGGCATAGTTTCATTTAACTTAAATAAAAAATAGGCATTTATATTCATTATAATTTGTCTCCATAGTAAAAAAAAATTAAAAATACAAAGAAAATGAAAAAGTTATAAAATGTAAAATTAAATGTCCAAAATGCAATGTTATGAGTAAGTAATAATAAAAATAATTAAATAATAAATAATAAAAATTAATTAGCATTTTTTATATTGCTGTTTATAAAAAAAAGTTGGGAAACTTTTTTGCAGATAGCCTTGAGCGGTTTTCGGTTTAAAATAACCCCGCTTTTGAAAAAATACGTTCGCATGGAACTGATGTGGCTACTAAATCAACCTCCTAAGGACATGTTGGTATAAAATGGGATATAAACTCTTTCTTGCGCTCGATGAAAGCAGGGATCATCACACCCACTTATTATTGGCTCATGAATGTATTTTTCGAGCTCAACTATACTAGCCTCTATTGAGTTTTCTGGTACTAAACTAGCTACCTCTCTGTCGAAGTCATCCCAAATTGATGCACTCCTACTGGTTGACGCTTGATTTTGCTGGTTAGCTTGTGTAATGACGAAATTCGATCCATCTGAAGATAGAAGTTGACGTATTACGCTTCCAACTTTGAATTTTGGAGGACACTTGGAGGACGTTCGCCAGCAAAGAAAGTCAATTCAACTTTGAGATCGTTGGCCCACACACAAACTCAAGCAATTTCGTTATCTTTTTTTTTATTATTTTGTTATTTTTTAAGTTAACAATACTACAAGTTTACGAAATAAGTTGCAAGCACAAGCACTCGAATTAAATATGTCGCAAATTGAATAAAATGCAAATTAAATAAAATATTTGCGCTTAAACACGACCGAAATGTGAAACATTAAAATTTGTAACTGTCAAAATTTCATCGTCCATTTGACACCTGATATTTTCTGAATTAAAATTGTGAGCTTTAGGTCAAGTAAGTTTTTAAGAAGGCAACAACAACAACAACAAAAACAATTTGTATAGAGTCAATCACTTAGCTGACTAGACAGTCTGTTTCGGAAATCGCTACATTTTCCTCTTCAGTAGTCTTTGGAATTCATTCTTATGAATTGTATGGCTGCTAATCATATGACATTTCAAAGCAGTAGGCCATTTATAGATCACCGCCATCAACTCTATCAAGGGTTGCCATCTGTTCTAGTTGCTTCTTTATTTATTTCAATATTCAAATTCTTGTTATTATTCAATAGATCATAAAAACTAATTAACTTAACTATGGCGGAGCACGGCCAAATAAGTTTAATAAATGTCAAATTAATTAAATATTCTAATAATTGATCGATTTCTCGGCCAAATAAGTTTAATTAATGTCAAATTAATTAAATAATCTAATAATTTATCGATTTTTCGGTCAAAGTCATGTGTAATTGAACATTTGGTTGTGAAAATAGCCACCTTTCAGTTAGAACACTAGCTTCTGGTCAAGCAAAAACTCGTTTCATTTCTATGGTGCATTTCGACAAACTATCGAACACCAATGAATATTGAAATAAATAAAGAAGCAACTAGAACAGATGGCAACCCTTGATATAGAGTTGATGGCGGTGATCTATAAATGGCCTACTGCTTTGAAATGTCATATGATTAGCAGCCATACAATTCATAAGAATGAATTCCAAAGTCTGCACATTCATATGCTAGTTTGAACAGTGAGTTGATCACAGCTTAATCACTCAAAGACTACTGAAGAGGAAAATGTAGCGATTTCCGAAACAGACTGTCTAGTCAGCTAAGTGATTGACTCTATACAAATTGTTTTTGTTGTTGTTGTTGTTGCCTTCTTAAAAACTTACTTGATCTAAAGCTCACAATCTTAATTCATGTAATTATTCAATAGATCATAAAAACTAATTAACTGATATTTTCTATCCTACCACTACTGAAAAGTTTCTTTTTGACACACACCCTTTATGAAAAAATTTATTAATAAAACAATGATAGTTGACAACTCTGAAAATAGAATGCCGCAGTGCACTATGGGTAAAAATTAAGATTTTTTGGCATAAAGTCAATTTTTTTTGGTTTCATATTTTGAAATTTAACTGATTTCCTAAATCTAGATACCCATATTAGAAAAAAAAAACATTTAATATCAATGCGGGTGGCAACCCTTTTTTTTTGGCGCGCTTTTAAAGTCAGCTGTTTGAAAGTCACTTTGTTTTGGTACAACTGGCGGCAAACATCAGCTAAGTTCGAGTGCTTGTGCTTTGAAAAAAAATTGAAAAGTGTAATTATGGAAAACGTTAGTGCAGGTTTGTAAAATTAAGACGAGATGCCCTTTTTGTCATAATTGTCTGTTGTTGTAATATTGTGAAATGTTTTGTTTATGTATAATTTTATATAAAATCTATCAATTGTAGTTGTGTTCCGTGGAGTGTAACTTGTGAATGGCAAAGCATTGCAAAAAGTTATAAATGCCAAGTTATTAACAAAAGTGTGTTAATTAATGAGCAATTACCCTTTTTTGTTCTATTTTGTGCCAACACGTGTTTTTTTAGATAAATATGTGTTTCCCCCTGCAGCGCTTATTGAAATTTGGAGTAGCAACAATCGCTCAGAAGATGCACTTGTGAAATATGTGTTACAGAATATCAATAATATCAGTTTAGATGAAGACCAAATGCGTTTGATATCAAAACAACTTAAAGATTTTGTTAATTATATAAAAAAGCATTTGCCAAAGTTCAACCGTAAATTACTGCTATTTAAAACTAAACATTCAAAATGGCTTAGCAAAAGTATAATTATAGTAATGGATGAGCAGTATGTTTCCCCAAACAAAATAGGTCGCCCAAAATTAAATTATGAAGATGCTGGACCTAGGCTAAAAAGAAAATTAGCCTCCGAAGTTGCCTCACAAAATAAACATGCAACGCCGTTGCTAGTTCATGCTGCTACGTTTTCAGCCATAACGCATTAGCATTTTTAATAAAAAATAGATTTACAAAACAACAGTACATAAACATGAAGCATCACACCAAGAAACAGGGATGTGATATTTATCCTCCTTATTCTGAAGTCGTTGAATCGAAATTAAAATTAGACCTGTCGGAATCCTTTATTCTGAAACTAAGGCAGAAATTTCATTACAAAACTTATTACACCATACTGCTCACCGAATTCTTACAATGCAAGACGAGGTGTTTGAACTACTTTCAGATGCAACAAATTGTAAACTAATTTTTAGTTACGGATTTGATGGCTCTACAGGCCACAGTTTATACAAACAGCGGTTTCAATCGAATCACAATTCTGGCCTTGATAATTCACTTTTCGTAACTACGGTTATTCCACTGAAAGTTATAGATGAACTTCATCGAGTTATTTGGCTGAATAAGACTCCACAGTCTGTTAGATTTTGTCGTCCTTTGAAAATCGAATTCGTAAAGGAAAGTACATCCCTCATATTAAACGAAAAAGATAATTTGGATAGTCAAATATTACACCTACAAGATTATTTATATACGCACAAAACGAAAAAATTAATTGTGAAGTTTGAAGGATATATGACACTTATAGATGGCAAAGTACTAAATATTTTAACTGGAACAAACTCCTGCCAATCTTGTCCAATCTGTGGGGCAAAACCGACACAGTTACTAAAAACAAAGCACTTTAACTCGAAGATTTTCAGTATTAAAACAAGCAGTCTACAATACGGAATAAGTCCTCTTCATGCATGGATCCACTTCTTCGAGTTTATATTAAGAGTCTCCTATAGGCTTGATTTCAAAAATTTTGGGAAGAAATGGGCCTTAATGTAGATAAACCTAATGCAAATGGCAGTGGCAATACTAATGATGGAAATACGGCCAGAAGAGCATTTTCGAATTCAGTAGTACTATCATCTATATCAGGAATTGATAACGAAATAATTCGTCGTTTTCACATAATTTTAATTGCGATATCTTGCGAGTATGCCATGAATTCAGACAAGTTTAAAGACTTTTGCGCTGACACATTCACAATGTACATGGAAAAATATTTCTGGTATCCAATGTCCCCTACTGTGCACAAGGTATTAGTACATGGATATCAAATAATGGATTGCTGCGTACTCCCAGTTGGTTGCCTAGGGGAAACTGCATCGGAGGCAAGGAACAAGCTATATAAGAGCGACAGAAGATGCCATGCCAGAAAATGCAGTCGCCTAGACAATATTACAGATGTTTTCAACAGAGCCATGGATTCTTCTGATCCCTTATTGTCTATTCTGTGTTGGAAGGAACGTAAAAATCGAAACAACAAGAAAAGCTTACCATCAGAAGTCATCGGTCTTTTACAAACACCAAGCATGGAACTTATAGATGTAGCTGAAGGTGGCGAACCCTCTCAGTGCTCTTCAGATGAAGATGATGATGATCAGGACATTTTTGAACTTGATGATATAGTATCAGAAGAAGAATATGAAGAGAACATTTCAACAACGTGGAATGGTGAGAAGTATACCCACTTTTTTGACATAGCTAATGAATTTTTTTTGTTCCCAGAATCAAAATAAATCTCCAACATACAATCTCAATCTACATACGTAATATGAAATAATAATGATATAATTTGTATGTACTTTATATTGTAATAAATATTTTATTCTTATGAAACTGGTTTCTTGGTCATCTTAAGAGCATAAAAAATGTGTACAAAATTGCAATTCAATAGCCCTATAAACAAAAAAGTTGGGGCAAATCGGCCAGATTGGCTATATGGCAGCTATATGAAATAGTGCCCCCAATCATATGAAACTTGGTAGGTCATCTTGGGAGCATAAAAAATGTATACAAACCAAATTTCAATTTAATAGCTTTAAAATTAGAGTTTATGCCAAAATAAACGGAAAAAAACCCATTGTGCAGTGGTGAAAATACAAATCCACTGACAAATACAACAAGTGTGAAAATTGTCAAACTTTGTTTGACGATATATAATAAAATAAGAGCTTGCATGTAATTATTTGAATGTTCAACATATTCCTTTATCAAAACTTAAAAATTAAAATGTTAAAACACTCAATCCGTACATTATTTTTCTTGTTTGCAAACGAAGTTCCAGCAGAAAAAATGGGAAAAAGAAGAAGATCGTTCCATTTTTAAATTTCACCATAATTAGCGGGGTTTGAGTAGATGCAAATTTTTCAAAAATGTTGACAAATACAACAACTGAAGAACTTGCCAAACTTTAAAAGCATATATAGACCAATATAAAGCGAATTATTAATAAGTTTTGGCTGCAAACATTTTATTGCAACTAAAGTATTTATAAACTTAAATATTTATATAATAACAAACAGATTATATGCATTAATTTCAGGAGTTGCCAAGTGATTTCTTTGTGAGCTTTCGGCCGATTAAGAACAAGAGTGACGATCAGGTTTGATTTTTTTATTCACAAATACATGCAAACATTTTTTGAGGTTATGTTTTCAAAGTTTTCTATCTTGTTATCTTTGCTGCCTGTATTGATGACGAGAGTTACTCGGAAAAAGACAATGACGCAAACCAAAGATTTACCCTCTACCAAAATCGTTCAACGCGCCTAAAGAAGTTTTCACTTCAAAAAAAAATATTTTCGTTGCGTGAAATAATAATCTAAACTATATCTTAATCTTCACAAAGGAACGAATTCTGGAATAACCAGGTAAGTTTTCTACTAAACCATCGAAAGCAGCAGCTGGAAACTTGTCTCAGGAGGTGTTTCTTATACCTCATCAAAACGTTTTTCAGTCAGTGAAAGTGAGAGCAATTTTCCAGATCATAAAAATATGATAAAAATACTATCTTTTGCTATATAAACATAAAGGAACTCTTACATAAAGGAACTCTAAAGACGGAATATTGGCCAAATCAGCTGTAACATGTGTTTATACTATCGACCATAGCTTCAGTTGCCATACAGCAGACAAGCATTCATTTAAGTGCTGAATCGTTTGCAAGTAGAAACGATCAATAGATCCGTTGATTGAACCTAATTTAAGTAAAAATGATTGACAAACCCATTCGTACAACCGAGTGGAAGTCAAAATAGATATCAGGTCCTTTGATTCAATCGAATGTAGGTTAAAATTACTAAGTTGTCTATTCACAGCAGTTGTTACAGTCTAGGCTATTGGAAACCAAACAGTTGTGGTGATTACTCTTTAAAAAGTTATCAGCAATCGACTAAGTCGGTAGGGCACCAATTCGGTTGCGACAGTGGATATAATTCTCTGTGTGTATCTTATATTCACCGATAAAGTTCGGTTTTCAGAGATGAATTTCTAGCCTATTCAGTTTAAGTCGCTTGTCTATTTAAAGTGCGACTAAATCAAGTCTGCAAAACTTTGTATTTAATCCAGATTTAATGCTTAATCATCATAGACTAAACAATTTCTGTATTCCCTAACAAAAAATCTGTTAAAATTTAAACATTTCTGAGATGCGATTAACTGAAGCTTCCAGCCCATTCACTTGCAAATAAAGGCTGGTTGGTGTAATTGATGTGTTTCATTGGAAAGTGCGTGTCCACAACGAGCTGAAGCTTTCTGCTGCCTAATTGAGTATTTAGCAGGAAGCAAAACTGTATTCGAACCACAAAACCAGCCTCTAGAGGGTACCTCTAATAAGTCATATAACAGCACTAGAAACACGCACTTTCACACACATTCCCACTGCTATCGAATCCCACAAGAGTATACCATGTGTGGGTGGGGGAGTGAGTGTGTGCGAAACAGTGTTATTGATTTGCTAGCTACAAATTTGTAAAAGAACGTACAACATCAGCAGCAGTGGCAAGCATTGATGAAGGATAGCATCATGACAGAAGCGATAAATTCGGATGAGTTCGCATTGCTTTTTATGCAATTATTGAAATTTTCAACTGCTCCTTTTTTTGGGTTTGCTGGTGTTTTTTTTTTTTTTTTGTTGTTGTGGTTGCCATCTGTGTCTGTGTGCGCATTTGTATGCAGTAATTCATGCTGTGTACAACAGGAAACTTGACACACACAAGCACACATACATACCAACAAGAACAAAGAACTACAGTGCAGTTATATTGGCAGGATTCAACTGCTAGATTGGGAGAGATGTGAGAGAGTGGATCTGAATGACACAGACTAAGTTAGGCTGATTTGGGCTGAGCTCTGTGCTTGTGTTTGTGCTTGTGCTTTGAATACCAAATTTGGTAGTGACAAAATATGCAAAGAAGCAAGTTATAGCCCAAGATGTCATCGCAAATGAGTCTGACACATTCAAACCGAACCGCATTTCGAAATATATTGCAACGAACGATGGTATTGACGATAGCGTTGACTGGGGTGTATTTTACTCTGATACGGTGGAACAGCACTGCACAGTTTAATGGTCGAATTAAACTCGTAGTGCATCGAAACTAAGAAGACTACATATTTCTCTCCTGGCTACATCCAAACAAAATTGATTATAGATATATTAAAAAAATTGTGATTATTAAGATTTATTTTTAAATTCTGGTGAATGGTGGTCAAAAAGAATTTTAAAATGGTATTCAACAATACTTTATTTTTACCACGCAAAAATTGTATATAACAAATTAATACAAGCGTCTAAATTTCGGTACTCAAATATTTGAAACAAAATCTACTTGCATGTGGTATAGGTGCAAACTATTCTGAATTAATGTATAAATTCCAGTACTACACGCAGAGAAAAGACATGGTTGAGACATGATTACTACAATAATATTTTTTTCACTAAAATTATTGTATTATTTCTGCAAACACAAATTTTTGGCTTGATAAAGTCATTATTTACTAATGGTGTTACCAAAAATAAGATTATAGTTGAAATCATAACATCATTGAAATCGTCAACATACTATGATTGCCTCAACTATTCGTTGCAACAAAAATGTTGTAGTTCTGTCAATCATGATAAATGTGAATATTATTGTAGAGACAAACATGTTAAAATTTTGAATCTTTGTCTGAACTATTCTTTGATTGTTGGCAAACGAAGCAGAACATAACCAAAAATCGAAAGAATTTATTGTGTCTGAACAGTTTGCAGGAACAACTTTCACTTCATTCAGACACAATAAGTTTTACCGATTCCTGGCTATGTGCCGTTTCGTTTGTCAACTGTTCAATTATTGTGTTTTGTTTTAAATCACCTTATCTTTAAAACAGCACGCAGAAAAGTAACATTTTCGACTTTAATTGTAGCAAACATGTCTCTATTTACCGTAAACATATTTCGCAATTCTGACCATATTTTGTTTATTACAAATATTGCTATTTTTGTGACAATGCACTTTATGTACCATGTTTATGAATGGCATTAGTCAGGCAAGCGGTAGTAGCGGCTGTGGCTCACTGCGCGGTTCAAACCCCAGCTCGGACAGAAAATTTTATCAAAAAAGATTTTTCAATTGAATTAATATTTCTGTTCAGCCTAGTCAATGGCAAACCTTTGGAGATATCTCAATTTAATAGCTGTGGAAATTGGAGTGCATGAAAATAAAAAAAAATAAAATTATTGTTTCAATAATATTCTGCATTCTAAAAATAAATTCATAATATAGTTGTTGCAATCAATTCTATTTTCGGCCCAATAAGAGAATAATGATTTTTTCAATAATATTTTGGTCCCTACAAAAATGTTACTTTTCTAATATGGTTGTTGTAATCATTTTATCATGATCAAAGAAAATATATGTTTAAGAACATGTTAGCAACAATCATAATCCGAATCATACTATGATCCTCTTAAAACATTGTTGTTGCCACTATGTTTTTTCTCTGCGTGTAGTATTAAATAGCCTGTGGTCGAAATTCGACCATTACAAAAAAAAATTTTTTTTTGTTTTCATTTTCGTTGAAAAATGTTTAAGTAGATACTATAGAAGAGTTCTGCACCAGGAGGCGGAATGTTCCTACTGGAGTGGTTTGTGTCTTGGATATTATGACTGCATACTTTTAGTCACGAGTTAAAGGGCTATAGCAAAAATCATATAATATATAATCATACAATCATATAATACCAGGGATGGAAATGTAGGCACAATTGTGTTTTTTTCGGCACTTTCGAGATCAAACGGCACTTTAGGCATGTGCCTTTTTATTTCGGCACTATTTCAATATCTCAGAATTTTGAAACTTGAAAGATTCAAAATTCCTCAATGCGCACAATTTTCGGTATTCAACTCGGTATTTTTTTTTTTTTTTTTATATATATAAAATTGTAAAAGGCGTATTGTCGTTGTCACACTCATCCGCTTGCGTAGAGTGAATATTTTCTATTCAAAACCTTTTTAAGACAAAGTGTCGCAATAAACTTAATTTGGATTCATGTTCTGCTCTTGTTTAAACTAAAAGTTTGTTAAAATCATGATCAAATTAATTAAAATATATCTTAATTCAGTAAAGAAAGTCTACAAATAGAGAATCTGGAAGATGATGAATTAGTTGAGTAATACTGTAATTACCTTTTTTCTTCGTTTCCTTTAGTAACTAGCGGGACATATGGTCTCAACTTATTGATTTTAGTTTCATTTTTTATCAAAATTTGGTCATTGAATTATCTGCATTCACTTTAAATATTTATATTCTTGTTTTCAAGATTTTCTATTCTAGATTCTAGTTTTCGACATAAACGCCAACTTTCTGACTAATGACCAGTGCTGCCAACTCAGCGTCCCAGATAACCGTAGAAAGGAGTACAATTTAGAGTATTGTTAGGTTCAGTACCGTACCTTTTTATATTTTTTTAATGTAACCTGAAATAATATTCTGTTGAATAACTACTAAAATAACAATAAATTTATTGGATAGGTTAAATATAATTTGTTTTAAAGTTAGGTAAATAAAAAAATTGAGAAGAGTGAATTCATAGTTCCAAAACTAAGTCGGTATCACCCTCACCCAATGCAACCCGCTGGTTTCGGTCATCTATTTCGGATGCCTTTTTTGATCTGCTTACAAAGACGTTTTCGAGACAAAGACGATTTTGTCTTGATGCTTCTCTTTGCCAGCTTAATTTTTCTCAAGTGTTCATTTGTTCAAAATTTGAGTCCGGAAAACATTTGTTGTTGCTCTCTTTCATCAAATCTACTGGGCAAACTGATACATTTTGCTGTACCAGAAATGCGCACGTTGGTATTTCTGCTTATTTTACCTGCTTTTCTAAAATAAATTTTTCTGGGTCTTGCTTTGAAATCCTGGGTTGACCGTCAACAATAGATGCGCCTTTATTTTTATGGCCGAAGCTGGATGCATGTATTTTTCAAAACACTCAGTTCTGCTTATAAAATGCTTATGGCTTTGGTTGAGCTTATTTTGCAAGGCCTTAGCCACTGCTTGATTTCTGGAATATTTTGCTATAAGATCCTGAAGTTTTGGCAACTGTTCTTCCTTATTGTTTCTGCATCTGTTTTTTTTTAATTTTCGTAACTTGTTTAGCACAGAAGACGATTATCTTTCTGAGTCATTTGTTGAGGTGTACAATTTAAAATTATATAGGAAAACCCGAACTAAAATAATGATTTCAAAAACAACTGATTATTCAGTATATATCTCTTCTTTTGATCGCTTTTATTTGTCAGAAAAAACCGTTAAGTGTGTGCTGCTTAGATATGTTTCAGGGATGCCAAGTAATCAAAAGAGGAAATTTCACTGAAATTAAAATTCCATTCTAAAATTTAGAAATTCTAAATTACCGTATATTTAATGGGATCGTACAAATTAGGCTCGTTCAACGTACAGAGAGGTAAATTACCGTGCGTCCCCACAATTACCGTACCAGTTGGCATCACTGCTAATGACTACTCTTCGTTTCACCAAATACGCCGTGGAGAAAAATGTGGGATTTATTTATAATTCAATAATTAATGAAGTAATGCCAAAATATGAACTGTGTACGGTATTATATAAAACTTAATTACTCGTTTGAACATTTTTATTCTTGCATTTTTATTATTTTTATTATTTTTTTTAAAAAACAAGATCTTATGGGCATTTCTGCCAAAAGGTTCACCACGACTGAAAAATTAAATGTAACTTACATTTTTTTGAACCTTCATAATAGAGAAAAAATATTTAAATTTTTATCGTGAGAGTTCTAAGAGCTGATCTCAATTTGAATTTTTAAAAAATGGTAACAGACGTGATGAAGGTCAACAATATTTGAAAAATGTTGACAAAAGTTACAAAATTTTATAAGTATAATAAATACTATAAATACTAAAATAATATAAAATAAATACTTATATTATACTATAAAGTTTACTTAAATTTTTTTAAATTTTCGATTTTTACGGTCCTGAATTACACTTTATATATTTGTTTAGTTCTATTAAATAAATAAAACTTTAAAAATGTGCACTTCTTTGAAGGGAAAAATCTGTATCGTAACGTAATATATGTATAATGTATTGTATGAAAATAATTAAAAAAAAATGTTAAACAAACAATTATGAATATATTATTCCAGATAATTTTTAAATAATTTCGATTACGAACATCGTGCACATATCGTAGATTTTTTTCGTTTATATTGATGCAGACAAAAGCCTCTTCTTTTTACTATCGTAACGCGACCTTTTTTGTGTGTTTACATCTTTGGACAGTATTTTCGATCGCTTCCACCTTCTACACTAAATATAGTACCACTAGAGTGCTATCCAAAAATCAAAATAGAACAAAAAAATTGAAATTTTTCTTTGCTTTTCTTCATTTTTAACAACAAAAAAGGCGTATGAAAGCAACGTGCACCACCATAGAAATGCCTATGTATGAAAAACATTTGATTATATTAAAAAAAACTTTATTCGAAGTATAGTGTTTTGGATTGAGTATAGAGTTTTGGATTGCTTTTGAAATCAGGATTGTTTTTCGAGTACCTTAAATTGATAATAACTAAATTTAATTCGATGTTGCTTATTTTTAAAGAATTAAATAAACTTAAATACGCGTTTGATATATATTAAATTTTTAAATTCCGCTGAAAAGCCAATTAATGTGCTTAGTGGAAAATCCTTAGTGCCAATAGGGGGTATGTTTTAGTACGTAGGTGCATTCTGTCTGTCCCGGCTGATCCGGGCAGAATCTAAAATGTAAATCGTGCATGCGTATAGGTCAGGCGTAAACGTATCTTTGGAAGATTCATAAATTTTCAATTCAAATTCGACTTTTGTTTCAGGGTTAAAACTTTCTTAAATACATCACCAAAGATAAGTGGCCGAAAAAAGGTTGGGAAACGCTGATTTTGATGATTAAAAATGTTGAAAATACTTAAAACATTTTATGATTTCTAAAATTGAAAAAGCACTGTACTCATTTAAACAATATTATAATTTTCCGTATTCATTTAATTGAATTAATATTTCAATGTTCATATATAAATGTATAGCTCATTTAGTGCCAGATCCATGCAAGTCTCAAAATTTGAAATTTTTCTGGAGACCGTTTTTTACTTTTTAAATTACTCTAGGTAGCGAATAAGAAAATCTTGAAGCATAAACAGAAATTCTTTAAACGATTCTTTCTGTGTTCTTAAAAAATGCCTTATTTTGTATTGTGACAGTTTTGCACGCAATGAGCGCGATATGTCAAAATGAAATTTTGGATACAAAAACAAAACGGAACTATTTTCTCCAAAACGACACTAATTTTCTCTCCAATTCGGCACAATCTCAAAACCATCCCTGGTCTTGGCTTAATTTCATTGCACTATATTTCGTCGCATGCTTTTAGGCGTGCCTGTAAACAACACCATTAGTTAGGGGGTACAGTTTAGCGGATTCAAACCCCCATTAAGTGATCAATTGATTTCAATTTTATTTATTTATTCATAAAATTATTTATTTTCTGCAGGGACCGAAAATAACGATTATCAATCAATCATTTAATAACATTTATTTTTTTATCGATATGTTTCCGATCAGAGATAGAAGTTATATCTTAGACGTTATTTTTTTCAATCAGAAATAAAGTTTTTTCTTGGTCGTTATTTTTTCCAATCAAAAATGACAGTTTTTTCTTGGCCATTATTTTTTTGATCAGAAATAGCAGTTATTTTTTTACTATTATTTTTTTTTTCAATCAGAAATGAAAGTTCTTTTTTTGTCGTTATTTTTTCGATCAAAAAAAATTTATTATAACCCTTATTTTTTTCGATCAGAAATAAAAGTTATCTTTTGATCGATTTTTTCAAACGGAAGGAAAATTTTTTTTTTTTTGACTGAAATAATTTGTATCAAAAAAACTAACATATCCATTAGAGAAAATTTGTTTAAATTTTATATTGAAAGAGTACTGTGAGTGTTAAACTTGATTTGAATATTAAAAAAATTGTCAACAAAAATTATGAAAAATTATGAAATGAAAAAATTATGAAAAGGAAAATGGTGACAAAAGTTGAAAAATTTTAACGAAAATTTTAATTTTATCAGTATAATAAATACTCGTATAATACAAAATTTAATTCGATTTTTTTCAGTTTTTTGTTTTTTAGGTCTTGAATTTTAGTTTAAAATTTTCTCTAGTTCAATAATATATAAAAAAGAAGAAAATTAAATTTAAGGAAAAAATCTTTTAGATAACGTTTATTATATACAAAATAGTTTGTATACAAAAAACTAAAAAAGATTATGGATATGCAAAATTATTCCAGATTTAATATTTTAAAAAAAAAACATAAATCGTTGAAGTTCTCTCACGGTTTCCCTAACAAAAAAAATAGCTACGGTATTTGGTTTGTTTTGACAGCAGTTTGGCTTTTTTCTTGTTTGTATTTCTCTCGTTTTCCAACAAGACAATCAGATTCATTTGCTTTCTTTCGTTATATCTGCTGCATTGTAATTTCGCAGAATTTACAATAATGACCAAGAACTAACTTTTATTTCTGATTGAAAAATGTTACGACCACGAAATAACTTTTCTTTCTGATTCAAAAAAATAATGACCCAGAAATAACTTTTATATATGATTGAAAAAAAATAACGACCAATAAATAACTTTTATATCTGATCGAAAAAGTATCGATTAAAAATAATTGGTTTGAGGTGATTTTAATATTTAAAATTTCCCTAGCGTCACATTGCTATATATAAAAAAACTATACGACAATATTTTATATATGATCTTTTGATCTAAAACTTAAAAAATAATCGCAATTTTTGGTCCCAGATTTTCAGTCAATGAACAAAGTTCTCACAGACTACGTTATACAATAATAATAAATAATTAATACTAAAATTTAAAAATTTTCAATTTGCATACAATTTTGAAAACAAAAATTTGCATACAATTTTGCGCATTCCATCCAAAATAAAGCACTTTAAGGAAATTTTTTGTTTTATTTATTTCAATCCTACCCCTTAAGAACCCTTTTTAATCCATGGCCTTGTCTTTGAAGCGTTGATACTTCCTTTTATGATAAACAATTTCACAATGAGAATGCGTTGTACATTCGTGTAGCGCTCCATTTTTACTAACCTCGTACCTTCTACTAGCAAACAATAACAATCCCAGCTACAACAGTAACTGTTACATACGGCGTATATAACACGAGCGGTCACACGTTTTGCGTTACGTCCATATAAAATTTTTCATACAAAACTTGTGACCATTGCTCAAGCGGTGTTCAAAATGTCACAAGGTTTGCATCTCTGATTCTCATCCGTGTGATCTGGCATCCCTTTCAGCCACACATGTTTTTACAATGAGAAAAATATATAGCTAAACTGCTCACACCAATTATAAATTCAGTTGTGCACTATCCTCCCCTCTCCCTATGCCGTTGTGTCTAACCCACCCCCTAGCCATCAGGTTAGAGCTCAGGCCGCTTATATGACAAATTATAAACACAATTGTTTAAAGTTTTTGCATTAATTTTTTAATAAAATATTTACCTTCCGGATAGATTTAGCATTGATTATAAAATTTTAACCAGCAAACAATTATAAAAAAATAATTCAGCATGAACAGCACATAACATCAAAAGCTTATTTTCACAGTTGCTTGTTTTTTCAAACAATTTGTCCCAAGTATTCATCAACATCTATTTGTCCCAAGTATTCTTAATCTGAAAAGAAAAATTATTAAATTTCGTATGCACTATTTTTAATAAATTTTTAAAAACTTCCATTTGATTGAACCGCTTTGTGTTGCATGTTTTTTTTTCTTGTTGAGTTTAGTTTTGCCCGCAAAAGAGCTAGAAATACAAACATATAACTTTTCTTGTTTTCCATGAAATGACAACATAAGAGTGTATTGGTGAACACCAAATTTTGTTTAGTTGTGTATGTAAACTTGTTATTGCTGTCTAGCAGGGATTGTTCAAATGTCAAACAATGACACTTCGAATGGCGCCAAATTTAAAAGTTGCGTTCTTGTTGGGACACCCTTTAGTTGAGCATTCTTCTTTCATAAGTTAAAGGGTTTGTGTCTTGACTAAATTTCATTGCACTGAATTTCGTTGCATACTTTAAGGCATTCCTGTGAATATCAACATAGTTAAGGGAGAGCGTTGACGGAGACGAAGGTGGTTATAATTGTTATTTTTATATAAATTTTATAAAAAAAGAGCTGTTGCGTTGCTAGCTCTAGTCTTAAGATAGATGCATTAAAGAACAATGTTTTTAGTTTATTTAAAAAGTTATCTTAAAACTGATGCAAACAACAGAAGAATCTAATGGAGCAAAGTCAACATAAGCCATCAATGCTAAGGAAATTCTAGTGGGACGATTAAGCTACAGTCGATTGTGGGTACATATATTAATAGATAGATTTCAAACAAACGGGAGTTGAAACAAAAAAGACTAAAAAACAACTACCGAGACTACCAAGTCCAAGTCCAGTCGCCACAGTAACAGTGCCAAATTTCTAAAAAAATACATTTTCCAATTTTTTAGAAAACCAAATTTCTAAAAAAATACAGACTGCATATTTTTTTATTCCAACATTTTCTTCAACTATTTTCTATACTTCGAAAATAAGTTTGAGTTTAAAATACCGATTTATACCTAATTCAAAATGCACATTCTATATAAATTCAATTAAGATTTAAAACTATCGCGAAAACTGGCCACCAGTGTATTTTTAAAGCTTTAAAACCACACCCTGTTTTTGTGTGCAACTCATAGCATTTGCTCCACTGTTGCGACTTCTAATGTGATTTGCTTAGCTGTAGATTGTCTTGCATGTAAACTGCGTTTCAGTGTTGCATTTATTTTTTGCCTAATGTCAATTTCCGTAACAAGTGTGTGCTTTTCGGTATTCACACCCAACTTCATCGAGAACACACTCATAAGCAAAACCACCAACATGCCTTCTGCCGTTTCTCCACCCATCATGTTGCATTTGATGCGTAAAAAACGTCGATAAGTCATGCCGATCATCATCAGCATCATCATCATGACACAGTAGCAGTAGGAGCAGCAACAGCAGCAACCGGAGCAGCATCAGTCCCTGCACCAACAGCAACATCATTCAAGGAACGTAATTGAAATCCTTGTGGAAATGCAGTGTCGACAAAGTGAATTCCAATTGAAATAAAAAGCGTCGCGCAGCTGTCTTGTATCCTTCGGTACGGCTTTTGTGTTCCGTTGGCAACATTGACACTTCGTTGGCACAAACACTTTGTTAGCGCGTACGCATCAAACACGTGCGAAACATGAATTTCTAATTCAGAATTTGTGTAGTGCAGACAATAGTTGCTATGAATTTCAAGAGATGGGCACTAAAGAAATTTAGAAAATACATTTGCACTGCGGTTTTTGTTTTCATCCCAACTTTTTCTTTGGCTAGCTATTTTCTATATTTCGAAAAATAAGTTTCATTTTAAAATATTTATTTGTCGCCTTTGCTGTCAAATACAGCGACAGCATGCCTAACTTAAGAATATTGCTGCTGTTGATACGAAAAAGATGTTGTTGTTGTTGTTGTCGAGTTGGCACAATACAATGAAATGCATAGCATAGGAAACCGGAAGTGGTGCGCGTGGTAGTTATATTTGGCTTCGCGTATAAGCTGACGATGGCAAAGTATAGCAACTTCAGAAAATTCAATACCTTACGTAAACATTTTCACCAAAAACAGGAAATTGAATTTTCCTCGACTTTGCCAAATGCAGCAGTGGCAACATCGGCAACATCGGCAGCAGCAGGAGCCGCAACCGTGCCACCAATAACAGCGGGAGTTCATGTTTTGCATGCAAAAGCAAAAACAACATAACAACTAACAATAACAACAGCTGAAAAAATTCTAACAATGGAATGCAATTTATACACGCTCAAAATTTATCCAAGAAAATTTGCTTAAAATCACACTGTGTGGCCCTGTTGTCGTTGACAGTTTTTCTTCCTTGATTTCATTTCTTCTTCTTTTTTTTTTTTTTTTTTTTGTTATTTTGCTATATTGTTGCTTATTATTTTGCTGCACTTTTTCTTGACGTTGTTCGTCGCAGTTGTTGCCGAATAATCCTTTCAGTTCGCGAACTTCAGACAAAAACAAAACTATTTGGTTTTAAGCCTTTATTGGTTCGAGGACTAATAAAAAGACCGAATTTTTTTCATTGAAAATAACTTTGTTTTTCTAAATATACTCCATTAAGATTTAAACATTTTTGCATGCGTTCGAACCATTTGTCATAACATTTGTTTCCGTCCGTTTGAGACGCCTCCAAACCATAAGGGGTATTCACAATGTGGTATATTTGCCCTTATACTGTGTATTTTTGATAAATTTGATATTTGTAGTAAATTTTGAAAAATTACAAAAACAAAATGTACAGTATTCAAAATAAAACCCTGTAGCAAAAACACAACGTTGGAACCCTATTGTATTCTATGTAAATTCCGTTGTGTATTAGATCAGCTGATCTAATGATCTGTGAGTTAGCACTGGTAACGCTGTGAGTTTATTTAATAAAAATTTATATAATTTAGTGTTTCATTTCAATTTTTGTATGATTTCCTTTAGTTAAATGATGATTTTAATTAAAATTTCCAAACAAAAGAACATAAAAGATCAGCTGATTTTAAAAAATGCAATGCCTTAGTGAAGATTCGTTCACAATAAGTTGTAAGTATTGTAAGAAATTACCACAAATACACTGCATTGTGAATACCCCTATAGTTATTGAAAGCATCAACGGCTTCTTCTGGTATCGAAAATCATTGCTGACACAGTTTGTCCTCAATATGCGATACCAAAACTCGTGCGATTCGGTGCCAAACTAGGACGGTGCATAGTGGATCGTGTAGTGGCCAAAATCAAAAATTTCTGGATTCTATAATCCTTTAAAACACTACTTTTGGACAGTTTTATTGTTTTAAATTTTTTGTTTTTTAACGTCTAGGTAAATATATTTTTGTTAACACATTTTTCCAATCAAAAAATATATCACTAAAGAAATGTGTTTATAAAAATCATCAAAGGAAAAACAGTTTTCAATATTTGAAAAAAAAAAATACAATTGAATTCTTTACAAGATTTTGAAAATGGTCAATAATATAAGAAGTTTAAAAAAGTTATCAAATTGAAGCAGTCAAACAAAAAACTTTCCACTGAGTCCCGCATTCATGTTAACAAATATCGTAAGAACATTTTATTGTATTCCAGTATCTGTTTAAAAATTCACCGGATTGTACCGATTCTTTGTGAAATCTCATTTTGAAAAATGATCCAAAATTGCTATTTTGCGCAAATTTTGTATGGTTTTAGACTTTAAGTTGGTAATTAAGTTCATATAGTTAATGTCAGCAAATGTACTAAAAATTGGCGGGGTCCCACTGTAGCTACGCCCACTTTTAAGAAATCATAAAAAGATTACGAAACTACTGGGCCGATTAAGCCAAAATTTGGCAGTGGATTTGGTTCAAGTACGAAATGGCTTAGGAATTGCCACACCCCCTTTTAGCGCCCACACATCAATAAAAATGCTATATTTTGGACTTAATCAAATGACTGTAAGAAAATAGAAATTATTTACCCGTATCTCACCATATCTATTTTTATTATTTTGATTTTATATGATTTAAATACAAATTCTAAATGTTTGATAGTTTAAATCATACTTGATTTTAAATACAAATTCTAATTGTTTGATAGTTTAAAATCGTTTATTGAGCTTAAGGTCAAAGTTAGAACAATAAATTGTACTAACGAATCTTTCCAAAGAAACAGCAACAACAACAAAAATTTTATTCAATATGAAAAGGAAAAAAATCACTAGCTGAAAAAAAGCGCTAGTGCGCGCTTGCACGGGCATCGCAAAGATTTCTGATGAAGCCTTTAGCACTGCCGAAATTGCAATAAAATCAGCTATTGATTTTTTTCCTTTTCATATTGAATAAAAACTTTGTTGTTGTTGCTGTTTCTTTGGAAAGATTCGTTAATACAATTAATTGTTCTAACTTTGACCTTAAGCTGTATAAACGATTTTAAACTATCAAACAACTAGATTTTGTATTTAAAATCAAGTATGATTTAAACTATCAAACTCAAAAAAGATGCTAGGCAGTACGTGGGGTCTCTCACCCTTTCTGGTGCACTGGATCTATGTGACGGTAGTACGTCCTATTCTACTCTACGGGATTATTGTGTGGTGGCCGGCTGTGAACAAATCAACATTCCTCAGGCACTTAGAGAAAACTCAGCGGCAGGCAGCGCTATGCATCACGGGGGCACTGAAGTCAACTCCAACTAAAGCGCTTGAAACCATTCTAAGTATGGACCCCTGGACATACACGCAAAACTAATAGCCGGAAAAATGGCACAACGCCTTACGGCAGCAGACAACATGCACATTCAAAATTTTGGACATTGTACAATCGGAAAGGATCTACCTAGTAGCACGGACTACATGGTGCCTCGCACGATAGTCAATTCCAAAGCACGAACTCTTCTGGGACCAAATGACTGGTCCAAAGGTATAGAACAAGCACAGCAGGCGGTCAACATATTTACCGACGGCTCCAAAATGCCTACGGGGGTAGGTGCGGCGGTGTATTGCGCAGAGCCTAATGTAAGGCAGCCATATAAACTGCCGAATCACTGCAGTATCTTCCAGGCGGAAATATTTGCCATAAGGAAGGCTGCTGAGATAGCCCTCAGCATGGACACACAACACTCTAACATCAACATTTTCGTTGACAGTCAAGCGGCGATCAAATCCATGCGCTCCGCTAGCATCAAGTCCAAAAGTGTCTTGGCTGGCAGAGATGCACTAGATGCACTATGCGCTATGCGCTTCGAAAAGAGTGTGCATCTACTGGGTCCCTAGCCACCAGGGCATTGAGGGAAACGAGATGGCAGATGGTTTAGCAAAGGAAGGCGCCGGGCTGGAATTAGAACTCGCAGAACATGTACTTACTCCTACAAGAGTTGTACAGGAACCTCGAAAAAAGAGCCACACTAGCAGTGAATCGTAGATGGAGAGATACGACATCGTGCAAAATCTCGAAAATCATGTGCAATGCACAATGCGAAAAACGAACTCTGTTCATCTTGGCACACCCGCGCAAAGATTGCAGACACTAGTGGAAATGCTCACTGGTCACTGCATGACGGCAGCCCACGCGAGGAAGCTTGGCATCACCACGGATGGCAACTGCAGGAAGTGCAAGGAACCGGGCACAGTGGAGACCCTGGAGCACCTACTATGCACATGCCCCGCGCTACTTAGATTGAGACTAAAATACCTAGGCTCATCGACATTCCCGTCGCTTAAAGATGTAGCCAGGGTTGTCTCTAGAATCCCTCCTAAGGTTTGCGAACTCAACGCAAATCTTTAAAGACTTTTAAAAACAAACACAAAGGTTCTTTTGTTCGCTACCGGTACCACTAAGGACCTGAATTGGTCTATGTGAGCCTTCACGAAGGCATCCGGTTTAACCTAACCTAAGCTATCAAACATTTAGAATTTGTATTTAAATCATATAAAATCAACATAATAAACAATAAGGTCATTTAGAAAACGCTTTTATTTTTATCAGAAAAGGTCTAAAATATTTCATTTTCTTTTAAAAAGGAGGTCAAGAGTTATTTGTTGTAAAAACATTTTATTGAAATTTTAATTTTTTTAACTCTTTCATATGCTCTTTTGAAGTTTTTGTATTTCATAAATATTTACATTGCATTTCTTTTACTTGCGTTTGCAAAAGCAACGTTTTTATTACTTCGTGTATACACTTTCAAACTAAGAAAATACAATAAAACGCTTTTACTAAAAGCTCAATTTTTTGTAGGATTTTTATCTGAGGATGCGTTAGAATCCACTCAAAAAAGTAGAAGGTAAGCTTGTTTAAACCATACCAATTTGAGAGAAAGCACAAATGCGGACCTTTCCAATTTATCTTCAAAAAGAAAAATTAAATACGAATATTAAATTAATTTGGGTTGTATAGGAGGTGCCATGCCCCCTTGTAAAACGCCCATAAAATGTTATCAGTTAAACGGCACGTATAAATTGTGGTCGAATACCGAATTCCGAGGCTGTGCAGCTTATAACTCTGAAGCTATTCGAATATTTCCCATAAAAAATATAAAATTTTCATACAAAAAGATTATTGATTTGTAGGCTGAAATGGCGGTGTGGCAAATTTTCTTTTTTTCTAAACCATCCCTGATATAAGGTGAACAAAACACAAAAAAAATTATTTAAATCGGTTGAGCCATTTTCAAGCCTTAGCAACACTAACGCACAGCAATTGATTTATATATATATATATATATATATGAATATATATATATATATATATATATATATATATATATAGATACAATTCCTGGCCAAATTATTAGACACACTAAAGATTTTTCTTGAGATAAAACAAAATTTTATATAAATCTTATTTTTAAAAAACAAAACTTAGTTTTTAATGTTATTGTATACCTATTTTTGAAATATTTCATTCAATATTTGTGATGAATTCTTACCGCAAGGTCAGAAAAATGTCTTAAAAAAATTTTGCTTAGAAATCTATTCTACGCACTATTCGCAGAAAGTTAAAAGATCTGGATTTTAAGGCCTACCGACCAGCAAGAAAAATATTAACAATATATTCAAATTTAAATAAAGTTTTTTATTTTGTAACTATGTTAATAAAAACAAAAAAGTTTAAATACAGTAAATATTGGCTATATGCAAATGTTAAAATGTTGAAATATTTTTGCATATAAGCAATATTTGCAAATAAGCAATAATCGGCTATATGCAAAATATATGCATATATGCAATAACCGGATATATGCAAGATATATGCATACATGCAATATTTCCCTGGAAACAAAATAAATCATATTCGCTTCATTTTAAAGCGAATTAAATCACATTTTATTTCAAATACATATTACTGTGTGTAATATCAACTCAGTCATTTTGTTTCATTTACAGTTTCAGTTAAAAAATATACATATGAAAGGTACAAAATTACTGTTTTGTGATAAGAAGCATTATCAATTATCAGACAAATTTGCTTATTGCTCTTTTGTAGATCTTTATTCAGATCTTCCAGTATGTTCTTCCAAATACCACTCGTCATCCAAGCGTTTCTGTTACTGTAGTATGGCATTGATACGTCTTTCCCAGTGAAACACCGTGGCTTCTTTGATTTTCCAATGCAATACGCTCGTTTATATGTGCCAGTTGCGTTGCACAAGAACAGCAATGTGAGGCGTTGCTTCTGGGTTTTGAATCCTTTTGGGTTCTTATGCTTGCTTTGTAGCTTCCATTCGGCAATGCCTTGTAGTACAAACCAGTTTCATCGGCATTAAATATGGAAGCGGGAGTAAAGGTGTCCAATATATGCGGCAAATGATTAGAGATGATAGTGGCTGCACTTGTTGCATCATTTTCACTGGATTCTCCGTAAATCTTAGCGTAGTTAATGACATTTCGCTTGCACCAGCGCTGCAGCCAGCTGCGGTCTGGCGCATACTCTTCATTAAGTTTATTAGCAAATTCCTGTGCTTTAGCGAGGAGGACAGGACCACTTACAATTCCATTTTGCGATCGTATCTGGTTAAACCAGGACAAAAGTGCTTTCTCCAAATTAACGTGTGTACTTTTTCTATCCCGTTTCTTATTAGGATTTTCTATAGCACGGATCTTACTTTCATTTATTTTTATCCGCGAAATGGTGCTAATGCTTACTTTGTACTTGGAAGCAAGTTCTTGTTGATTATTGATCGTTTTTAAGTCATTTAAAACCGCAATTTTTTGTTTAGCTGTTAGAACACGACGCGACATTGTTGAAATTTGTATCACAAAATAATGTTTTTAACTAGCGATGAGAAATAAAGAAATAGCGATGACAAGTAAACGATTACAAAATTTAGTATTGCCGTGTTGGAAAATTTGCTAACAACCGATTAAATTTGGTGCATAATTATTATATTTTATTGAAAAAATTTGCATTCATGAAATATTTGCTTATAAACGATTTGCATATAAACAATTTAATTTTAATATGAAAGTAATACAATATACGCTAAAATTATAAATATTTGCATATAAGCAGAATTTGCATATAAGCGGTTCGTCGTAAAACCGATATTTACTGTAAATATAATATTTACATTACAGGTTAAATTTATTGGTAATAGATATTCAAAGACCATATTGTAGCAGCTAGAGATAGAAGAAGAAGATTGCTTCAACTTATTTGTCAAACAGCGCAAGTATCGTGTAATTTATATTAAATAATAAGGGTTCTCATCTAAACATGTAACTGACCCGTAAACATTGTAAACCTTGTGAACTTACATGCGCGTAAACAATCTGTCAAAATTTGTATAGGCGTGAGTTTACATCATTTCCGAGCCGATTTTATAGTGTAAACTAGCATGTAAATCTACGTGTGTGAATGAGGGTTGCCTTTGGCGCTAATTATTACATATTTAAAGTAGTTGAAGTATATTTAAACACTTTTTATTTATTTTTCTATGATAATGAAGGTTTTTTAAAGGTTTAAAATTTAAAAAAGTCATAATGTTGTCGCAGCCGCAGCCGCCATTTTGTCGACATTTACGCTATTTACTCTTTATCGCTCATCAAAAGTTTAAATGCTTTACATGTTTACATGCTTAGATGAGAACCCTTAGTATTTTTTAGGCGTAAAAGTGCGCTCTCTAAAAAAACTATATCTTGGAAACAAAAACCCTTTAAAAAAATAGTATTGAAAAAAAATTTGGGCATTAAAAGAAAATTACTTTTTTTCGAAATTTGTAGTTTTTATATAGCTTTGTATCCATAATATACATTATATTTTGAAAATGCTAAAAATTTGGGAAAGCAAACGTTATTTTTAAGATAAATATGTAATAGCTTTGCATTAAATTTGATTTCATTTTTAAGATCAGGAACCCCAATTAAACAATCTAATTGGACCACTCCTTCTATTTTTGTCCATATTTTGTATGGGCTCGGTCTGCTGTGCTGCAGTGACTTCTTAAATGGTATTTTTTTCGGCAAAAAAGCATTTTATTTCTCAGCATAGTCTTCTTTTAAATCGATACATTAAGTCCAGCGTTTTTTTACTCTTTTTCCTTCCAAATAATAGGTTTTATGAAGGTCCTCAAAATAGACGTTCGTTTTAATGATAACCTCTTCTTTCGACCTAAATCTCTTACCGAACAGGCATTTTTCAGTTTTGGAAATAGGAAATAGTAGCAGAGGCTAAATTTGGAAAAAAGGTGGATGGGGTAGCAGTTTGTTGCAATATTTTTGGATTTTTGCCATGACGACTACTAAACAGTGGAAGAGCCCATATTTTTCTCGCCAAAGACGATTGGCTTTGCTTCGAATCAATGTCAAATCTGTCCAACAGCTGTGAACAGGGCCGGATTATCAATAAGGCAGTGTAGCCGACTGCCTAGGGGCCCCGCATTAGCGAGGGGCTCCAAAATTGAGAAAAAGATCTGAAAATGTTTCGTCGAGTGAAAATTTAATTTGAAGATTTGTATTCTCAATGACAATATTATTGTTTAATTTTTTTAACCAACTTCAAAAAGGAGGAAGTTCCCAAGGTCGTTGTTTTTTTTTTTATTGTATGTGCATTAGAATGGAACGAAATTTATGGAAGCAAAAATCTTCATCGGCTTCATTTATTTTTGAAAACTTCTCGTCAAAACAAATGTGTCTTCATCCTTGGTTCCTTGCTGCGACATAACTTTTGACTATACCCGAAGGTTTTTCTATTTCATTGCCATATTATCTAAGTCATAATTAACGACTTGTCATGGTTTTCGTTTGATACCATATACGCGCTAGAAGACATTCGGATTCAAAGTTCACCGAAATCGGTCATTCGCGAATATCACCGCTCCTCTATGTCAGACATAAAATATGATTAATGCAAAATTGTAAATAAGATCATTATCTTCAAAAATGTCTTACATGGTTTTAACGTAAAACCAATAGTTTACACGCTATGAGACTATTTATGTATGTCTAAACAGTGCAAAGTAGAAATATTTTACTATAACAGATATTACTTTTATGATTGCAGTACTTATTTTAAATATATACATTTAATGGACAATGTGTTTGTTTGGAGGTAAATTTTCGAACTGAGAAAATAACAAACAAATATTAAAATTCTGCCAATAACCTACTTATAATTAAAATTCAAAATCTGCTCAAAGTAAGAAATTTCTACTTTGCACATTTAGACATAAATAGTCTCATAGCGTAAGAACTGTGGGTCTTACGTTAAAACTGTAAATGGCATCTTTGAAGATAATTATTTAATCTACAATTTGGCGGCAAGCAGATTTTATGTCCGACATAGAGGATCGGCAATATTCGCGAATGACCGATTTCGGTGAACTTTAAGCCCGAATATCTTCTAACGCGTACATGGTAACATAGGAAACTCATGACAGGTTGTAAATAATGACTTAATTGAGAGGTTTGCATCAAAAAAATTGGAAAGTCAATTTTTCGATTTCAGATTAAGAAAAAAATTCAGTGAAAAAATATTGCAATGAAAAAACCCATTAAAAGTTATGTCGCAGAAAAAAACTAAGGATGCAGAAAAATTTGTTTTGACAAGGAGTATTTCAAAATACTTATATGAATCCGGTGAGGTAAAAAAATCGTTCCACTCTAATGTACATCGATAACTCCTAACGCACCTGTTCGATTGCCTTACTTTTTTGTCAACAGATAGAGACCTTGAACAGGAGGTGCCCATCTAAAAGTGGGTGTTATTGCACTCAGAAAAAAGTTTATCGGAATATGAGAAAAAAAGCATCATATTAAGTGAAAAATGGTATTGACTTTGCTACAGAGAATGCTTTTCTCTAAATGTGATCCCAAAAATTCCCTAAAAATGGCAAAAAGCTTCCATGAAAAAGAGAAACATTTTCTCATTAATAAAAGACACCTTCTCTTTAATAGAAAAATATTTCTTTATAATACTTTCTACCGTTTTCTTTATTGTGTAAATTTTTCTCGAAAACAGAGAAATATTTATTTAATTTTAATAAATGTTTTCTTTAAGTTGCGTTTATAGTTTCTCACAAACAATAACACTTATATATTTATTATATATATTTTCTGAACATTGAAGCAACATATTTCTTTATTGCGTACATTTTTCTTTAAAACACAGAAGTATATCCGCAATTATGATTAAAAAATTATTTTTATCAAACTTTTGTTTTAACTCAGTTCTACGTAAAGTAGAAGTATTAATATCAAATTGTGGTTCGGTTTTAAAAATATTGATTAAAAATGTGTTAAGAGGTAGAATTATTGTTGTGGCATTGTTTTTGGGAGTCTTTGTAAATATTCCAGAAATTTATTCTGAAAACGATTTTGTAAATGCATCCAAAGAAACAGTCGTTATAAACAACATCACTTTGTGTAGCTATGTTAAGTAAAAAAAACCTTTTGAAGTAACAATCGTCATAATATGCAGAATATGCAACACTTGCTTTTCACAACATTAATCAATTGCTCTCACGCTTTCTATTTTTTTTCATACCTCATTCAATATAAGAAAAATATATCGATTTTTGAAAAGAAGCCTTTTTTAATTTTTGGGAAAGGATTTGTTGTTGTTCAAGAAAATATATCGCTTAGTGAATTATTTATCAACAATAGAGAATATTTTTCATTTTCTATAAATTATTTTCTATAAATGAGATTTTTTCAGTGAGAGAAAAATACTTATCATTATTAGAGACATGAAATATTTTCATTTCCCACAAGGAAGAAATATTTCTTCGAATATGTGAAAATTTATTATAATTGAAGTAAATTTTATTTGAAATAAAGAAAATTTCTATTATCGAAAATAGAGAAATTTTTTATCACAAAAAGATAGGTGTTTTTTCTGAATGTGGAGAAAAGAGCGTGGCAATATAAGAAAAGCAAAAATTTTGTACAGGGATAGGCATAATTTAGAAAAATTTCTGTCAAGAAAGTGGACGTTATTAGAGAAAGGGCCGTAGAAAACACAATATTAAAAAAATTTAGATCTCGAATAATAGTGACACTACGGTAGTAAAACTCGTTACACGAATAGGCATAATTTTTACGAAACAAGATGAATAAAGTGGGCAGAATTCGGAAAAGAGCATGTCGCTATTAGAAAAACAGTAAATATCAGTTGATATTTGCACTCGGGTACTGATATTCGGTGCAAGAGTACCGAAATTTTAATGGTGATGTAAATTTCTTCTATTACATTAAAAATTTAATGATAATTCAAGTATTTTCCATTAGCATTAAAATTTTCTGTTACCACTAAATTTTAGTTTCCATTACCATTTCCATTACCATTACATATTAACTGTAATTTTGCATTACCACTAGGTGGTAAAATTTTTTTAAACATTAATTTTTGTGGCATTTAAAGAGATTTTCAATTTTGTTGAATTTACTTTGTATGGGAGGTAGGAGTGGTTTCCACACTATTTTTACAAAATTCAAATATATGGTGAACTTTTGCAACGAAAACTTATGTGCAAAACTTAAAGTCATTGCATTAGTTTTGTGGCATTTAGAAAGATTTTACCATTTTGTTAAAGTCACTTTGTGTGGGAGGTAGGAGTGGTTTTCATCCGACTTTAACAAATTTCAAATATATGATGTAAATTTTACTTTAAAGCTATCTTACGAAATTCTAAGTCACTACATAATATTTTGTGGCATTTTTAGAGATTTTATTGTTCTGATAAAGTAACTTTATATAGGAGAAAGGCGTGGTTTTAATCCGAATTTGCTCATTCTCGAACTTCATCTTCGTTAATTGAAAATAAGCAGATATACCCTATATCAATATGAAAGCTTTAAAATGGCGGCAGTTATCTTGTCGACAGACAGACGCACATGGCGAAATCGAATTAGGATGTGATGCTGATCAAGAATATGTATACTTTTGTATACCTGACACCCCTCCTTATCAGTGTTATAAACAGCGTGACAAAGTTAATATACCCTATATCTTATGAATATAATTGAATTGTGGTAGAAGGAATTTATTTGAAGGCATTAGAAAAGCATACAGGGGCCCCGACATGGTTAATCCCACCCTTGCTGTAAATAATGTTCTCCAGTGATCGTTTTACACTTTTCAAATAATCGAGGTGAATAACTTCACATGCATCCCAAAAAACTGTCGCCATGACCTTTTTGGCCGACCGGGCTTCCTTGGCCTTCTTTGATGTACGTTCTCTCGGAGAAGTTCACTGCTTTGACTGTTCATTGCAGTGGCGGATCCAGGCAATCCATTTGGAGGGGACGATCCAAAAAATGTAACTTCGTAGTAATTGCCGATATTGGCGATAGTCGCCAATATTACGTGGTAAGCATATGAACAAATTTAATTAAAAAGAATATTTCGGTGTATAAAAATTCAATTCACTAAAAATTGCATTCTAATTCAAAATCTCATTTAAATTTGGGAAAATATAAAAACTGTTTTCATGAGTAACACAAATTTGTAGATTTTTAAAAAATCTGTTTTTTGAATAATTCAAATAAAAGACAAGTTATCCAGTCTTAAGTGACTTTATATACACAGTTAATATTTTTGAAATACAAAAAAGTTTGCATAACTTAAATGAAAATAAAAAGAAACGAATAAAATTGTTTGAAATTAAAGTTTTTTCTAAATGATCTTTTTATTTATTATGTTGATTTTATATTCTAAATATTTGAAGCCTTTAGCAGGGCCGAAATTGCAATAAAATCAGCTAGTGATTTTTTCCTTTTCATATTGAAAAAACGTTGTTGTTGTTGTTGTTTCTTTGGAAAGATTCGTTAGAACATTTAATTGTTCTAACTTTGACCTAAGGCTCAATAAATGATTTTAAACTATCAAACAACTAGAATTTGTATTTCAAATCAAGTATGATTTAAGCTATCAAACATTTAAAATTTGTATTTAAATCATATAACATCAACATAATTGTTTAGAATTTTTAAATTAAATTAATTACAAAATTTCCAAACTAAACTAACAAAAATCTAATCACGACACGAAATCTAATTTATGCTTCCTTGTTTGGCCATATCTATCGACGACTTGATGTACAGTCACTTTAATGTCATAATGAATATTTTATAAGGCAAGTCCGTTCTATCTTTCTTCTGGGATCATAGAATATGTTTCAAATAGTGATGGGAACTATCGAATAAAAATATAAAAATTATTCGGGCGCTTGCCCCCTTCCCCCTGTGGACGCTAATGGTCGCAGCAGTCTAATGAGTATATAGTAGGGTGGCTCGAAGTATATGGGAAAATAAAATGTAATACAAAATTATTATATGCAAAATTATGTCAAAAAGCACTCCCATTTTCTCAACCTTTGGGATGAAAGACAAATATATCTTGAGTTGAGGAAAATCGTTTAAGTTTCTAGCCACCGAAAATGCCGATGGACTTGTCTCCAATTTTTTTTAAAATTTGGGATCAACACATTAATTTTTTAATGAATTTAATAATTTTTTTTTTTTTGATTCGCCCGGAGGTATGAAATCTTCCAAAGATACGTATACTCGTCCTATACGCATGCACGATTTACATTCTAGATCCTGCCCGAATCAGCCGGGACAGACAGAATGTACCTACGTACTAAAACATACCCCCTATTGGCAATTAGGATTTTCCACTAAGCACATTAATTGGCTTTTCAGCGGAATTTAAAAATTGAATATATATAAAACGCGTATTTAAGTATACTTGATTCTATATAAATAAGCAACATCGAATGAAATAATAGTAATTATCAATTTAAGGTACCCAAAAAACAATCCAAAACACTAAACTCATTTTAACTGGTTTGCGGCCATTGTCCAACCCAAGGACCTACGTGGAAATGAGATAAATCTCATACCCGCCAAATCAAAATCCCAATTAATTGGATATGCATTTGGGCCAACGCAGGCATAAACTTGTGTGGAAAAGAGATATACTCTGGCACACCAATCCAGGTGATAGTGTGAGTTCAGTCTAATTTCAAATCAGCAAGCCACATGAGTACGTAAATCACAATTCGATTTAAAATTAAAATATTGAATAATTAAAAAGCCAGTTTTAAAAACTATTCATATTTGATGGTGCTTACTTAATAAAACATAGTATCGAGACAAAAAGGAGAAACAGGACAATCTCAATTACCGATATTACATTGTTATAAAACTGCGTTAGGTATAATAGGATGCAGTTAAATTGATTTAATTATTTAAATGTAATATAATTTTCCGTTTTGAGACGTCTACCGAATCAGAAAAATTAATCATGTTGAAGTTATCATTGAAATCACTGCACATACATCGGAAAGGTTCATGAAGAGCGTAATTAGAATTGCACTGACTCAACTTGAAAAACAGAAAATGTCTAGTTCCTCTCCTTGGGATGTTAAAAATTAGAGCTGAGATGAGATATTCCGAATTAATCTCGCCACGAAGTAATTTATGCAGAAACATGACATTAAGCATCATTCTTCTGCTTCTTAGGGAAGGTAGTAAAATTATCTTAAGGCGTATTTCATACGATGGAAGCATAATATTGGGATTCCAACGACTATGACGTAAAGCAAAAAGTAAAAATTGTTTTTGAACGGATTCTATGGCGTCGATGTAGACATTATATTGTGGGTTCCGTATAACTGATGCATATTCTAGGATTGGCCTTACGAGAGAGGTATAAATAATTTAGTAGTAAAGGGATCACTGAATTCTTTAGCCCATCTTTTAATGAAACCAAGGACTCCTCTTGCCTTATTTATCCCCACATAAACGTTGAGATTCAAGCGAAGTTTTGAATCCATAATAACACCAAGATCGAGAAAACTGTAAACGATTTCTAAGTTAGTGTTATTTATAGTGTAATTCATGTTATTAGCAGATCTACGCGAGAATGTCATTTGCTTACATTTTTTTAAGTTGAGATTTAATATATTTAAGCTACACCAGTTCACAAGTCTATTTAGATCAGATTGTGAAAGATGTCGTTCTACGGGTGATTTGTAACAAAGAAAAAGTTTCACGTCGTCAGCGTACATTAAGACGTTTCAGTGTTTTATTACCGAAGGAAGATCATTAATGAATAGTAAAAACAAAACCGGTCCAAGATGACTGCCCTGAGGAACGCCAGAAGTGACCGAAATACTTTTTGAAAGAGAATTCTTATATAAAACCTTTTGAGTACGTCTAGATAAATACGAATTTATCCAATTTAATAATGTGACAGGAAACCCAATAAGGTGGAGTTTTTTTAAAAGAAGATTATGATTAACACTGTCGAAAGCTTTGCTAAAGTCCGTATAAATAACATCAGTCTTTAGTCCCAAAGTAAAACCATTTATAACACGCGTAGTAAACTCTAAGAGGCTTGTTGTAGTGGACTTACCCTTCAGTAAACCATGTTGAAAGACAGAAATGGTGGAAGACACGGAGTGGGTTAATTGATCAGCTATGATTTTCTCAAATAACTTAGGGATTGCACTTCATTTTGCAATTCCTCGATAGTTATAAACATCTATCTTGGAGCCAGATTTATGAAGGGGTATAATATAAGAATCCTTCCATATAATAGGAAAATAACCACTATGCAAGGAAATATTAAAAATGTTTGCTAGAGGAGTACACAGGTTTGTAGCACATTGCTTTAAAATACAGCGTGGAAACAACAACAACACATCGTGGAATTTTATCAGGGCCGGTCGTAAAAGAACATTTTACTTGTCGAAGATACACATAACAATATTTGGGTCTATTACAGGAGTTTCAAAAGAGTTAACTGGCGGGAGAAAAGCATACACCGTGCTAGTATTAAATGGTATATCGGAGTAAGTTGATTTAAAGAAGTTTGCAAACATGTTAGAAAGCACATTGTCACAAGATGATTCTTCTTGATTGAATTTCATAAGGGGTGGAAAGCTGGAGGCTTTACGTTTTGAGTTAACAAAACTATAGAAAAGTTTTGGATCATCTTTAAATTGAGATTTTATGTTAATTATATAAGCAGAATAGCATTGTTTATTTAATAGTTGATATCTATAACGACAAGAAGAATAGGAAGCCAATTCTTAACTAGAACCAGATATTTTATATTTTTTAAATAAACGATTTTTTAAATTTTTAAGTGCCTTTAGATCATTTGTTAGCCAGGGTGGATTTGAAGGATTGGAGAAACACTTTTTTTTTGGGACGGACAATAAGAAACACCTTTGAAAAACTGTACAGAAGATTCGTTGTCATAATATGAATATGATGTTCCGCTAGTTAAAATTGGAGACGAATCAGTCTGCAAAAGTAAGGAATTAAGTTTTACATAGTCCGTTTTCTTAAAATTATAAATTTTTTTATTTCGCGCATCAGCAGTTACTTTATCTTCTTTTTCGTGGGGGAGTAAAACTGTTATTTCAAGAGTTGGATGATGTACATCTTCTGGAAGAGATACGGGTTTCAAACAATGGAGATTAACAGTAGTGCATCTATCTACAAATACAAGGTCTAGGGTTCTGTGGTTTATATTTAAAATATCATTGACTTGTTGAAGACACAGATCAGACAGCTTATCTAAGAAGTCATTTATCCTATAGGAAACATATAATCACTATAGGAAACAGGAGTAAGAAATGAAGAATCGTCAGACGATCTCCAAGTCACAAAAGGTAGGTTAAAATCACCCAGCACAATAAGAACGTCTTTATTTTTTAACAAATTATGAACTTTTTCGATGGCGTGTAAGTGTTTTAAATACATTGTTAAGTCACATTTAGGAGGAATGTAAGAGCAGGTAACATAAATAATACTATTATTTAATTTAACTGTAACACAAATGAACTCAATGTCACTGGTGTCAAGAATTGTCAATTCTTCAGATACAATTGAGTTTTGAACAGCTATCAAAACACCACCACCGATCTTATCATGACGATCTTTACGAAAAATTTGATATTTATTGCACATTATTTCAGAATTTAAGATATTAGAGCGAAGCCAAGTCTCTGTAAAAATTATAATGTTATATTCAAAATCAAAACTGTTTATGAAAATATCGGAAAGTTTGGAGTTAAGACCCCTGACAATTCTTATTTACTATTTAATCGACAGAACTTCACAAGACCTTTCCAATGAACCCCAACTCGTCAAAATTGAATAATTTTTTCGCAATTCTGAGAGACTTCCGAAAAACAGATTAGACGAGAAGCAAATGATTGAATGAATCCAAATTTGTTGCTGTTTTTCAGCTAAGAAAATGAACTCTGTGCGATAGGGAAAAAGAACTTCAAGCGTAATCAAAATTTTGATGACGCTACAGACCAGAATCAATCAAAGAAAATAAAAAAAGGTGATGAACTTCGTCATTTGATGCTTGTCTGAACTCTGCCATTGGAAAAAAAATATGATTTTTTTAATTTTTTTGCACTAGTTATGAAAGCCAATCAAAATTATTTTTGACTGAATCACGTGGCTCTACTTGACACTCAATTTTTACTTACAATTTAGGTTAGTTTGTACGTGTTTTAAAAATTACGATTAAATATATTAAATAAAAAACTAATTTTGGAGACAAGTCCATCGGCATTTCCGGTGGCTAGAGACTCAAAAGATTTTCCTTAAATTCAGGACAGCCTGATTATATAGGGTATAGCACTAGTACTTGAATCATACCTTTTTTTTACATTTCATCTAGAACCTCTGGAGATTCTTTGAAGAATATCGAATATCTGTTATATAGTTTTTTTACATCTTGTGTAGATAATTTAATGTTTTTCAGGTAACATAAAATGGACTGTATCCTACTTCCTACTACTGAAAAAGCACTAAAAATTAATATAAATCCAAAGTTGTTGTTAAAAATCAACTTTTTAAAGCCATTATCACATTATCAAGGAATATACAAAGTATTTTCAATTAGCTTTGGGGGGGGGCGATTGCCCCAGCGTGGATCCGCGCTTGGTCTCTGGTGTGTTGTGATGTGACCATGTTTCGTCTACGGCACAAAAACTCCTTCGGATTGCGGTTGAAAATCGCCAAACACTACTTTGAAGTGGTCACACGGCTGCGCGGATAGCTTTTTCATGTCCAAATACACATGTAAGAAGTGATGTACCCACTCAGTTGAGATAAATACATCCTTAGCCACCTCTCGCACTTTCATTCTCCATCATCCAATATCATTCCATAGATTTTATAGACAATATCTGGCGTGACGTTCTATTTTGGGGGACTTGAACTTGTGCTGGTACGACCACAACGGTATTCAATAAACCGCTTCTTAACCATTGAAATTGATCGTGCAGAGTGCCCATATTATTTATCAAGCCTTTTTTTGTTTTCGGTGAAGGTCTTTTTACGCAAAAAATAATGCTTGATGAGTGTACATGAAATTACCTTTTTTACATTTTCGTTGAAATTCACGGGGATGTCTGCTCTCAATGGCTATCCAACACAAATTTTATGACGCAACCTGCTCAGAAGTTTGCAGTAGTCTATTACTTACTTACTTACTTAGTTGGCGCTACAACCGTATGTCGGTCTTGGCCTCATCTAAGAATTTGCGCCAGCCATTTCTGTCTTTCGCTTGCTGGCGCCAGTTGGAAATTCCAAGCTTCGTCAGGTTCTCCTCTACTTGGTCTTTCCAACGAAGATGCGGTCGTCCTCTTCTGCGTTGACCGCCGCTGGGTACCGAATCGAATGTTTTCTTCACTGGAGCATCGTCTTTCATGCGCTGAACATGACCACGCCAGCGAAGCCGCTCGATTTTAATGCGCTTGACTATGTCGATGTCAGCGTACAGCTCATACAGTTCATCATTCCACCGTATTCGGTACTCGCCATTGACGCAGATTGGTCCGTAGATCTTACGAAGAATCTTTCTCTCGAATGCTCCTAAAGTCTTTTCATTTAAACTGCTCAGCGTCCAGGTTTGTGATGCGTAAAGTAGGACGGGCATGAAGAGCGATTTATAGAGCGTGATTTTCGTTCGTCGAGAGAGGGCTCTGCTTCTTAATTGCCTACTGAGCCCAAAGTAACACCTGTTGGCAAGAGTTATTCTTCGTTTGATCTCAATGCTGATGTCGTTGGTTGAATTAATGCTGGATCCCAGATAGACGAAGTTTTTCACAACCTCGAAGGAGGTATTGTCAACGGTAACGTGGGTTCCAAGACGCTGGGACTGTTTGTTTGTTGACACTTAGTATTTCGTCTTATCTGCATTCACTGCCAGACCCATTCGACTTGACTCTCTTTCTAATCTGGAAAATGCTGCACTGACTTCGCGCGTATTATGGCCAATGATATCGATGTCATCAGCATACGCAAGCAGCATAACACTCTTGTAGAATATTGTGCCACTACGTCTCAGATCAGCAGCTCGGATGATCTTTTCCATCATTAGGTTGAAAAAGTCGCACGATAAGGAATCACCTTGTCTGAAACTTCGTGTGGTAATAAATGATGGGGAGAGGTCCTTCCCGATTTTAACTGCGCTGCTGGTGTTGCTCAGTGTCATCCTGCAAAGTCGTATTAGTTTTGCAGGAATACCAAATTCAGACATGGTGGAGTACAGGTGCTTCCTTATTGGGCTGTCGAAGGCGGCTTTGTAGTCGACAAAAAGATGGTGGGTGTCGACTTGTTTTTCTTGAGTCTTCTCCAAGATTTGTCGTAGCGTGAAAATCTGGTCGATGGTGGACTTTCCAGGTCTGAAGCCACACTGATAAGGTCCGATCAGTTCGTTTACAATGGGCTTCAATCTTTCACATAAAACGCTCGACAGGACCTTATATGCGATATTAAGAAGGCTTATCCCACGTTAATTGGCACAGATAGTGGGATCGCCTTTCTTGTGGATTGGGCAGAGCACACTGAGATTCCAATCGTTCGGAATGCATTCTTCCGACCATATTCAGCATAGAAGCTCGTGAATGCATTTAAGTAGAGCTTCGCCTCCGTTCTTAAACAACTTAGCAGGTAAGCCATCAGCTCCCGCGGCTTTGTTATTTTTAAGCCGAGCTATAGCTGTCAGAACTTCATCATAGTCGGGCAGCGGAACCTCAAAGCTGTCATCCAAAATTTTGGTTTCCGGAATATCATCTCTATTGGCGGGATTGTTGTCAGCGTCACCATTTAGAAGCTTAGAGAAGTGTTCCCTCCATAACGTCAGTGTACTCTGGACATCTGTCACTAGATTCCCGTTTTCATCCTTGCAGGAAGAGGCCCCGGTTTTAAAACCATCGGCAAGGCGTCTTATTTTTTCAAAAAATTTTCGGGCCTCATTCCTGTCACCAAACATCTCAATCTTCTCTTGCTCGCGCTTTTCTGCCTCTCTTTTTTCCGCCTGAAAATATGTCTCTCTTCCCTCCTCTTTTCTTTGTATCGCTCCTTAGCAGCGCGCGTTACAACCGACTGCAGGGTGGCTTTGTAGGCGGCGTCTTTCTCTGCAGTGGCGTCGCGACACTCCTGGTCGTACCACTGGTTTCGGCGAGGGCGTTGGTAGCCAATCACCTCTTCAGCAGCCGCACGCATGGAGTTGGAAATGTGTGTCCACTGCGCGCATATATCATCGATTGGAGGAGTGCTTTGAAGCAGGAGTGAGAGTCGAGTGGCGAAAGCATCGGCAGTAGTCTATTAACAGATGTTAATTAACAGAACCAGTGCTGTATTTAAAGTTTGTACGCGCGAAATTCGAAAAGTAACTGACTTCTTAAACTGCCAACAATTCAACAAATGGTTGCAAAATTCCTATTCAATAGCTTTTAAGTTATGACAATTGTCATGAAATCACAAGAAACATAGAAATGTCAATAAGAATAAAATAAAAAATAATGAAAAATAATAATAATAAAAAAATAATAAAAAATAATGAAATCACAAGAAACATAGAAATGTAAATAAGAATAGCAACGTTAATCAAAATTGCTTTCAACAAACGACAAAATTGCAAAAAATTGGAAATTTAACAATCCACTAAATATATGAAATTTTTCGTCAACTATTCAAGCTTGACAAAATCATCATAACCTATTAATTTACTCTTTTAAGTGGTAAGTGGATCAGTTTCTTTAAATAGATGAAAGCAAAACAACAACTGCTTCAAAAGAAAAAGAGACCCTAACAACACACGCAAAAGAAGAAAAACCCAAAGGCCAGCAAAAAATGTTGCAAAACCAAAGAATACAAAAAAATATTGAATTAATTAGAAAACTTTTTAAAATAACAATAACCCGAACAGAAATTATGTAATGACTAAAGTTGAACAATTTTTCGATATCGTTCAAAAGACTTCAACTGCCAAAAACAACTAATGAAATTCCTGGCGTGGACAATCGCTTCGAGTTAGGAGTGAGCCCTTTAGTGGGTCTAAAAAAATGTTGGGTGTCACAGCTGGGTCTATTCAATTTCCCTACCATCCCCATAAAAGTAACCACTCTGCGTATTCTTTCTTTATTCTTGCTATTTTTATTTAACTAAATAAATACTAGAGCGAAAAGTTTGTGGAGGCTTTTTCATACAAATATCTATGTATTTGGACTTTTATTTTTAATTCTTACTCATTGTGTTGTTGTGGGTTTGTTCTATAAATCCAGCTATTTCAAGAGTCTCAAATGAATGAAGTATAGCAACAAAAACAATTGCTACAAAAGCTAATAACCGAAAACAGCTGTAGTGGCTAGAGCATTCGTGGTAGTAGCATCGGCAGTAGAATCAGCAGCAGCAGCAGCTCATAAAATCCAAGCCATTGAGTTTAACGAAATGAAACCCGAAGGCTTACTTCTTTTTTTTTGAACAGAACCAACAGCCGCACCAAAGCCAATACTACTAGATACACCACCAACAATAACAAAAGCTTCCAATGTATTGCAAAGCAATTTAAATTCGTTCCAATGGCTTCGAATTTTGAAGTGTTGCCTCTTTGCACCACAGTTCATGAACTGGGTTGCATGGTAGAAGAAGCATTGGAGGTACATGTAATTCAGTGGGCTGGTGGGATGGGTTATTTTTGTACACTGCTGTTGTGTTGTTATTTGGACTGACTTGATTTCTGTTTTCAAGATTATAATAAAAACAAAAACCATCACCAAATAAAAATACACCATTCCATTTCAGCATTTTAAGCTTATCATGTTGATAAATTGAACCTTTTTGCGTTGCATTGACATAAGTTTTATTAACGACTTACGTAAACCAATACATATTTATGTAGGTAAATATATACATGCCTATAAATATTTAATGCATATAAATATTTTACTAAAATTATAAAATATATGGTTATTTTATGGTTTTTATCACTGAGGCCTATGACTATGAAATAAAGCTTTAAAAGTTTAAAAATTGTTTCATTTAATTCTATCGGTAAGCAACTATTTTTATAAAGGATGAGACTATTTTGAGGTACGGATATATAAAGGGCTTTCCAAAAAGGATATAAAAATTTTGTACTTAATTTCGTTATCATCGTCCGCGAGTCGGTCGACTCAGCCGGCGAACTATTATTACTGTCTACTACTTATCATTTTTTGCGAATTTACTGCACTTGCCGTAAATTCAGTGCTTCCAAAGCAAAATAAACAAGCAAACGTCAAATAAAATGTACTTAGTTAGGATCAAGTTTTGTATTTTATTCTTTAAAAAACCAAAATATGAAATGTTAAACAGCACGGAACTTATCTTTGGAGAATTTGAGGAAACACAAACTTTGTGCAGATTACGACGAAGTATTGGAGAAATTCAATCCGGCAAAAGTTTCTGACGCCCTGTGAGAATTTTTATATTCCCGCTTGATCTTCAGTCAAATATTTAAAAACTTCTTGTTTTAAGCTTAACAAAGAAACCTTCGTCATTAGCTTCAAAAGCATTTTCATCCCTGGAAACAGGAATTGCCGCAGTTTGGTCGAGTGTGTTGGCGCCAAACCTTTATCTACTGGGAGCCACAGCCAGTGTTGCCACTTTGTGAGTAATTCCTCAAAACGAGGTTGTGAGTAATTTTTGAGGTATTTGAAAATTTTAAGCATTTTTTTATGTATTACGTCTTAAGCGCGGTTTGTATAGGGTCATTTTCACAAATTTTTTCAAACACATTTTAGAAGTTTAGTTGACACTTGGGGGCATTCCTACAGCCTTTAATATTTATTGTAGAATAATGTAGAATAATGTAAAATAAATTAAAGAATAAATATCTGTCAAAATATCAGTTAAAGTACGAATAAAACGAATATCTATCTTTGAATTTTGTCACTTATTTAATAAAGTCACAAAACAGCAAAATCAAAGACGAAAAAAAATGCATATATTCGTATGAGAAAAACACAAGCTGCTTGTGGAGCGTCCCAAAGGCTCAAACTGCGCTAATGGATGAAAAAAAAAATCTGTAAAATTTTAGTAAGATCAGATGCATATAAAGTCGTGCGCAAATGGCTTAAAGTTTGCATAAGTTCATTAGAGATAAAAAAAATTTTTTTTTTAATATTTTTATTTGGAATAAAGAAACAGTTAAAATTTTTTTGTTTTTTCCTCAAGTTTATCTCAAAAACTGGTGATGTTTGAAATAAGTAATAATAGGTTTGAAATCAGCACACCAAGATTAGTCGAAAATATTACTAATATTGCTGGGAAAATCCAAAAATAAAAATTTTGTCCCCCTGAGTTATTCAAGTAATTTCAGGTGAATAACCTTAAAAAACTGAAAAATTTTTGGAAAAAAACAAAAACATCTTAACAGTTTCCTTATTTCAAATGGAATTACATATGAAAATATAAAAAAAAATTTTTTCTTTCATGCACTTGTGGAAACTTTAACACGGCTTAATGGGTTTATAAGCATTTGATTTTGCTAAAATTTTTCACGAATTTTTTATCATCAATTACAACAGTTTGAGCCCTTGGGTTTGTCTTTTTAAAATAAGGTCCACTCTAGTGTAACTACAGAGCCAGTATGCATTATTACTACGCAGGTTTGCGCATGCGTTACTAATGCTTGGTTTTCACTATGTCATTTTCAGTGGTCAGTTGTTGTCAGTCAAATTGAAAATGACAACACGTTGACATTTTTTCTACATTTGGCAATCTTGGAAAATTAAAAACAAATAACTTATTAAATGGAGCTATGCAAAAAATATGCTACAATTTTATTAAGGTGGTATTTCAGATGATAAAATTTTGTGTCGTCATAAAAATGACATAGTGAAAACCAAGCATAAGAATGCGTTGTTCTTTGAAAATCTATTTATTTTTGAAATACCATAATAAATTCTAATTATTTCTGTTATGCATTATATTTTTTCCATATTAAAAATATATTTTGTTAGCTATAATTGTAATTTTAAATTACTTTTAAAATATATGTATATGCTCTAAGAAAAATAATTAATTATAATTTTTCTAATATTTATTTCCATTTATTAAACATAACTTTGAATTACATTTAGTTTTAACCAATATAAAAAATGAACAAGAACAACAAACTTCTCACTAAAAATATCAAACGAAAACTTTTTATAAAACAAAACAAATTTTTACATGAATTTAATTGTGAACTTTTTAGATCAAGTAAGTTTGAAGAAAGCAACACCAACAACAAATTTGTTTTTGAATAATTTTTATTTAGAAGATGAAATGCTTTAAAATATAAATTAAAAAACAACAATTTTTCTCTATTACTGTATAAAAAGGAATTCTACGTCTATACTTACGACACTATCAAAACTGTGTCCTTTTTTTTTTGTTTTTTTCGTACTAAAAAAAGAAAAATGCAAATTTTTAAACATATTTCTTAAACAATAAAGTCCGTTCAATCAAAAAATTAAATCTCGAAAAAGACGTAGCTTTGTTTATAGACCAAGATGAAAAAAAGCTCTGACGAAAGGGTATGTAAACAGATGAAACAATTTATAGATAAAAACTCAGGTTATGCTAGTTTTTATTAACTCTTTTTTATGCTCTATTGATGAAATATTTTGGGGTAATAATTGTAACACAAGCGCGTGGGAAGCTAATTTCATCTGGGGAGCAGTGCAAAAAAAAATCACCAAAATTTCTTAAAAGAAACATGAATATGAATAAACAAATTTTTTATATAAGTTTCGAAATAAAAAACATATAAAACTAAATAAAAAATATTAAAATTTCATTGTTTTTAAAAGTTTTTCCAATTTCGATATTAGAGATCATTTTTTAAAGGATCTTTCATATGGTAATATGAAAATATAAGAAATAATTGTTGCTTTTATATAGCAAGACTAGGTATATCTCTACATGATGTAAATGCAATAAGGTACAAAAAGTTATATCGATTTAAATTCTTCCAAAATGTTTCTTTCTGTCCTTGCAAGAAACAAACTCTTTCACCACCTCCATCGAATTCAATTCTTCGCTTTTATTTTTGTTAATGTGTATAAGTGCAGCATGAGTGAGTCGTTTCTGTGTCATAGTTGCTCGAAGATACGTTTTAAGTCGTCTTAGTGCACTAAAAGGACGCTCAGATGAAGCTGCTGATGCAGGCACAGTCAAACCAAAGCAACAAGTTTTTCAACTTCATTCAATAGTTTTTTCAGTGTATCCGAATCTTTTTCAAATTGGAATTGCAGTAGAAACTCTACATTATGTTCTATCTTTTTGCAAACACAGAGAAAGAAAATGGTTATCCGAAAGCATGCTTATGAAGAAGAGAGAAAGAAAAACAAAATATACAATACAAAAATATTATCGCTGTAAAAAAAACTGATATTTTGAATAGCTTTTGAAGTTTTCTTTTTTAATTGTTAATCTAGCTAAATAAGCGGGGGGAAACTGCCCCCTTTTCCCCCGCTCGCTACGCCTATGTTTTAATACTATGAAATAAGAAGAGGAACTTACATTTGATGACATATCGTCTAAAAATATGTTCCTCTCGTCAGTGCAGAAGTAGAAAGAAGTTTTTCTGCTTATAAAAACATTTTGCCAGACAATCGACAATCGAAGTTCTTCAATTTTAACAACTTAAAAATGTATCTTGTAATAAACTGTAACGCTTTGTATAAAAATTATATAAAATAAATTTTAAGTTTAGTAATGTTTTATTTTGAAAACTTTATATTTTGTTTATTTGTATGTAATTGTTTGCGTTTTTAGGTAATTTTTTATCAGTTTTTAGGTCATTTTCTGAAGTTTTTTAGGTAGTTTTTGTCATTTTTTGCATTTTTTAGTTCGTCAAAATTCAAGCCTTGTTTATAAATAAAATTGTTTAACAAAAACATACGTTAAAACTAAAAAGTCTTATAATTTTTTTAAGGAACACACAGAGCCTTTTAATATAAATATCCAGTAAAATAGAAAATATGTAGGAAAAATATATTTTATGTTTCATTATAGTTATTACAGTCAAAATAGTTTATGTTTCATTATTAAATAAAATATCGTTTGAGAAAAAATTTTTGAGGAATTTTATTGAAATTTGAGGAATTTTTGAGGAATTTGGGTATTAAAAAGTGGCAACACTGGCCAAAGCATGCCACATGTTTAGGTGAGCATAAACAGCCTGCTTCAAGGGTGAACGGCTTAGCTGTCTGCTGGGTCCTCCACCAGTATCGATTGGTTCATTACGAAGTCCAGCTAATTCTTAAATTTAACTTTGTACCTTACCCTTTTATTGTATATATTACTAGTATTCCCCGGCAAACGTTGTCCTGCCACAGACCGCTTTACTGCCATATTCGAAAATGTCAAGAAATGCCAAATATATTTACCATTTTCAGTACAGTTGCCGAAAGTAACCATATATATTAAATTTTCAAATTTTAGTCTATTACGATCCAAACCGTGCGAAATATAGCATTTTTGTTGATTTTTAAGCGTAAAAAGGGGTGCGACAAAATTATTTCCTTTAAATCACCTCGCACTTGAAACAAATCTGCTATCAAATTATAAGCTCAATTTAGCTTAAACCTGGCGAGCTTTGCTTCATATTCCGTGTTTTTTCATATTCCGTGGGATTTTTCAAACCTCCAACAAAACGCAACCACTTCCTACATTAAACAACAACATGCCGTGAAAATTGGGAAAAGGGGTATTTTAGGTGGATTTCTTTTAAACTAAAACTAAATCAAAACTAAAATCGAGAGAAAATCTGGAAAAAGGGTATTTTCCGTGGAATTTTTGTAAGCCCCCCCACCCACAAAAACCATTTCATTCAATGGATTGCCTTCTTAAAGTGCTCTTCAAAAACACCTAGTAGAATCCTTTCATTTAAGGGCTCAAAGAAATCTTCCATTGAAAATATTCTGGAAGCACTTCTAGAGAAGACTAAGGAAAGCATTCCTCGCAATGACATGCATATGTTAAAAGAATGCATTCTTGGTATGAAAGTGGAAGGGATGGAATTCAAGACTTTCCCTTCCACTTTACTAAAGTAGGACATTCCCATTTTTAGTGTACTTGCCGAGAGTAACCATATGAGCTACATTTCAAAATTTTAGTCTAATACGACTAAAATCAGTCTTATTATATTGTATTGTATTGTATTTTATAATATTATATTGTATTTTATTGTATTGTATATTATTGTACTGTATTGCATTGTATTGTATTGCATTGTATTGTATTGTATTGTATTGTATTATATCATATTGTATTGTATTGTATTGTATCGTATTGTATAGTATTTTATTGCATTGTATTTTATTGTATTGTATTTCATTGTATTGTATTGCATTGTATTGTATTGAATTGTATTGTATTGTATTTTATTGTATTGAATTGTATTGTATTGTATTATATTATATTGTATTGTATTGTATATTATTGTATTGTATTACATTGTATTGTATTGTATTGTATTGTATATTTTTGTATTGTATTGTATTGTATTATATTTATTATTTGATATACAAGGTAAGAACCTTATGATAAATGCACTGGCATCATAGTTTTGTTGCATTTTGTGTCATAACTAGAAATGTAATGGTAACAATAAAATTAATTATAATTATAAAAATATTAATAATATTAAAAGTATACATAATATAGAAACAGTACCACTTCCAGTGAGTTGATGACAATACACGTAATTTGATTTTATTTAAACTTTTTATTTAAATTTTTTATAAATTTCGCAAGCATAAAGAAGCGTAGGCAGGATGTAAGCTTTAGCTATATGAAGTCTAATTTTAAGTGGTGTGAAATGTCGCGAAACCCACAGTACCCTAAGCATACCATAAACCTTGCCTATTGTAGAGCCAATTTGTGTATTCCAAGTCAAAGTCCTATCAAGATTTTTAGCTGAATTAACGAAGTCAATTGTGGAGTTGTTCAAGATGATTTTAGGAAATTCCGAGATATCGAATAGTTTTTAGAGATTTTTTTTTAGAAAAGATCAAAGAACCAAGGCATGCGCCTTATACAAACAAGGTTTGGTCTTTGACCTGAAAGGAAAGGGATAGATTATTTAGAGGAATTGATTGGAACCATACGTGAATTATTGATTAGGCGAAACAACAGTGAAAGATAATTTGAATTGCTTTTAACCGAGGCTAGTGTTATGTCTTAACCTCGGCAAGCATTTCCAGCCCTTAGTTGTTCCTGTCCTTTAATTCCACATTTTCCAGAATTTAGTTATGGATTTTTTGTTTTCCATAATTCTTAAATGTAGGAAAGAACAAAGAAGGTGAAAAGAACCATGCCCGAACCCGGATTCAAAGTAGGGACCTTTGGGTTGATAGTCTAGCGTACTCTCCACTAGACTACAAAGGCCGACATGAATGTTCACTAATACTTTTTTGGGTTAAGACATAAGCCATTTTGGCCTGCCCAAGTTTTTAATGCGTGCCAAATCGTTGTTGATGGCAGAAATACAACAAGAAAGACATTCTTGTTATTGCTTATGCTATGTTCACACTGAGAGCTAAATGCGCATATAGAGCCTTTACACTATATATTTGTCCCTGTTACTCCTACAATGAGCAAAGGGCCGTTCGTAAATGTGGATTTCGTAAATACGCATTTAGCTCTCAGTGTGAACATAGCATTAAACACAATTAGACGTCGTCAGCGTGCATTTGGACTTTGCAGTTTTGTCATGAGTAAGTAACCGTGAGTAAGTCATTAGCATACATGGATAATAGGAGAGGCCCGAGAACAGAGCCCTGAGGTACTCCCCTGTTCAAGAATTCTGATGTCATGTTATTGACAAATATTGCGTAGGATCTATTAGAAAGATATGACTTGAAAAAATTAGCTGTTGTATGAGAGAAGTTAAACATGTTGATTAACAAAGGATGCCATGGTCGACTGTATCGAAGGCCTTTAAATGATCAAGAAGAATTAAAAAGCTATGTTTTCTATCATCCAAGCCTGCTCTAATCTCTTCAGCTACATCTATTAGAGCTGTAACACAACTCCTCTTTGCCCTAAAACCTGACTGCCGGTTGGTTAGAAGCTTATTGCCGCAGATAAATTTGTTAGTTTGACTGTAAAGAACTACTCCAAAAGCCTTGGCATTGTAAGACAGAATATCAACAGGTCTAATTATTTTGGCTTGTTTCCAGTATTTTGGGAAGATAGAAGTAGTAAGAATTGTGTTGAAAATATGGGTTATGTATGGTAAAACTACTGGTAAGAGGATCTTCTTCTATGTACATATAACGCAAACGCAAATTTTGTGAAATTTTGACAAATTCAATCTTAATAAATTTAGTATGGTTTGGTAGGTTTGGACCTGTAGATGTGCAAACTAGACTTTTTTTTCTAAAAATTTATATTTTTTAAGTTATAGCGAGTTAAAGTTTGCATATAGCCGTTGTTGTTATGTAACTTTTTCTCTTCTTAATTTCAGTATATGCCTAAAAATATGTGAAATATTTAGCGCCACCTATCGGCTAAAAGCTATGATATTGTTATAGTGACGAATAATCTTTTATAATTTCACAGCTAAAACTATGAATTGATATATTCAATATCAAAGTCTAAACTGTCGGTCGGAAAATTTTTTAGTTTTTAAAAATTTATACAAAAATTTAATAAGAAATTGGAAACTGGTAATGAAACATTTTTGTTCAAGCATTTTTCAAAAGGAAATCAAGAAATATTCTTACTCCTGTATATTTAAAATAAATTTGGATATGAAATTAAATATGCTAACATTATATCGTCGTTGCGCGTGCAATACCGCGTATACTGCAAAAAGGCCAAAATTAATTTCATTTCAGTTTTGATCAGTTGAAAATTTATTCAATAGCTTAAAATAAAATCTAAGTATGCTTGGTTTTGGCGTTTTAACGCCACACGGGCTTACTTGTTTTAAGAAATAGTATATGGATTTCATCGAAACCTACGGCGCTTGAATTTATTGATAGAAAACTGGACAGTACCTTATTTTGATCAACACAATTATCAAAATTTCAGTTTAATTCATTCACATCGATAGCAACACTTACAGCATCTTATTGTATGTAAAAATATTAATTTTACTGCCTCAGAAACTAGTCACAGAATTTAGAAAAATTAGCTTAAATCATACCCGTAAAATTCTTGAGAACTATGCAATGTACTAGATCCAATAATTACTGCTTTCATCAGATCGTTCTTTTTCTTCTCAAAGAAAAATATTAAAAAACATAATGATAATGAAATCGATGAATTAACTTTAAATGAAGATCATTATACTAATCTTGATTTCTCTGACTATGTGACAAGTGACTCTACGAATTACTCTGATGACATTCAATAATTTTCTGTTATTTTCTCTCATTCTTGAGATTTAACAAAAATAAACAAACCTTTATTTAAATAAAAATATTTTTGTATTAATAAACCCAATTGCATATTGTGTGGGAGGCGGGCGAAGAGCGTAGCCAAACTGACTAAAATATTTATATGATGTCATTAAATTAAGGCTTAAATGAAACAAGTTAAAAAAACGAGTTTATTTTCTTTGTTATTTTTATAACTCGAGATGTTGCACTTTTATTCTTAATTTTGTATGGGAGGTGGAAGCAGGACGAGGCAGATATTGATGACATTTTTATATGATAATATTGTGAATCTATTAAATAAAAAATTAGTAAATTTCCTTTCTTATACTTTTTATAACTCGAGATGTGGCAGTTTTATTCTTAATTCTGTATGGGAGTTGGACAAAGGGCAGATCTTGATAAAATTTTTATATGATAGTTATGTGAATCTAGTAAATAAAAAAATTGGCTAATTTATATTCTTATACTTCTTACAACACGACATGTTGCACTTTTATTCTTCATTTTGTATGGGAAGAGGGAGAGAGCGTGGCAGATGTTGATGAAATTTGAATAACCTAATATAACCTATGTGAATGTAGTAAATAAAAAAATTAGTAAATTTCCTTTCTTATACTTTTTACAGCTCGATACGTTGCATTTTTACTTCATTTTGTATAGGAGGAAGGAGAAGGGCGTGGCAGATTTTTACGCAATTTTTTATTTGTTCTTTAAATTTTATATTTAAAATTTCTATTAATTTTAAAACATTAGTTAATTTTCTTTGTTATACTTTTTAAAACTCAAAATATTGCACTTTTATTCTTCATTTTGTATGGGAGGTGGAAGCAGGTCGAGGCAGATCTTGATGACAATTTTATATGATAATATTGTGAATGTAGTAAATAAAAAATTAGTGAATTTCCTTTCTTCTACATTCTACAACTGGAGATATTGCAATATTATTCTTCATTTTGTATGGGAGGTTGGAAAAGGCGTGGTAGATCTTGATGGAGGTTTGTGGGGCGTTGTATAGCTATGAAATGATATTTATTATTATTAATGCGACCGAATATTGCATTAAGCACTCCTAAAGTTGTGGCTATCAACTTAGAATTTCGGTAGTTATTTTTAATAATTTCCAAACATTGCTCGTTCCTGAACTTCATGATGATGAAATTTGTTTTTACTTACGTTTCCACATTAAAAGTTGACAGATCTAAAATAACACAAGAGTGTGTTCATACAAAAATACAAAATTGTTACGTCGCTATTGAAATTTTTTTTTATTAAGTTATAGAAAACAAAAAACTAAAATCAGAGCGTGGCTCTTAAGTGTTACTTTCAAAACTTAAAAATTTAGAAAAGTATTCATTAATCAAAAATATACACATAGAAAAGCGAAAAACTTAAAATTATATTTCATTAACAATATTGAGATACAATGGCTATTTCTTGTTAAATAACTTATAATGTAACACTATATCTATGTAGTACAAAGTTAAAACAGACATTTTACAAACGAATTGTTTTAAACAGTAAAGGAAAAAGAAAAACCATTACTAATTCGTTAGCATCATTTTAATTGGGATCTTTGGTGTCAGCGGACAAAAAATCAAAGTCAAATATCTCATCTTTTCCTGAATTTGCGTGTAAAAACATTAATTGATTTATTGTCACTTCGTCTGAGTAGAGCGAAGACCACTTTTCATTCAATACATTTCTAGCACTAGAAAAGATTCTCTCAGCGGTGGCGCAGCTTGCTGGTGTTGATAAAATCATGCAACTTAGTTTAAACAAGAATGGAAATTGTATTTTATTGAACTCCCACCAGCTTAAAACATTAAAATTGTCACTGTAAGCAACGTCAGTATTTTTATACAATTGCAACTCCCGTCTGATGTTTCCCGAAGAATTACTATAATTATCCTCCGGTAAGAAAGCCGAAAATAACTCTTTACGTTCAGATAGTTGCGACATTGTATCTTCTAAAATTTCCTCCTTAAAAGTTGGCATTTCTTTTTGGAAGCACTGCATGAGGCGTAGACATTCGTCATAAACGTACTCTCGTTCAACTTCAGAAAACTGAACGAGTTTATTGAAGGGAGGATATAGAAAAACGGCTATTTTGTGTACAGTTTTTATGTTCGGCGTAACTAAAGAGTTTAAATAAAAAATTAGCTTTTCTGTTAGCTGCTGTGTTAAATCTGTGTTGGAATCATTGGATGTGCAAAGAGTTTTTAGCTTATAAAGATAAATTAATACTAAATGCATTGTTGCATTATGTTCGTCCTCGAAAGCTTTAGTGGCTTCTTCGAATTTTTCCAAAATTTTTGTTACAGCTCTTAGATTAATGATGTCTATAGAATCGATTACATTTAACTCGTATTTACTAAGGAGTATTTGATGAATTTGACTCCAGTTTTTTTCAATCGAACTAAACATATAAAATGTTGTATTCCAACGAGTTGAACAGGAACTCCTAAGTTTCAGTGCAGTTGGCAAACTTTCATTTAAGCCCGACTTTTCAAAATGTTTCACCAGTTTTTCACAAGACTGAATGAGTGCCACTAATTCGGGAACTTCCTCTAAAGATGTTGTAACGGTATTGTGTAGTAAGTGCCTGATGCAAGCCAAATTTAAATTGGTTTGAAAGGGTTTTATCATGTTTAAGCCTCTGCCAGTAACAATTGTGGTTTTAAAGCTGATTTCGCAACCGAAATCCTGTAGAAGGCTGCAAATTTGCTCGTGTACATTCTCGCCTAGAAAATATAAAGTAATGTGTATATTAGTAAAAATAATAATGAATAAAAGTGTATGTATTTACAAAAGTATAATTTTGAACGTAGTAAATCCAGTAGTAAATAACATAGTGCGAAAATTTTGAAATAGATTACAAAAGTACAGATCTCTGTCAACGAATTCTGATAGATAGAGACAAGCAGTCACACGCATATCGGTGTTTAATAGCTTTACGTGTTCTTACTTGCAACTTTGCAATAACTTAAAAAAAATAATTAATGGTATTGTATTCATTTGTAGGAAAATTACTTTAAGAAAATTTAATAACTTTTTAATAAATTTCTGTGTATCTGTACTAGAACGAAGTTGGCGAAATTCATGAAGTGTAAAAGTAGAAAATACAGTAACGTACATATTAACTTTTTCAAGATATTTATACACCTAAGCCAGAGAGGGTAATAAGGAATTTTCAGAAGAATTTTCCGCGTTTTTAAAATAAATAAATAATGTATTTTAGCATTTGATAATATTTTCACTCAACGAAAAATATCAATAAACATTGAAATCAAATGTTAATATAAAGTATTTAAGGACTGAGGAAAAAGTGATTTTATATTTTATCCAACTAAACTGGAATTGCAAGAAAGCATTTTAAACGTTACTCGAAAGCAACGTCAATGGACTTTTTAAAAAATTGCCAAAGTAGAAGGGGCTAACCCTAAGACCATTTCTTGCGTTATTAAACGATTTAAGAAAGATCTGCATAATGATCGGAAGAAAGGTTTTGGTAAAAATAAAGGGCCACATGATCGCGAAAAGACGAAGAAAGTTGTGATCACTTTGAATAAAGATCCAAGCATTTTTGGAAGGAAATTAGCGAACAAGGCTGGGCTAAGATGAAAGCTGGGTTGAAGACGTAAAAAGTGCAAAAAGTTCTGGATAGAAACGCCGTCAAGAACAAAACTGCAAAACAACCATCTTAAAAGCTAAAACAAGACTTTTTTGTCACATTCGAATGCTGCATAATGGACGACGAAACAAGAATTCCTGGACAGAATCCCAGCTTTCTGTTCAGGAATTCTATATGGCCGATTCTAGAGGAAATATCACTGAAAAATTCAAAGCCAAAAAGGTGACGAATTTCTTAAATTTCTTGTTTGGCAGGTAATTTTTTCGCAATCGCTTTTTGTAACCAGAGTTAAAGTGGCTTTATAGTGGTTCCAAAGGAAGGAAGTGATTTTGGTACCTAGAGAAGCTAATCCACCAAACTTTCTAGAACTAAGCCCGAGTGAGAGGTAATGAGCTTTAGTTTAAAGGGAAAAAGAAGGCAACAAAAAATGAGCGCAGAAACCTTTGAGCCTTTAAAAGAAAGTGGTATTCAGCAGCATTAAGAGTGTCAGACACTACCTTAAAAAAATAATGGAAGGGTTTTTGGAAAAATTAAAACTATATATGAAAAAATATTAATTCTTGATTTGTTCTTCTTTTATGTAAATTTAAAAACAATGTTTAAAATAAAACACTTTACTGTCCCAGCTGAATCACTGAAGACTACTGTAAAGAAGTGTAGCTACTTCCGAAGCAGGCTGTGTGATTGACCTTATACAGAGTTGTTGTTGTTGTTGTAGCTACCTTCTTTCATAAAGTACTTGAACTAAAGCTCTAAATTATAGTCTTTTAAAATCATCACAGCTCACAATTAATCTTAATATATAAAATGCAAGCACGCTGCTCCGTGCCCAATATCGTTCAAACTGTTTCCAAAAATGTTCAGCCTGAAAGTATGCACATCTTAACACATAAGAGGTAAGCATGATGCCTCGCACACAGTGTTTATAAAACTGTAATTTTATTTTGACAGTACAGTACTGTTAAAAGACATACTATTCTCAAAAATCATCAGCCTGAAAGTATGCACGGAAAATTCACTTGATATTTATGAGTGGCAAGATAGGGTTTTTAGTAATTTAGTTTTTACAATAGTACGTTTTTGATCTAACTACTCCTTTTAGAAATAAGCTATGACGAATTTAATGAAATTATTTTGATGAATTGTACCAAAAAATACAATTGTATCAGCCGCGAAACGACACCCGAGTTGCTACGTATATAATGGTTGCTAATTTATCGACACTGCTTCAATACTGAAAGTGTTATTTAAACTAGTATATTTGTATTTTGCAAAAATGTACTGAACAAAAAAATCAAAAAATCTTTCATAAATGCAAACAAAAACAAAACATTTGAACAAGATTTTCTCAGATCGACTACTTATTAAACGATTATTCTTTCATTTTAAAATAAAAAATCATGCACTAAAAGGTGTTGTGATTTATTTTTAAACATTGCGATGTGATGCTAGGGATTCATTCATTTATCATTGTTCTTAAGACCAAATATTTTAATACCGATATTTTTTACATAAAAAATAACAATTATTTTTATCGAGAGATATGATAGGTCAAAGGACATGTCATGAAGTATTATGTAAAAACAAAAAATATCATTTGGTCGCTTTTTTCTAAATCTATCTCTTCTGATTTTGTATTACATTATCTTACAAAACAAAAAAAATATTCGAAAATTTTTTGACGACGAATGGGTGAAAAATAGCCCATTTACATTTTTAAGGTGTGTGTGAGCAAAATTTTTGAGATATTTTCATAAAGTTCGGCTAGAAGAATTAGAAAAAAATGTGGCTTTCAATGTGTAACAAATTTTTCGAACTTGTTTTAATTTTAAGAGAAAAAAAAACTAGGAAGTCAATAAAAATTTTTTTTCCATAGATACATATACATATATAAATCCCGATACTACAAATATAGGTACCACAAACGATTTTCAAATACGAGCGGATACATTTTCAAATCCCAATTATGTCAAAACCTTTATGAATCAGATACTCGAACACAGTAAATTTTTTTAATACTTTCGTAAAAGAAAATTTAAAAATTAAATAATTAAATTAATTGATAAATAATTAAATAATAAAATAAATAAACTGGCCATTTCAGCCCTTGGAAGGACTTTGAGCTAGCTTCTATTGATCAATTTGACAATTGATAAATAATTAATAAACATAAAATAACCAAAGAAAAATTTTTAATTCAAGGGCTTATTGCAATAACGTGATCATGTTCAAAAAAATCCATTTTTTAGGCTGAATACATAACTTGATGCATTGCCAACAGCCACTGAAGAGCTTTTGGATGTTGTTTATTAATTTTCTAACCGATTTGTAAAAGTTTTCGTATTGAATTCCATTTCTTCATACAAAAATAAATTCTTTCAAAACTTTAAAGTCTATTATTTCAAAATATTTTTTTATGTGGCTTATCATGTTCTTGCAATAAGCCCTTCAATTCATTTATACTTATTTTGAAAATGTTCATTGACATTTAGTTAGAAACGAATAGGTCGTTCATAGAAAATAGGAACGTTTATTTTTTCTTTTATGTATTTTGTTATCAATATTTGGTAGGATATTTTTTCTTGATGACGGCTTATCGCCTGCGTTGCATGGACCCATGGACCGTTTTAGATTTCGACATCTTTCAACGGGGATGGCTACCCACGCAACATTGATTTTATAAAATAGTTCATTAAATTCAAGATATTTTGAGCGATTATTAGCTTTTTGACGTTTGTAAGTGCTCTTTAGAATTTAAATCTGCACTGGACGATGGCAACTCAAGTAATCTGATTGATTATCTTCAAAGAATTTTTTTGTCAATTTGGCCGAAAGTTTGGTATTTTGATATGTCCGACATATATTTTGCCACCGACAGATTTTCTGCTCGATGAATCGGACCAACTCCTTTCCAGGAAAAGTATCCCCAAACATTTATCGACCCGCCACCATGCACTAAAAAAATATTAAGAATAAAAATTCGAATAAAATCTTTGTAGAAATACAAACAGAGGCTATTCGTAGAATTTACAAATGATTGATACAAAGTACAAACATTTGTAAAGCTGTACGCAAGAAGAAAATTTATGAATTCGTAACTTTGTACATTCTACGAACGCGCGTTTTTGTAAATCTACAATATATAAATATGTTAAATGAACGAACGTCGTTTGTTAATATACAAAGGGGTGACAGCAGCATTCGTATATTCGTGAATATATGTATTTTTTTAATTTTATTGATAAACGTAGTGAACTATGATATTTTTATGTATAAATAAGACAGATCTGCAAAGTTTTGTTGCTGAGTAACAGAGGATAATTTTTGAATTAATTTCTGCGTAGAATCTGAATCCAAGCTCAGAATTTAAACATGAAGTTAGGACTTTGAAATATTTGAGATTATTAATACGAAAATTGGCTTTTTGGGCAATTTTTGAGGTTAAATACAGGCTGCATCAATTTTTTTTTTTTAATTTTACTGTACGACGACCCTCAGCTATGCAACAACAATCACAACCTTATTTGCATATCTGTGTAAGTACGACACTTTCTGAAAAATTTAAAGGCCTGATCAATTTCACATCACACAAAGATACAAATTATATGGAGTAGCAGAAAATTCATTGACAAGGAAAAACAAGTTTTTCGTAGAGCATCTTTCTATAATTTTTAAACAGACTTCAAAAAGGAGGAGGTTCTCAAGTTTGTTGGTTTCTTTGCACTTGCCCGATTGCCGTAAGTTTTTGTCAACAGATAGAGACATTGAACATGAAGGTGTCCATATAAAAAAGATGGTGACAGAGGGGCGCGGCATTATTATAAAAACACTGCATTTCGAATGATATTGGTACTGAAAGTTAGTACAGGGGTAGGCACAATTATAAAAAAAATACGGTTAAGAAGTGGACGTTATTCGAAAAAGGGGCGTGGCAATATTATAAAATTAATGTATCAAATAATATTTACACTAGGCTACTGAAATTTAGTACAGGGGTAGGCACAATTATAAAAAAATACGGTTAATAAGTGGACGTTATTCGAAAAAGGGGCGTGGCAATATCATAAAATTAATGTATCAAATAATATTGACACTAGGCTACTGAAATTTAGTACAGGGGTAGGCACAATTATAAAAAAATACGGTTAATAAGTGGACGTTATTCGAAAAAGGGGCGTGGCAATATCATAAAATTAATGTATCAAATAATATTGACACTAGGCTACTGAAATTTAGTACAGGGGTAGGCACAATTATTACAAAATACGGTCCATAAAGTGGGCAATATCCGAAAAAGGGTCATAGCAATATTACAAAAATACTGTATCTCGAACATTATTGACTTTAGTGTTCTGAAATTTAGTACAGGGGCAGGCACAATTATGACAAATTACGGTAAAGAAAGTGGGCGTTATTGGACAAAGAGGCGTGGAAAAACACAATATTAGAAAAACACTGTATCTCAAATAATATTGATAAAATATCGATAAAATATTGATAATATTGATACAATTCGTTACAAAACAGAATTATTACAAAGTAGATTTAATTCAAAACTCGATGAAGAAAGTGAACAGAATATGACAAAGTGCGTATCACGATTAGAAAAACACTGTTTTTCGAATAATATTCACACTAGGGTTCAAAAATTCGTCACAAGAATGGGTAGAATTAATTCGAAAATTTATTATATTTTTTAAAAAGGAAGAAGGAAAAATTTTTGACCAGAAAAAACCGATTTCAATATTACTACAAAGTAGTAATCTATTTTACTACTTTGTATAACGAAATTTCAGTCCCGAAGTTAAGATCATCGAGTAACAGGCGCACTTCCCAACAAACAAAAGCTCTCGTTATTGTGTTCAATGATGGAAAACGTCAATTTATAAAAGTCTGATTAAATTATCGTCAACGTTAAAGGCTTTGTATTCATAAAAAATTAATACATTTATGATAATAAAACAATTTTGGAGAAATTACAAAAAAATTAAATTTCCAATATAAGGGTGTTTTTTATAGAGTGATACAACTTTGAGTTGGCATCACTGCTTCATTTGACCACCCATTTTACAGCTGATAATTGCTTTTTGTTTAATTTGCTTTGACATTTTATTATGGATCGACTTACACCAGAGCAACGTGTGCAAATTGTGGAAGTTTTTAATCAAAATAATGGTTCTGTTCGTCAAACTTATCGTGCACTTCGTTCATTTTATAGCGTACCTAATCGTCCTTCAGAGCTAATTCGAAAAACAATATATCGTTTTCGAACTACTTTTACTGTCACTGATAATGTGCATCCCGTGAGAAGCCGAACAGTGCGCACTGAAGCATCTGTAGCCGCTGCACAGGAAAGCATTGAAGATGATCCTAATCAATCAATTCGTCGCCGTTCTCAGCAACTGGGGTTATGTCGTTCCTCTTTATGGAAGATTTTACGAAAATATCTTGGCTTAAAACCTTTCAAGATTCAACTTGTGCAGGAATTAAAGCCAAACGACAATCGTATGCGCCACCAATTCGGCTAATGGGCTAAAGCACAAATTGATATTGATTTTGAATTTTCATGGAAATTTTTATTTTCCGATGAAGCCCATTTTTGGTTGAATGGGTACGTAAATAAACAGAATTGTCGTATTTGGAGTGAGGAGAATCCACAAACTTTTGTCGAAACGTCATTACATCCATAGAAAATTACTGTTTGGTGCGCTTTATGGGCTGGCGGAGTCATTGGCCCATATGTCTTTAAAAACGATGATGGTCAGAATGTTACTGTCAATGGTGAATGGTATAGGCACATGATTCGAAGTTTTTTCGTACCTCAATTAGCTGGCATTAATCTTGCTGATATGTGGTTCCAACATGAAGGAGCCACATGCCACACAGCGGGCGCTACAATAGATTTACTCAAGGAAACTTATGACGAAAAAATAATTTCACGAAATGACCCAATTTATTGGCCCCCAAAATTAACCGCATTGGGTTATGTAAAGCCGCAAATGTAGAGATACATTTGAACAATCTATGAAAGCATGCTTGGCTATGAAAGGGGCTAAAACACCACCTGGACTGCTTTCGTTTATCTGTTTATATATATTACTATGTTTTATTATGATTTAAATTTGTATCACTCTATAAAAAACACCCTTTAATAATATATATAAATAACTTATGAAATTTGACAAAAAAATTAATAGGGAAATTTATTTCAAATTAATTTTTCCTTTGTAGTGATTTTAAAGTCAGTTTTTTTTTGTAAAAAAGTTTTTATTATCACCAAGCAGGGCTGCCAACACATACCTTTTCACCCGGAGACTTCGGGCCTGAGGGCCGATCTCCGGGCTCCGGGCCTGGCACATTTTCTCCGGCTTTCGCTCTAATCTATATTTAAATCAAGTTTTTCTTACAAAAAAAAATTTGTTTAACTTATTTATTAGTGTTGATTTACCCTTTTTTTAGTGAATGTTTGAACCATTTGTCTTAATGAACGCTAACTTAACTTTGACGTTCTTTCTATTTCTTGAACTTCGTTTTTGAAGGAACGTCGTAGCCAGTCGTAACTTTTCTTTTGGTAACTTGACGAACTCGTTTCTGTTTTTCTTTTTCTTTTGAGTTCTGCCGCCAAGGCTCATTTATAAGGTTCTGGCACTTGAGAGCGAACTCGGTCGAACTGTCAGAATGGATGAAAAGAAATGAAGAAAATTAATGCTTAGAACAAAGAAAAGCGCAATGACAGTTCGAGCAAAGGCGGGAAAAAGAGTGCATTTCTCTCAAGTGCCACAACCTCATAAGCTAACCTTGTCTGCGGCTGAATTTTTAATTAATGTTTGCAGTTCAATTTATGTAAGTTCGGTCAATAATTTGTGTTTTGTGTATTAACTAATACAAAACTATTTTAGAGAACAGCATAATGGAATCTAGTTGCAAGAGGAAACATTACTTAACATTTTTTAACAACGATTGGCTCTCGATACCAAGCTACAAAGATTGGTTGCTGAAAGAAAACGAGTTCACGGGAAAATGCAAGTTGTGTTGTGTCACATTTGTTGTAAACATGATTGTTAAACATGACTATGTACACAGAGAAAACAACATTTTCAAAAGTGGCAGAAACGAGCTACTTTTAAAAACGTTTAACCCAGATTTTGCACTTCTAACGTTTATTTTAATTTTAAAAACAAACATTTTAAAATGAAACAGTAAAACGTTTATTTTCATTTTAAAAACTTACATTTTCAAATGAGATTTAAAAATGTTCGTTTTATTTTTAACAATGAATATCTTAAAATGCTGTAGTAAAACGTTTATTTTCATTTTAAGAACGAAAATTTTAAATCGAGATTCTAAAATGTTCGTTTGATTTTTAATAATAAATATTCTCAAATGTAAAATGTTTATTTTCATTTTAAAAACGAAAATTTTAAAATAAGATTCTAAAATGTTCGTTCTATTTGTAACAATAAACATTTTAAAATGCAATAGTGCAAAAATTAATTATATTGTAAAAATTTATATTATATTGAATTATATTGAACGAAAATGTTCATTTTTCCCATTAATTCATAAATTTACAGAAATCCGCATTTCCTCTATTAATTAAAAAAAGCTTTGTTGGTTTGCAAAATTACAGTTTTACAGTTTTTAGGCAAACTGCAGAAAGATGGAATCGAGAATGAAAAATACTTAATTTTCTGAACAAATATCAAATACATAAGTCGAGGAAACATATATAACAAACAATTCGTTATTAACAAGTGTTTTGAAACAAAGTATGTGAATTTTCTTATGTCATGATAAAACGTTCGTAGTTGTTTTAAAAACGTTTCGTTTTACTTTTCTATTTAAAAATAAGCGTTTTCATTTTTGTATGGCGTAAAATATTTTTAAAAATATTAACTTTATTCTAACATATCATATTAAAATATTCGTGGTTGTTTTAAAAACGTTTCGTTTTACTTTTCTATTTAAAAATGTGCGTTTTCATTTTTATATGGCGTAAAATATTTTTAAAAATATTAATTTTACTAAACGTTTTTAAAATGTGCGTTTTTGATTTTTTGTTTTCTCAGTGTATGAAAAAACCAAAGAAAAAATTATTTTTTTAATAAAAAGCAAGCAGACCATAAAAAAATTATTAAATAAAAAAAGCTCCGGGCCTGGGCTTTTCAAAAGTTGGCATTTATTTTTAACAATGAATATCTTAAAATGCTGTAGTAAAACGTTTATTTTCATTTTAAGAACGAAAATTTTAAATCGAGATTCTAAAATGTTCGTTTGATTTTTAATAATAAATATTCTCAAATGTAAAATGTTTATTTTCATTTTAAAAACGAAAATTTTAAAATAAGATTCTAAAATGTTCAGTGTTCACTTGCAATAGTGCAAAAATTAATATATTGTAAAAATTTATATTATATTGAACGAAAATGTTCATTTTTCCCATTAATTCATAAATTTACAGAAATCCGCATTTCCTCTATTAATTAAAAAAAGCTTTGTTGGTTTGCAAAATTACAGTTTTACAGTTTTTAGGCAAACTGCAGAAAGATGGAATCGAGAATGAAAAATATTTAATTTTCTGAACAAATATCAAATACATAAGTCGAGGAAACATATATAACAAACAATTCGTTATTAACAAGTGTTTTGAAACAAAGTATGTGGATTTTCTTATGTCATGATAAAACGTTCGTAGTTGTTTTAAAAACGTTTCGTTTTACTTTTCTATTTAAAAATAAGCGTTTTCATTTTTGTATGGCGTAAAATATTTTTAAAAATATTAACTTTATTCTAACATATCATATTAAAATATTCGTGGTTGTTTTAAAAACGTTTCGTTTTACTTTTCTATTTAAAAATGTGCGTTTTCATTTTTATATGGCGTAAAATATTTTTAAAAATATTAATTTTACTAAACGTTTTTAAAATGTGCGTTTTTGATTTTTTGTTTTCTCAGTGTATGAAAAAACCAAAGAAAAAATTATTTTTTTAATTAAAAGCAAGCAGACCATAAAAAAATTATTAAATATAAAAAGCTCCGGGCCTGGGCTTTTCAAAAGTTGGCAACCCTGTCACCAAGTGAGTTATGTATTAGAGATACATTTGAACAGTCTATGAAAGAATGCTTGGCTACTATGAAAAGGGCTAAAACACCACCTGGACTGCTTTCCTTTATCTGTAATGAATACCGTACAATAGACAATTTTTTATCCAATAACATATTGCTCATTTGCTCGAATAACGTCATAACTCAAAAAAGTAATTTAGCACAAAACGCATTAAAAGTTTTCCATTAAAAGCACCTTGTATGAAGAGATAGAGGCATTTCTCTTCTCACGCAGAGAATATTCAAATTAATAACATGAAATTTTTACACAACATGAAGCATGATATAAAGAACAATTCTGCATCATTAACTTAAAAATTAATTTCATAAATTAAAGTTATGACGTCATTCAAGCGAATTAGCGATATGTTAATGAATACTTTTTCAATTTTCCTAAGGATAATTATGTTTAAAAATTTTGCGTCTGTTTGGCACCAATAAAATTTTTATATCTCTTTAACTATTGAAAATCTTTGCACAATGAATTTTTGAATATAACATCGTTACCAAATAAAAATAAAACAATGCAAAGTGTTGATCACCGATGCAATTATCTTCGTTGTTTTTCAGTACCGTTAGCTAAGGATATATATTTTTTTATCTATTTTTCAAAATTGGTGCAAAAAATATTTTTGTCGTAAAAATAATCAAACCTTAACCATGATTTTCTTGTGACTGAAATCGATGGTAAGAACTCGGATTTGAAGGGCAATCATTAAAACGGGATTTGAGGTCAATGACATTTGGAGAAAAAAATTGTTCTCTTCGGAACAAAAACATCGATATATCATACATTAAGAACGGACTGTAAATATCAAAGATTTGGAGAAATATTTCAATGCGCAGCCCCCAAGTTCAGTAAAAAAAATTAAATTTTTTTCAAAATTACCTTCCAAAAATTCTTCGAATTATATGGTATGCCGCGAACTTTTTTATCTGGTACGGTCTAGTGATCATTCCAGACATTAAGTCATGTTGGATAATCATAAATCGGTTCGAAATGTCAAAAATTATTCCACATATTTTGTAATGAACAACTTGGCAAACACCAGAACTTACAACAAAATTATTAATTTTGAAGAAATTAGAACTTTAATTTTGCGATATTTTCAGCCAATTCAAACCAAACACGCAAATACAATCAAATAAAATAAAGTATTTAATTTCCAAGATTTTGTGGTTACATTTTTTTTTTTTTTTTTTTTGTATTGAAAATATATTTTCTCGAATTCATTTCTTCATGTTAAATATTATTACATGAAAATTTTAAAAACTTTTTTTTTCGCCTTGAATTCATCCCTAAATCCGAACATTTACATACAGAATTCCTGTACGTTTCTTACCAACTGTTTAATAATATATCTCTCAGTTGGTACTAAAAGCCTTAAGCCGAGCTTTGCTAAGAGAAAAACTTATTAAATCGTTCTTTTCGGGCGAGATCTTTCTGAATGTGGATGCACAGAACGGCAAAAATAAGGAAAATTAATTGAAATGAAAAAAATTTAAGATCTTAAAAAATCTTTAAAATCCATTAAGAAAAATATATCAATCGATTAAATAGTTAATATAATTGAATTGATTGATATAAAAGATTTTTTTCATAATCCGCTTATACCCGTGCCAGGACTCGAAATAAAATACTTAAGTATTTTACTTAAGCCAAAGGTATTTATAAATATACCTTATCATAAAAAAAAAGAAAAACAAAATACTTACAACATTAAAATTTTATAGATTCTCTTATGTGGCACCAAAAGAAATCTCTTTGCCCCACTGCAAGTTCTTTGGAGTAAAAGAACGAAGAAAAACTGGTTCCCACTCATAGTTACTAGCCATAAGCTTTCAGTCACCAAAAACGCATGGTTTTAGCACGTAGAAGCCAATCAATCACTTCTACTAGTATAAAAAAGGAAATCTGAGTGCAACTTGTATATAAAATTCTATACAAAATTCGTTACAAAATTCTTGTTAAAAAGAAAGAAAAAAATCATAAAAAAGCAGCATTAAATTTTCATAAAGCTAAAAAATTAATTATAGAAAACAAAAGAAAAAATAACACAAAAAAAAACTGTCTGTAAAAAGTGTTAAAAAGTGCATTAATTAAGTTCTTAAATAAGTTGATTATTCTATTTTAATTTAATTGATTGAAATAGTTTCGACTTTATAAAGCGTAAAGATAAATTAAGGTACATAATTAATTTAGCAGTCTTATTAAAAGATAGTTTACAAAAAAATGTTCTACAAGAAACCATATATAAATCGTCGATTCATCTACTCTTCGAAGAGCCTTTCTACGAGCAGCTGCATACGACTGTAAGTACCCTGTATCCATATTCATACCTAAAAGAAAAAAAACACGCTATGCATTACATCAGTACTAGTTAAAGTCTACAAAAAAAAATATAATAAAAAAAACAACACAACAAAACCCTTATTAATAATTTTTGTGTATCTAATCGAAGATCAGTTGAAGAGGGCTAGGTTTGAAACTCGGCTAAAACACAAGCTTTGCTCTGAGCGCAACTCTCCATTTTTTATTAGTTACCTACGCTTCAACTGACCTACGACAATAGTTTGCACTCTCTCATAGTTTTGACGGTTCTTTATATATAATTAAAACAAAGAAAGTAAAAACTTTTACATAAGGATTTTGCTTAAAGTTCATTGAACTTTACAAATTCTTGTATACACTATGTTACATATTAAAGATTTATTTTAGTTAACAAGAATATTAATTTCAATCAAATTTATTAAATTTATACGATATTAGTAATTTTTTATATTGTTCGTACCTTAACATTTAATTTAATTAATTAATTCATGCACATAAGAAACGATTTGAACAACAAATACAACAAAAAAAATATCTTAATTGTCAGCCAGTATTTTCTTTTGTTTTTTTTTTTCAATTTTATTAAAATTTAAATAAGATATAAATACTATTTTTATCGTACACAAAAATGAAATATATTTGGCTAAATAATATTTGTAATTCATCATAATGATTATATTACCACGTTTGAACAACAAATTTTTTTTGATTAAATAAAATTTTGTTAATTATGGCAAAAGTAGAAAATTTTGCATTTTCCTTTTGTGGTTGAGGGATGAAATAGTTGCTTTAAGGGATTTATTAAATCATTTTCAAAATTAAAAGATCAATGGTTGGGTGGGTAAAAGAACAGGTATCGTAACTTCGATCTAAACGATACTGTTGGAGTACATTAAGGAGTTAATTCGCTATAAATTAAATAGTTACTGCATTTTTTTTTCGTTCACATTTTTTATGTCTCTTATATAGGGACTCTATATAACTAAATTTTGTAGTGTTGCCTGGACAACGAAGTGACAACGAACCTCCCCATAGACCGTTGTGTAGCCGTATTGATGGGTCCCAAATTAGTCATTATCGCTCCAGCAAATTCGTCAGATGTTAAAAAACTGATAAAATGTCAACCCTGCATTACAATTTTTCAAATTAAAGCGATTATAGGATAATACAAATTATTTATACGAACTACCAAGTAACAATGGGTATACCAGCTAGTCTCAAATATATTTCGTAACAAGATTTAAATTTCATTTTTGTTGTTTTCCCCAATGTTTTCCAATGTTTTCCCCATTTCAAAACATTGGTGTTTTTCAGGTCATGGAACAAGACATTTACGAAGACATTTCAATACTAATAGTTATACTCTATATTTACCAGTACACTTCTCTCCTTCCATTGATGCTAATCCTAAGAAGCGATTATATAATGTCCCATCTTTTGTGTAATGAATCGTCAACGATATATATGACGTTCTTAAGTAGTTATCTGTCCATATGTCCGAGGTAAAACCAAAACCATTTTCCTTAGCAGTGGCTATTTCTTGTTTAACTTTTTCCATTTGAGTTTTGTACAATGTTCCAATACAGTGAGAAATTGTTGCAGGATGTGGCAGCAATTTGTCCACATCTACATTTGCATTGCATTTTGCGCCAATCGCAATAAAATTCTCTACGAGTTTTTTAAATGCAGTGTCTTCCAATATATTGAACGAGCGACAGTTTTCAACTGCCCACTGTGCACAAAGTTTAACAACAGTGTGCTTTGTTTCATCATCAACATCAATTTTTGTAACATATAACTCGTTGAATTTGGCATTAACATAGCACTTGTGTCTGACTAAATTGGAAGTGCTGTTTTGGTTGAACGTATAAACATTATGGCATTTTCTACACACGACTTTACTAGGCAATTCTGCTCCATTCTCATCAAGGATCATTCCAAATATATTCCACACATTACTCCTTCCTCTCTTATTGCTGGTTGTATATAACTTTTTTAAAATTTTCTCTTTTATGATAACGTGGCTTAGCTGCAGTTGGGCATAAGAATCGTTTGTGTTCGCAGAATCGTTTGACTAAAATTTTTTTAATTAATTGTGTTTATTTAAAACTCTAACAAAAAAATATATAAATATTTACTAATATCCCTTCATTAGAGTGTGCCTTAGAGTTTGAAATTGTTTTTTTTTATCGCTTACCCACTAAATGTTTTCATATGATGTTAAAATAAATTTATGTAAATAGAATTTCGTGCACCTAAGACCACGGCAACCCGTGCCGATTTGCATCGAAATATGTCAGTACTTGGCGATATGAGGAAAAAGTGCTAATTTTTTCAAAAAACCCAAATAACTTATATTAATATAAGTGTGAATTTTTACAAAACTCGGTTTCGTTCGCGTTTTCCATTAAATATGTTTTCAAAATAAGCAATAAAACATGAAAATTGGACAAAAACTACAAGAGTTGCATTTTTTTACTCTTCAACTAAAATCGCATTTTTGTTTTTGTTTTAAAAAAAAATTCAAAAGACTTCAAATTTGAAAAAATTTCAATGCAATATGGTGGAAATATTTTCTTAAACTATACCTAATACAAATTCAAAAAATTGTGCAATTATATTAAATAACCTGGTCGTTACGAATTTTTTTCCAAAAAGTATAACTTTTTGAACATTTCGAGTCTTATGCTTGGTTTTCACTATGTAATGTTTATGACGACACAAAAGTTTATAATCTGAAATATCACCTTAATAAAACTCTAGAAAATTTTCTGCATAGCTCCATCTAATACTTTAATTGTTTTTTAATTTTCCAAGATTGCTGCCAAGGTTAGAAAAAATGTCAACATAATGTTATTTTTAATTTGATTGACAAGAACTGACCTCTAAAAATGACGTAGTAAAAACTAAGCGCTAGTGTCTTCACAAAAAAAAATCCCAAAGAGTTAAAATATTTTTAACAAACAGCACGGATGATTTGGCAAAGTCTTTAGCTATTTTTTGCAAACATTTAACAAACCGAAATTCGGAAAAAATGTTATAGCTTTTGAAAATGGACTTTTTTTACAAAAATCCTTAAAGTAATAATAGCCTTTCTAGTTAGCATTTCGAACACAAAAAAAAATCAAAAAAATTCGAAAAACATATAGGAAGGAGTGACTTCTTCAGTAGTTAAAAAAATATTTGTGATTTTTGTGCCTATAGATTTTGCATTCCAGGGTTGCCAACGTACCGTTTTTCTATTCCGTTTTTTAAGGTTGTATTTAGGTATTTCCACGAAAAAAAAAAATTCGAAAAAGTTGAAAAATGCAAAACTTAAAAAAATTTTCGACACATAGCTTTAGAATAGTATATCTTATAGGAATAATATTATTGGAAATTCAAATTTATGCAGTTAAAAATAATTTTTTTTTAATCGCTGTTTTTCTTAACCGTCAGGGTTATATGGGCATTTCCAAACTGGCGTTACGGTCGATTTGTACGTAGAAATATAAAAAAAAATATTTTTTTTTTATTGAAACGTTCTAAAATATATTTATAGACTAACATTTCCTTATACTGCAACTAGTAAAAAAATACTAACGAGCAATTTAAATTTGATTAAATGATTTTTTAACGACATAACATTAATTTAAATGAAAAAAGGAATAATGAAATATTTCCTAGCCTAGGTTGTTGCCAAGCATATCGATTGGCTTGATACGCTTAAGTCTTCGAGTTGGACCAGTGTTGACTGCAAGCATGGCTACTTCATCTTTGACGTGCTGCCAAAGTCTGGTGTTGTGGGCCCTTGCGAACTTGGCTGTAGTTTGTGCAACAGTGTCCATCCGTAGATCTCGTAGGATGTCGCTGTTCCTCGAGTACCAAGGCGCATTTACTATGCATCGTAGCACCTTGTTTTGGAATCTTTCAATGATATCTATGGTTGTTTTACTGGCACAGCCGCACAGGAGAATGCCATAGCTCCATACTGGTTTCAAGACAGTCTTATAAATTAGCATTTTGTTGTATACGGATAATGGTGAATATTTTCCAATTAGCCAGTTTAGTTTATTGTATTTTATATTAAGCTCTTGTTTTTTCATTTTGGCGTGCTCATTCCATCGCAGCTTGGCATCCAAGGTCATACCAAGGTATTTCGCTGTGTTTGAGTATGGAATTTGTGAACCAAAAACGATCACTGACAATTGCACGATTTTTTTTGTTGGTGAAATCTACATGAACTGATTTACTGTGGTTTAGTTTTATTCTCCACTTGATTGTCCACTTTGCGATTAAATCAAGAGAGTGCTGAAGTTTTCGTACTGAATCTTCTTCGTTCTTTCCAACTGCGAGGATCGCGGTGTCATCGGCAAATGTTGCAATGGAGCTTGCTGTTGAGGTTGGTATGTCACTTGTGTATAAGGTATACAAGACTGGGCCCAGGATACTTCCTTGTGGAACGCCCGCGTTGATTGGCACTAGCTCTGAATAAGAGTTCTCTTGTTTTATTCGAAAAAATCGGTGTGTGAGATACGATTCTAGTATAGCTGTGTATTATGATGGAAAAACATTTTTCAATTTATATAAAAGCCCTTCATGCTAAACCTTATCAAAGGCTTGGGCAACATCCAAGAACACTGCAGAATACACGGTTTTGTCTTCTAGAGATTTTTCTATCATATCTGTAATTCTATGGACCTTGTCAATGGTGGAGTGTTTATTTCGAAAGCCAAACTGGTGATCTGGTACTAAGCTGTTGCGGTCAATGATTGGCTTAAGTCTTACAAGCAGGACTTTCTCGAACAGTTTCGACATAATAGGCAAAAGAGATATGGGTCTGTAGGCTGAGACCTCATGTGGATTTTTTCCAGGTTTACCTATCATTATAACCTCAGCCACTTTCCAATAGCATGGTACATATTTTAATTTTATGCATGCATTGAGTATTTTGGTGAGTTGCCTCAGTGATTTGTTTGGCAGTTGACCTAGGACTTCAGATGTAATCAAGTCAAAACCCGGGGCTTTTTTCGGTTTGAAGCTGAAAATTTTATGCCTTACTTCGTTGATTGTAACAGGATCAATTATGGCGTTAGACTGTGTAATGTTTGGAAGCTCTTCGACAGAATTACTTTCATAAGGTTGGAATGTGGTTTTCAGATGTTCTGAGAATACTATTGCTTTTTCCACGTTGGTTTTTGCCCAAGTGCCATCTATCCGCTTTATTGGCGGAATGTGCTTAATTGGCCTTTTAAGGTATTTTGTTGATTTCCACAGAGAGCAGTCGGTTGTTTTGTCATTAGTTAGCGAGCATAAATATATATTCAAACCTTTGTTTTTTATTTCTTTTAGTTTTGATCTTAACTCATTGGTTAAGTTATTAAGTTGGGTTTATAAACAGGATATCTTGTTTGATGCCATTTCTTTCTAACTTTCCTTTTTGCATATATTAGATTTCTGATTTTTTCAGGATATTGCAAGCCGACTAGCTTACTTGGAATGTTAGGTGTGCTTTGCCATGCAGCGTTCTGTATCATCTTCGTAAGTAACCAGGCCTCGTCTTCAAGCTGATGCTCGGAGCATATTTCGATATTTGTGTGTGTGTTTTCGTTCAATAGTTTTTTAAAAAGTTCCAATCAGTGTTCTTGTTAACAAGGTGTGCCTTTTGTGCTCGTGTTATAATATCGTTGCTTAAAGTTAGATATATTGGCGAATGATCAGAGTTTAAGTCAAGGCCTTCTTCAATTTTTAAAAAGTTATGCAAAACTTGTCTAGTTATAAAGAAATCTATGAGATCTGGGGTTTTACCCAAGTCAGTAGGCCAATACGTTGGCTTTCCGGTGGATATAAACTCACATCCGGTTCCTCTCGCTGCCTCTAGTAGCTCACGACCTTTTGTTGTTGTATGATGCGAGCCCCAGTGGGTATGTTTAGAGTTGAAATCTCCTCCCACTATAAATTTGAGAGTGTTTGAGTATTATTTGTTTATATTTTTCTGCAGTAATTGCGTGTCTCGGTGGACTGTATGCTGCTATAATTGACAGTAAATGCGCACCTGCGTTTAATGTTATTGTAGTTGCTTGGAATTCTGGTGTACAAAACTTGTCTTCTTCGTGATGGTCTATACATTTTTTTACAATAATAGCACTGCCACCGCGTGCAGTGTTGTTCGGATGATTGGTGCAGTATGTTTCATAGTTTTTGAATTTTGCAAAACATTGCTTTGTAAAATGAGTTTCCGAAATTAAACACACATCAATTTTTTTCTATTTCTAATAAAGCTTGAAGTTCATTTTGATGTTTTAGCAAGCCATTGGCACTCCATGCTACTATTTTTATTGATTTAAGCATAATGTTTTTTTGCAGCCAATTTCGACGCTGATTTTGAAGGATGTTGCTCTGCGACATCAAAACGTATTTGTAGTGACTTAATCATATTTTCCTGAACAGTTAGTCGATCTTATATTTTGGATAATATATCTTTACTTTTAGTTACTGCTGTTGGTTGATTATTCTTTACAACTTGAGCATAGGTGCGATTTTGAGATTGTGCTGGTTTGCTGATAACATGAGTTTTATTTTCAGAGGGACGGTTTATGTGTCGTGCATTTTGTTGAGCGGTTTTTTCATGTGTTACTTTGTTTCTTATTTTCTGGAGTTCTTTTGCCATTATGCAGCCCCGATAATTCGCAGGGTGAGCTTCACCACAGTTACAGCATTTTGGTTGCTGGATTTCAGCTTTTGAGCGTTCGATCGTTGGGTGTTTACCCGCGCATTTAACAAAGCGTTCTACCTTAGAGCAGTAATTTTTGGTATGTCCGTAAGCTTGACAATTTTTACATTGGGGAATCAGTTTAGATGCTTTAATTGGTTCAACTGTTACTATTGTATGAAGCAGTTTGTCGATGTTATAAATTCTTTTAATGTCTTCATCTGAGTCAAATAACTAATTTTTAAAAGTCTTTTTTATATTTGCGTAGTAATTAAGTAGCACTATATTAAGTAAAAAAAATGACAACAATCAACCATAAGGCTTTTAGAATATAAGCAAAAATATGTGCTGGCGTTACGTTAAAAAAAAACACAGACGTGATTTATGACTTGAATTACAAAATTTGCAAAACTCTCTGAATTGGGCAAGACTTTTTGTATACAACTTTTTTTAAAAGGGTTTGAAATAACATAAGTTCATTTTCCAAGTGATCAAATTTAAAAATGATCTTTGGCTTTTTTTATAAGTCTTTTTGATCTGGCAGTACTTAAATTTCCATTGTAGATTAACTGGGTAATTAAGTAATTAGGTAGTTAAGTAATTATGTATTGTAGTAATTAAAAAACAAATTTAATATAGTGTCCTTTCCTTGCCTCAACCATTTTTTTCATAAACTTTAGCCAATGCCTTCCATTTTTACTAAAACACAAAGTTTACGAAACACTTACTAAACATTTACGAAAAAGAAAAACTACATTTTTGAAACAGTGCAAACGATTTGATCATCAGGTTAATGAGAGAAATTGCTTAAATTAATAAAATTAATATGTTGCTCTTAGATAATATCATCAAGCAATAAGTTTTTAATAAGTTTTAATTTTTTGGTCACAGTAGACTTTTCCGTGGAAATGCCCATAAGCATAAATGTGTGGTGCTTGTCGGCCTTTGTAGTCTAGTGGAGAGTGAGCTAGACTATCAACCCAGAGGTCCCTGGTTCGAATCCAGGCTCGGGCATGGTTCTTTTTACTTTCTTTGTTCTTTGCTACATTTAAGAATTATGGAAAACAAAAAATCCACAACTAAATTGTGGAAAATGTGGAATTAAAGGACACGACCACAATTAAGGACTGGAAATGCTTGCTGAGGTTAAGGCATAACACTAGCCTCGGTTAAAAGCAATTCAAATTGTCTTTCCGGTTGTTTAGTTAATCAATAATTCACGTATGGTTCCAATCAACTCCTCTAAATAATCTATCCCTTTCCTTTCAGGTCAAAGACCAAACCTTGTTTGTACAAGGCACATGCCTTGGTTCTTTTCTCTTTTTAAAAAAAAAAAAACATTACAGTGGAATTCGGTTATAACGACCCTGAAGGGACCGGAATATTTTGTCGTTACAACCGAATGTCGTTATATGCATAATACATTTTTTTGTTCATTGTTAACATAATTCATATATTATAAAGAAAAAAAATTTATTATCAATAGTAAAAATAAAACATAAAACTTAGGTTTTTTCTTCTAAAACATGATCGGTTAGAGGTATTTATCGCCATTTATGGATTTTTTACATTTTGAGGAGGTGTGATCCTTATATTTTTCCTATATTTCCATATGATGGATATTGAAGAATATGACTCAATAAATTCCTCGGCTTTTCAAGCCGCCAGATTATTGCAGATTTTTCTTCTATGATGAACGCGTTACGTTTAGTTTGTGAAGGCATTTTAAACACAGTAAAAAATCAATCATGCATTTGAAGGCACAAATGTATACTGAGCAAAATCACATGCGCAAATAAAGCTATGCAGTTTTGTTGCCAATGAATTTTATATGGTTATTTCCCTTTCAACAAAGCAAAAATTGCAAATATGTTCAGTGAATAATGTTTGTTCACATATAAATAAAAAAAATTCATAAGTAAGCAAATCTCAACTTACTTTCGTCGTCGCTATATGTGAAAATATTTATTATTTTTTATGAAAACTGCGTCATTATATGCGAACTCGTCGTTATATCCACCGACGTTAAAAGCGAACGCAGTTCCTAAGGAATGAGAAATTAGAAAATGCGGACTTCAAGAATACGACGTTATAGCAGAAATGTTGTTATAACCGAGGTCGGTATAAGTGAATTCCACTGTATATTTATTATTTTTTTTTTAACATACATAATACGAATATGTATTTCCACTGATAACAGAACTGGTTTCAAAATAGCTATTTTCAAAAACTTCCGAGCCTTTTTATTTTTTATTACTTTTTACCTTAGACTTATGTCTTGGCAACCCTGAAATTCCAAACTTTGTGCACAAAAATCAAAAATAATATTTTTTATATAATTATTGAAGTCACTACGAGAGAGAAATATATGTTTTTAGATTTTTTTCGATTTTTTTTTTTTATTCGAAATTCTAGAAAAGGGGTACTTTAACAAATTAAAAATAAATCAAGCTTTTTAGTTACAAGCTATAACTTTTTTGTTTGAATTTTGGGTTTTTTACAGAAAATAGCTTTTGAGCTATTGCCAAAAATCATTAATGGTGTTGTTTTCTTAAATTTTGAATTATTGAGAATAATTTGGATTATTGGGGATTTTTTTGTAAAAATACTTACACTTAAATTTTAAAGGTACACTTCTAGCAAAAATATTTTTATTATATTTTATTGAAGTTTTCTCAAATTTGAATTTTTACGATTTTTTTTTAACACAAGAACAAAAATTAGATTTTTTTTTGTCAAAAAGTTTAGTTTTTGTCCAATTTTCATGATTGACGGATTAAGAAAAATAAAATGACAAATTAGGTGGGAGCCAGTTTTTAGAAAATGTACACTAATATAAAAATTATTTGCGTTTAAAAATTGACACTTTTTCCATATCGCCAAATACTGACATGTTGCTATGGAAGTCAGCACGGGTTGCGGTGGTCTTAGGTCCATGAAATTTTATTTACATTTATTTTAACATCACACGAAAAAATTAAGAGTATAAGCGATAAAAAAAACAACTTCAACTTTAACTTTTACTAAGTGCCTTCATGCACTCTCCGTTTCAAAGATGTATAGCAAGGACACCAATTTTAATTTTTATATATTCACATACTAAAGTACAATTTATACCGATTCGTTCAGGTTTGAACCGACACAGTGCGTTGAGTCCATATACACGGAGAGAAATAATTTTTTTTTGCATTGAGAAATCATTTTAATTCAAAAGTATGTCAAATCAATTTAATGCAAGCATACACTGACTTACATCAAGAAATAATATTCTTGTATCTAAAATATTTTGCTTGAGTATATAAAGTGTGAAATTGCTTGATTTAAGCATTTCAAACTCAATTTGAGTATTTGATTATTGGAGTATCTATTGATCAGCAGTGTTTGTTCGTTTTATTAAATGTTCGAACACAAATGACCGAGAACTGGATCTATGACCCAACGGTTCAAGTAGCTTTACATGTTCTCAAGAAACTGTATGGAAAAATTATTTACTTAAAGAAAATTGTTCTATGTTCTTGTTTTTGTTTTAGAAAATTATATGCTTGGATCAAGTTAATTAATATTATTTCAAGAAAATAATAGAGATTTACTCAAGAATATATATTAGGGTGGGTCAAAAAAATCAATTATTTTTTTTAAAAGTGACACGGAAAAATGGGTTGCAGGACACCTTAAAAAATTCTCACCAAATATAAGCTCTTTTGATTGTACAAAAAAATGTTTTCCAAGAATTTTGTAGGAAATTTAATGCTCTACAAGAAAGATATCCCATATTTTCTCCGTAAACCTCAACATTTGAATGATATTGAAGATTTAAGTTTGATTATTTTAGGACATATTTCATTTTTGTTTATGAATTTTACAACTCGACAATAAATGACTATTATAAATTGCGCAATACGAATTTTTGTAGAAAATTAACTGCTTTATAAAAATGGTATCCGATGTTTTGGCGATTAAATTAAGTGTTCAAAAGTTATTCATCATCAAACTTTCATGTGTAGTGATTTTAAGAGTTTTTGATTAGATAATCGAAAAATTTCAATTTAATTTAGAAGTTTTGAGAAAATTTACATGAATTTTAGTTTTTATCAACTGAGGAACTTCAAAATATTTTTAAAGTTTTTTTTTATATGTAAGATATCTTCGTCTAGATTCAAAAAAAATTAAATTGTACATTATTTATCGCTTAGTTATATATTTAATAATAAAAAAAGCAAAGCTTCCATTTAAAAAAAAAAAATTATGATATGTTTCAGTTTTAGAGAAAAGAAATGGCCAATTAGTTATAAAAAAGTTTTATAATAGTCATTTATTATCGAGTTATAAAATTCATAAACAAAAATTAAATATGTCTTAAAATAATCAAACTTAAATCTTCAATATCATTTAAATGGTGAGGTTTACGGAAAAAAATATGAGATACCTTTTTTATAGACCATTAAATTTCCTACAAAATTCTTGGAAAACATTTTTCTGTAAAATCAATCAATGATGAGGTATGAATTTTTTTCTATTAGACTGAGAAAAAAACTGCGATGCGGAGCATCTTCCTATTAAAATAAGGAGCTTATATTTGGTGAAATTTTTTTTTAAAGGTGTCCCATTTTTTCGTGTCACTTTAAAATAAAATAATTGATTTTTTGACCTACCCTTATATATATATATATATATATTGAAGTTTTAAAAAGAGTTTCTTGGATTTAGCAATTTTTCTGAGACTAATCGCTTTAATTTTACATACGAAAATGCACACTTGCGACAAGCAAGAAGCAATACTCTCTTCAATACGAAATTCTATTGCTTTTATTATCTTGCTTGTCGTTTATGTGCATTATCGTGATACAAAATGAAGAGCCAAGACATTTTATATTTTTATTGCATGATAAATTAATGCATGAGTGAAAACCGACTGCTCTCTTGCATGATTTTTTTTCTCTCCGTGTACAGAAGAAACAAAATAGAAGGGATGACTTTGTTAAAAAGAGTATAATAAAATTTGAAAAAAGGAGAGTAGGAACGTTAAATAAAAATAAGTAAAATACAATTTTGAAAAGTTCATAGAAAACAATCTTATCTAAGTCTAATAATGGTAATAAATGTATAGTGCTGCCAAATTTCTCGTATATACGATAAATTTGATATAATCCGCTTATAATTTGTGCAATTTACGTATAAAGTTCCTATAACTTAAAAAAATTTAACTTCATACACTTGTGCTCAAAAAAAAAAGCCGAGCTAAATTTTTTGGAGTCCGTAGAGTGAATATTATATAGGGAGTGAATATTATATAGGGAGTGAAATCGAGTCGAGTGAAATCAAGTGAAGATAGGCTTCAGGTTAACAATTTTTTGGAAATTAATTTTTTATTAACTGATTATTATTGTATGTTGTATTAAAATAATTAAAATAAAAAATACCAAGATGAATTTAAATATAAAATGAGAATTGGGTTATATGAAGCAGTTTTTCAAATGACAACACGGAAAGCGAAGATTTTCTATATTTAAAACAGTATTTCCCAAACTAAGTGACGTCAAAATCAAAAAAGATTAATGCTTTCTTCTCGAAAAAGAATATTTACACCCAATAATGTATTTTGTCAATTGACAGGTATATTCGTTCATGATTTAATTACTATAGGTTGTCCATTCGTTTGACGTTTACTCACAAGAAGGAAGATATACACTCGTAAAATTGAAGAGGAGAGCAAAAGAGTACTTTTTTAATGACAAAATATAGCTCAGTTGCCTAAATATCATACTTTTTCGTAGTACTATATATCCAAAGATACTGCTTTTTCTACTACGTTTTCCACTATTTGTTTGTTTTGATTGATAGTGACAATGTTTTGTTGTGTAAATCAATATTGAAATAATAAAAGATATGTATACAGGCACACATAACACAAACAATTTTTAAATTTTATGAATCTTTGAAAATTATATTTTTTTTAAGAAGAAAAGAACCAAGGCATGCGCCCAATACAAACAAGGTTTGGTCTTTGACCTGAAAAAATAAATAAACTGACCATTTCAGCCCTTGGAAGGACTTTGACCTAGCTTTTATTGATCAATTGTGTTGTGCGTGTTATTAAATGTTTGATCACAAATGACCGAGAACTGGACCTACGTGTTTAATGCCGACTCCGAACGGCTTATGTTCTCAAGAATCTTTACATGGCAATTTTTACTCTCTGCGGTTTGCCATTGTCTGCAAAGAGGCGACGACCGAACAGAAAAATTAATTCAATTGAAAAAACTTTCTGTCTGAGCTGGAATTGAACCCGGGCTACCGCGGTTCTTTAGCTTAGGGGCCACGCACTCTGCCCACAAGGCTACGGTCGCCACTTTGACCTGAAAGGAAAGTGATATATTATTCAGAGGAATTGATTGGGAACCATACGTGAACTATTGATTAGGCGAAACAAAGTCAGTTTAGATATAAATTCCATTGAAAACGTGTTTTTTTAAATATAGATTGAGTGTTTTCGTTGCATTTTGCTTATTAGAGTTAGTATATGGGGGTGATTCCGCCAAAAGTGCCCTTTTTTCTTTTGAAAAATGGATACATATAAAAATAAAACTGAAGCTACAAAAAGAAAGCCTGCAGGCTGAAAACTTTTTAGCGACGCCAGAATTTATATACGTATGCATGGCTGAAAAAGTTTTTAGCTCGAGAGCAAGTTTTGAGCATCGCTGCCCTAAAGTACGTTAAAATCTCTTCAGGTCATTACGTCATGAAATTGATTTTTAGGCATTTTGTGTTTTTTGAGTGGTTACAGGAATGACACAAAAAGACAAAATCGTCTTTATTTGGAAAAAGCAGGTATCAGAGATAACTAAAACACTTTTCTGAACGTTTTTATCATATATTTGATAACTACTTTAATGTGTTGTACTCAATTTCGTTTCAGTCTATCACTAAGTGAATACGCAGTTGGTTACAGAAATGACAACTTTAACTTGGTTTGCACTCGTCAAGACTTGACAGTCAAGTTTTGCATATTCCCCTTTTAAACTTGATGCTTTAATTTACACAGTGGAAAAAATTTTAAACTTTTAGCTGATCAACTTCCAATTTTTTAAGTTTAATACTTGATCATCGCAACAAATATATTAAACTTTGAGTCAATTCAAGAAACGAATATGGATTTCTATATATTAAGTGAAAGATATTAACAGTAGGCTTTAAATATAGTATATATTTTTGAAACCTTAATGCTGCAAATTTTAAAAAAATAACGGTTTTATCACTAATTAAAAGCAAAAGTAATATAAAACTGCTCACAAAATTCAAAATATTGCTTTAATTTATTTTATTTGCATTTTTGCTAATAGATAATTAAAATAATTTTTCACGCGGAATCGGAAAAGAGAGTTTTTATTTTTAAGATAAAGAAGCTCAAGAAAATTTTTGATGCAAATTCGTTGACTTGTTCATAAGCCGTTGATGAACAAGTTTGCATAAAAAATTTTCAAAATGTTCTTGAGCTTTATCTTAAAAATGAAAATTCCCTTTTTCGATTCCGCGTGAAAAATTATTCATGATATTGCTGAATAATTACAGCAATTTTATAAGAAACCATAAAAATATATTTAAAAAGACCGTCAAAGTGAACGCTCCCAAGACCCATTGGCATCCAATTTTCATAAGTGAACATTTAATATATTTTTAATAAAGTATATTTTCAGAAAACTATGACGTTTATATTAGTTTTTAACAAAACTTGGTCAGTAAATAATCGTCAAAGTGGAAAAAATTTAAAAAAAGATAAAAATATTAGGTTTGGTCGATATAACTCAAAAATTTCTTAATTTAGCAATTAATATATGTACCTATTTGGAAAGCTTTGTACTTTATCTTTCCAAAAAATCAAAATCGGTTGAAAAATTACTGAGTTGTTCATTTTTTAATGCGTCAAGTACCTAAAAATCGGTTTTTAACGGTCAAATGAAATTTTCAGGGGGGTATGAACAATTTGAAGTATGGTGTCGTGTTATACTCGACCTGATCTACAACCTTTACTATGCCACTTCAAAAGTACATTTTCAGTGTGGCACAGTGTTATTGTTCTGTAATAGAGAAACATGCTCTAAACTCAATACATTTTAACTTTATATTTTTAATAACTTAAGGAAATATTACTAATTACCTAAATCTAACATCACTAAAAGATAAAATGTGTTATTGGGTCATGTGAATAAAAAATCAGCAAATGCTTTTACTGAATTTTTCTAGTAAAAAGTATGGATTTAGTGAATAAAAAAAGCTATATCTATATAGCTTTTTTTATATCTATATCTATATAGCTTTAAGCTTTTTAAGCTATATCTATATGGCTTTTTTTATTCACTAAATCCATACTTTTTACTAGAAAAATTCAGTAAAAGCATTTGCTGATTTTTTATTCACATGACCCATTGTTATTAGAACTCAAGAAAAAGAATATTTGTTATGAAAATTTAAGTCGGCTTTTTTTTAAGGGCGAGTGTATTTACGTATGCAAGGGTTGATGCTGAAGTTATGAAAGCATGTGTGTGTTGTTAATAGTTCTCAGAAAAAAATCGACCACTCTTTTTGGACTCAATCTACCACCATTTAAAAATTTTCAAGGAACAGCATTGCTGCCTGTCCGCTTCGGCATTCACTCTGCATGCAGCCTAAGGTGGGTCGATTTCATTAGGTTACGTTTTTACATGGACTTTTTTCTTCCGTTTGAGCATGTTTTTTTCTGTAAAATAAAATAAAGTCTGACTTTAAAATGGTCGAAAGAAGTTTACGCTTTATTTTATAGAGAAAAAACATAGCCCGGAAATCTTTTTTTGTCTTAAATACAAAATACATGAAAAAACATAACCAAATCGACCCAAACTATGAACCATCCCTTAGTATTAAGATTTATTGCAGTTATTTTCTATTATTGGTTTTTCCATTGCCTTGACTGTGCGTTAATGATTAAGAGCAATAACTCCCTTGATTTGCATTTATTTGCTTTGTGTCTGTTTTATGCAGTCACCAGTTTCAATTGCTTGCTTGGATCAAGTCGGAAGCTGTGTAGTGTTTAATTAATAAATTGCTTGAAACATGTAACCAAAATATTGCAAAACGTATGAGTAAAGATCACTCCATTTTTTTCTTAATGCCAACAAACGGTCCTTTTTTTTTGACTAAATTTTATTGGTTTTGTAATGTCTTACAATGATATTATTGTTAATCTTAGATTAATACAGACCAATTATTTTATAGTTTTAATTGATATGCCTCATTAACCCTAGAATACTAACATTATTTTACTAAACGTTATTTTCTCTTTCAAGGAGTAGAGAATTTTAATACAAAAATTAGTTTTACTATTATAGGTAATCAGTATCAATAATTATTGATTGGAATGAGTTAAAAAACTGATACACAAAAATATTTAACTGAAAATAGAATTAAGAATTGCTCACAAGGAGTGACTCAACTGTATTTTGTGGTAAAAGTTTGAGATATTAATCATACGTGATTGGGAGGTAGGCGTGGCAAAAAATATTTTTTCTTTTATTCTACACTTATTTAGGATTTTTGAGCAGAAGCGCCATTGACATAGGTTTAATACATATACAAAATAAAGCGTTTTAAATACTTGTTGCATGGGCGATAGGCGTGGTTATGAGCATATTAGAAAATATTTTTTAATGGTTATGTTATAGATTATGTAATTCAAACTAATATACCAAATTCTATTGGTCTTCTTACGACTAATTTTTCTATTTATAGACAATTTTAGTATGGGACTCAACCACTGTGCGGTGTGTCAAACAAGATAGATGTCGGCACGAATTGGTTGGAAGTAGCGAGCGTTCAAATTGCTCTGTATCTCATCTTTGTTATTGCTTTGCTATCGGCACACAAAAAAAAAAACAAGCGCAAAAAGGCTCTAGCGACAAAAATGTTAAAAATTTAAATATATATAAATCCAGATTTTTTTTGTTTTAAAAATCACTATGTACTTTGAAAACAATAGTTTATAAAAGTAACTTACATCATCTTTATCCATTTCTTTCCAATTCTTATTTTGGCACTTCTCTACTTGCCTTTACTTCCTCACACAATATCAACTGACCGAATGATATCTTGCATTCAGTGTTGTTTGCCTCATTTTGTCATGACAATGGTTATTTTATAATGCTTATATATTTTACGAACGAAGCAAGACGTGCATTGATTGCTGAGAAAGAGAGTGAGTGTTGACTGTTGTCGTCATTTTTGCTTTGGTGTGTATCAAGTATATAACACTCTCTCTATTCGGAACAGTGTTGTTTTTGCCTGTTCTCACTTTTACTCTAGTGCTGCCAGATGTTTATTTCGGCAAAGGGGGTTTAAAACATAATTTTTAAGAAAAAAATTACAGGATTTTTAAATCTTATAAACGACCGTTTTGAAACTCATTACAGGGACTTGATAACTTTTAAAAATAAATGTAGAATAGTGCTGATACTACAGACAGAAAATCTTTAAATATTTGGGTAAAAACGGGGAGATAATTTTGACAGATTTTCATGCCCCCACGTTTAAAAAACGTAATAGGGGTATATTAACTTTGTCACTCCGTTTTTAACGCCGACAAGAAGGTGCGACCGTATAGAAAAGTATATATATTCTTGATCAGCATCACCTCCTGAGTCGATTTAGTCATGTCGTCTGTCCGTCTGTCGTCACGATAACAGCCATAATTTTTTAGCTACCGTAATGAAATTCAATGCATAATCTTTTTATTCGAAAATAAAGCTCAAGTTCGAAAACTAGCCAAATCGGATGAAAACCACGCCTACCTCACACACAAAGTGACTTAACCAAAACGGTAAAATCTCTTTAAAATCCACAAAAATTAATATAATCACTTCAAATTTTGAACAGCGTCTATAATATTTATTATAAAATTTGAGTACGAAATTTGTAAAAATGGGATGAAAACCACGCCTACCTCCTTTACAAAGTGACTTACACAAAATGGTAAAATCTCTTTCAATTCCACAAAAACTAATCTAAGGACTTCAAATTTTGCACAAAACCTTTAACAATTAATATAAACTATAGGTATGCAATTTGGAAAAATCGTCGTCCGTGGGGGTATTTTATAGCCCTATCACCGTCCGCGAATCGAATAGAAAACAAATAAAATTCGCCAATGTGGTATCACTGTGCGAACTTCACAAATGTGACTCGACTCAAACCTCAAAAACAGACGAATAGAAATATTGGTGGTATCACAGTTCGCGAATTTAACAACTTTGGTGCGACTTTAAAGTCCAATAAAGATGAATAGAAATATTTGGTGAGTAGCCGGCGAATTAGATATTTGCATAAAAATTTTTTCAAAACAAAAAGGAATTAATTGAAAAAGCTAAGTAACTAATAAGCAAAGTCTTTAGGTAAAGTGGGTTTATTTTGTAACTTCACTGTTTTCCATTATTTAAAAATGAAAAAAAAACCCAATTATATGGGAAAATTCGCTGAGTTTACAATATAAACTTGCTTGTAAATAATAATTACTTTAATTTATGTTATTACTTTAATAACATAAACTTTCGATAAAACGAAGCTTTAAGTCGTACGCATGTCGCGTGAGTTACGATGGAAATGCCCATATGTTTGTACTACAGATTTATTTAGGGGCATTTTTTTCGAAATTCTAATAAAAAGTATATTAAATTAAAGTATTAAGTTTTTTAAGAAATCATCCCAGCTGCCACGCATTGCTTTATCGTTTTCTCTTTACGTTGTTGTGTTGTGAGAGTTTAAATTAATAACATGTTGATGTCTTCTATTTTTTTTTGTTTTAATGTTCAGCTAGCACAGCGCAACAAAAAAAAAAGATGATATCGAGGCTCGAGGCAAGACGAAAAGTGAGATATATACAATGTATACATAAATATATGCAATGTAAATATATAAATGTATAAGGTGAGATATATATAATATAAATGTCTGAATGGAGAACCCCCAGAGGGTTCCAGGGGGTGTGCCACTGTCATGGATGGATCGGCTCTCCAAAGTTAGTGGGGTCAGTCATACATTTCGACTCGATTGGGACACTCCAAATGGGTCAAAAAGGGATTTTTCAAAATTTGACCCTACGGAAAAGTTCGGGCTTTAGAATTCATTTTAGAGGTATAGTTCCTCGGGCAAAGTTTCTTATTTTGATCCCTAGAATACGATGTTCACTGAGCAATGGGCGATTTTTAAATCGACCCGCCCTAATATTGCAAACTGGCGCTCCAAAAAAAAAAAACAAAAAAAAAAGAAAAAAATAAATTGTTTGACATGTTTTGAGATGGATAAAAAAAGTCTGTTGCAAAGCAGCGGACAATAGTGGCATGCTAGTAAGCAATAAAAATAAAGAATTTATATTTTATAAACAATAGCTGCATTCCATTCGCTTTACAATAATCCGTTTTATTTTTTTTACATGCGAAGCAAAATCAAAAAAGTAATCTTATAACAGATAAGATTATTTTTGCTATCCCTACAAAAATGTGACATGGACTTTAAAAAGTTTGAAACACAGTTGCCTCACCTTTACAATTTTATAAGCTTATTTTGGCTACAACTAGGGTCATTTCATTTTTTGAATGAATTGTTTGCATGATACAATAATTATTAGGTAGCCTTGACAGCTACCTATTTTCTCACGAGCTGCGACCATCGAATGTCTAGAGAACGAATAGAGAACGTATGTCACACACATTGGCCGCATTGAGCGGAGTAAACAGTTGTGATTGCAATTAAATTATTTATATAATTACTAAGCAGTAATATTTAAATGAAATAATTTACAATTTTTCATACGTTTGAGTAAAAATTCATTCAGAGAAAAACATCGTTCACTAAGGTATCGCTACCATAACAGTTCACAACAATAGACTACTCTAATGTGGTCAATATGTGTGAGACACGTTCTCTATTTTGCTTTATTTTGTTTGACATTCGATGGTCGCAGCTAGAACTGTCACTCCTACCTTATAGTTATTGTATCATGATAGTTTGTTTTAATTGAATTTTAACTGCAACAGTAGAGCCCTCTACGAGTAGTTTTTTTGGCGTTCCTTTCAGAAAATTTGCAATCGCTTATATATTTTTAGTCGAAAGGAACGCAGCTAATGATTTTTGAAGTAAAACTTTTTTGCATAAAGAAAAAATATTTATATAGGCATTTTTAAAAATTAGTTACGTACTTTAATATGACCCCATTTATAAAAGCAAAAAAATAGTTGCTCCAAGTATGATTAATGTGACGGAAAATTCAAAATGTTCAAACTATACCTTGGTTTAGAGCTGTTTGAATCTATGCAGAAATGGTTTTATTTATATAATTATTTTCTTTCTTAATTCTTTTGACACAAACAATATTAAGCAATAAATTTTACTCTGGATCTTCCCACTTATGCAGTTTTCAATGCTTATTTAAAAATATAAGAAATTGTGAAAATATTTACTTGTAGATCTTTCACCTTCCATCGATTTCATTCCTAACAGCCTGTTAATATGTTGACCATCAGTAATGTAATGAATTGTTAGAGACAAATAACTGGTCTGCAGATAATTATCGCTCCACATATCTGAGGTCAAGCCAAACCCATTCTTTTTAATGGAATCTATTTCGCTTTTAACTTCATTGAAATTATTAATATAAAGTTTCTCTAGATTTCTGGAAATCGTCGTTGGATGAGGCAACAAGTTATTTACATTAACATTTTTGCCATATTTTGCACCAATAGATATTAAAAATTCAGCAAATTTTTTCAGTCCTGCATCTTCGACCATTTTAAATGATCTGCAATTTTGGACAGACCATTCAGTCAAAATTTGCACTCCATTTTTTTTATCTTCTACATCCACATCCACTTTTGAGGTTGCATTCTCACTACGCAATTTGTATAAAATGTAGCACTTATGCTTAACTAAATTTGAAGAGCAGCTGTTGTGATATTTATAAATATTTGAGCACGATGTGCATGCAACCATGTTCTCAATTTGCTCTCCGTTTTCCTTCTCAATTTTGCCAAATATATCCCAAATCTTACTCTTCCCTGTTTTCATTATTATTTTGAATTCTCCACTTAAAATCTTAGTTTTAACTACAGAATTATTAAGCTCACTGTGGTCATTTGCAGTGCTTCTCGATAAGTTTGCGGTCACCTGTATTAATTATAATTCAAAACATAATCTCATTTAATTCTGTGAAAGGTTATTATAAAGATGTTTGTTACTAAAAAGAGTGCATACATTTTTTTTAATATGAAGAAAAAACCGATATAAAACAATATTTTGGACTTTCATTTGTTGTCTCAATAATCTTACAGAGTTAAAATAAAAAAAAAAAGACTTGAATATAAACTATTTACCGAATAAAATGGTCAACTAAATCGGTCAAATACCCCAATGTGCGCTGCTAAACGAATTTTCTCAGAAATGAGACCCAAGTTAGATAGATTTTTCACCCCCGTAAGCCTATTGATATATGTTATATGTATATTCTTATAACTGAACCCTGAAGCCCCTTATAACTGAACTTGAGAGTAAAAAACGCGAATAGCGGGATTCACATGATCCTACATGTTGTCACGCCTGGTATGATGTATCGAGCTGTCGAACGGTCAAATACGATGCTTGTCCTACAATATGTGACAACATGTAGGACCATGTGAACCCCGCTAATAACATTGAACGACAACAAAAGCGAATACATGCGGTGCAGCAGAATATCCCAGATGAAAAACCAATCGCGGAAGAGTCGTAAGAAGATCAAATACCAATTTATATTCCAACACACATAGGCGAAACGCGGAAGAGTCGTAAAAAGATCAAATAGCAATCCATCTTCCAACAAACATAAACGCGTATCGCGGAAGAGTCGTAAGAAGATCAAATAGCAATTCATCTTCCAGCAAGCATATAGGCGAATCACGGAAAAGTCGTAAGAAGATCAAATAGCAATTCATCTTCCAACACACATATAGGCGAAACGCGGAAACGGTGCCAAAACCAACTTCTCTTCCAACGGTCGTCCGAATGATTATAGGTTGATTGACTTATTGAAAAACAAACGAAATACAAACAAAGAAACAATCAAACTACTCTCAAATTAAATCGAGCAACTTAGCTATTTTTTTATGAAGGGGTCAAGACAAGTTAACACCCCAATAAGATATAACATTTTTATCAAATCAAATTTTTATCAAATATTTATTTTAAAAATATTTCTATTTTTTCTGGACAAGCGTTGTTTTTTGATTTATTATTATTTCATTAAAAAAAAAAAATTTTTAATAAAAAAATGAGGAGATTTTTTAATCAAACACCCCTATTAAAAATTTTTACTACGTTTTTTTCAGTCAGTTTGACACTCTCTTCTCTTTTACTTCTGACGTCACATGCACGTACTCACAAAGAGAGCGGACATGCACATGACAGAATCTTGAAAACATAATTCTTGAGCTAGCACAGCGCCATTGTATAAGGATAGAGGTAGCTATAGCGCTGACTGTGCTCTCTTTCCATACTGCCATGACTGTCAAATTCTGCTGTGTGGCGAATGGAAACAATAGAAAAGAAATAAAAAGTTTTGCTTCGTTTTGACATTTCCGGAAGAATGCTCTCATCTGGTGCATCTACCTATATTCTTCTACCATGCACAGCGCAACAAAAAAAAGCAGATGTGGCGCGAGGCAAGACAAAATGTGAGATATATATAAATGCAGAGCGGCGCTCCAACAAAAAACAAGACAACAATATTTTTTCTATTTTTTGACATTTATTGAGATTGATAAAAAAACGTCCGTGGCATGCTAGTAGACAATAAAAATAAAAAATGTATAATTTATAAATAGCTGCGTTCCATTCGCTTCACAATATTCCAGACTATTTTTTTTTTTTGCATGCAACAAGACTTATAACAAATATGATTATTTTTGATTATGATTCTCTATAAAAATGTGATATGGACTTGAAAAAATTTGAAACACTTGAATACTTTTTTGAGCTTATGTTGGCTACAACAACTGCTGTGATTTAATTTGTTTAATTAATTACATGATACAATATTTATTAGGTAAACTTGACAGCTACCTATTTTCTCACGAATTGCGACCATCGAATGTCAAACATAAGTAAACAAAATAGACATTCGATGGTCGTTGCTAAAACTGTCACTTCTAAATTACAGTTATTGTATCATGATTTTTTGTTTTAATTGAATTTTGACTGCAACAGTAGCACCCTCTACGAATCTTTTTTTCCCTTCTTTTCAGTCCTTTGTAATCGCTTACATATATATAGGCGAAAGGAACGCAGCTAATGCTTTTTAGAGTCAAATATTCTTTGCATATAAAAAATATATCATCTATAGACATTTTAACCCTTAACTGCTACTCCTGGTCTGTGGGACCAGAACAAAAAACAAAAGAGTATATTTCGCTAATAATTCCATTCAAAAATCAAATCAATTATGAAAAATAATTAAAAAATTCTTTCTTAATAGGAAAAAAAGCTCTTAAAAAACAACAAGAATTTCTAACAACATTTTGTGTTTTTTTAGGATTTTAGTTGGTGTAGTCCCTGGGACCAAATGTACTGTTAATGTAATTTTTTGTAGTGTACCAGATAAGACTTAAACAACTTTGTTAAAAATAAAAATCGTTGAAGACCCTACTTTAAAATTTAGGTAAAACTTAAGAAAAAAACTTAAATATGACCCTTTTTAGAAAGGCAAAAAATTAGTTGCGCCGAGTATGATGAATATGACGGATAATTTAAAATTTTCAAACTTTATCTTGTTTTTTAATATGTACGACTTACGGTGTAGAAGATAGAGCTGTTTGAATCTATGCAGAAATTTTTTTTATTTATATAACTAGCTGATATACCCGGTGTTACTCGAGGGTCATTTATATAAACATTTTAATATACACTTCTCGAATAAATGTTTTTTAAATTCTGGAATAATGAAAAACATGTTGAATTTTAACTTTAAGCTACCGTTAGAAAAGTAATTGAATGAACTTTAATCCAAAAAAGATTTGGAAAATTTTTTTGTTGGTGGTTTCATCTCTTGCGGTGAGCTAGTTAAATTCAAAGAAGCTGTACGAAAAACATATTTTAAAAATTAAAAATAATTTTTATATTTACTTAATCTTAAAGCTAGCAAAATTACCTTTTTAAAAATATAAAAATTATGGTAGGACTCAATGCATCCTAGAGATATGGACATTTTAACATCCAAGCAAAGATTTATTTTAAAAAATATATTGAAATTTTAAATGAAATATATTTGGAACAGCGGAGATATTGGCATAAAAAGTAAAAACTTTCGATTTTCATATAGTTTTTTCTCATTATTAGCTCTCAATGTTTTGTGAAAAATTCGTTGTAGTAAAAATGATTGTACTAAAATTTATATTAGCTGCGTTTTTTCATGGGAGATCAGGATCATATCATTGCATTTGCAAGCAAAGCAAAAACAACAAATAATCCAACAAGGGAGTTGGACAATTAAATTGATCCAATTCTATGTTTTTAAGTGTTAAAAGCGCAACTGTAAAAGTAGGCAACACTTAGCCTTTATTGACGGCTAGATGACGCTGCTATTGAAAAACTGGCATTACTGCATTTTTGACATTTTAAAAGGTTGGTTGCAATAGTATTTTCGCAAAAAATTTCGCAAAACTTACCTGCTACATAAGAACATCAGATATTCTTTTGTAAGCAGAAAATAGCGCCACCTGTCTGTAATCCCAAACGTGTGGGGTTGAATTTTAAGAAACTTTTGGTAGACATCATTTGGCTATTCACCGCAAGGTGTATAGTTTGTACCCATAGTCCTTACAAATGCGGCGCCATCTATCCGTCAATTTAAAGCACAGATCAAAACCAATGACATAATTGTGCTAACCAGATGCGCATATGTTTTATTATATCACCATATAGCTGAAACTGATTACATGAAAATATTAACATTCACAGCATTCTTATTCGCAGTAATCTTTTCAATGAAATGGTGATATATATACAACATTTAAAGTACCATTGATAAAGAACTGAGTGACAACGGTGACACAATAGTGAGAAAAAATAGAGCCATCACAACAAACCAATTTTAACAGGAGTAAGGCAGGGGGTGGGGAGGCAAAAACTCAGTAGATTTCACTATAAGGGAGATAAATATAAAATAAACGAAAATGTTCGTAATTACTCTAGACACTCAACTGCATTCTTAGAGATTGGGGGACGTTCAAATTATATAGAGAATTTTAAAACAAAGCTCAGTTTTATTAATAGTATGGTAAGAAAAAATAGCTTTTTAGCCATAACTTTTGATTGGAAAGAGATATTGGGGTAAGTTTTCATATAAATTATTTTTGAAACTTGAATTTTTTTGTAAAAAATATAAAAACATTTTGAAAAAATAAATTTCGCGAAAAAATCAAAGGGGGTATCAAAACCTTGTTGTTTGGATGACAAAAACAGTAAAATAATTTTTGCGCTTAGCTGGAAGAATTTTTGCAAATAAATGCTATGTCATGAAAGGTAGTCAGATTTGCTGTTTTTAATTGATTTCATTTTTACAACAACAATTTTTGAGTCATTTTTTGAGTAAAAAGTCAATATTTTGGACCTTTTTTGGCATACTCATAAAACATATACACTGACTTAACGGTACAGTTCAACTTTTTTTTTGTGAAGTGATTTTATTGAACTTTTGAACAAAAAAATTTGAATGAAATATATTAATGGACAGCGGAGATATTTGCATCGAAAGACCAAACTTTGATTTTCGTGTCGTTTTTTTCTCATAACGTTTTTAGGTAACGATGTTTTATGAAAAAGTCGTTGTACTGAAAATTTCTACAATTTTAAATATATGTGAGTGTTTTGAATGTCAAAATAAAGGAAATTTTTTAAAATTTAATACAAAAAAAACTTCAATGATAACAAGTATTATAATGACAAAATTACCGTTAGTTGAAAAATTTCGGAGGGGGCGTGGCAAAAACTAAGTATGTAACATTTAAAGGCAGGATGTACTAAGTGCATGCTAGTGCATACCTAGTTTACGCGAAATCCGTTGACCCGTTCAGATTTGTATAAAGGCCAAACAAACAAACAAACAGAAACTGAGTTTTATGACTACAGATTATTTTCTTTTTTAATTCTTTTGACACAAACAATATTATGAAATTAATTTTATTCTGGATCTTCCCACTTATGCAGTTTTCTATGCTTATTTAAAAATATAAGAAATTGTGAAAATATTTACTTGTAGATCTTTCACCTTCCATCGATTTTACTCCTAACAGCTTGGTAATATGTTGTCCATCAATAATGTAATGCATTGTTAGAGACAAATAACTGGTTCGTAGATAATTAGCGCTCCACATATCTGAGGTCAAGCCAAAACCATTTTTTTTAATGGAAGCTATTTCGCCTTTAACTTCATTGAAATTATTAATATAAAGTTTCTCTAGATTTCTGGAAATCATTGTTGGATTAGGCAACAAGTTATTTACATTAACATTTTTGCCATATTTTGCACCAATAGATATTAGATATTTTGCAAATTTTTTCAATCCTTCATCTTCGACCATTTGAAATGATCTGCAATTTTGAAGAGACCATTCAGTTAAAATTCGCACTGCATTTCTTTTATCTTCTGCATCAACATCCACTTTTGAGGTTTCATTCTCATTATGGGATTTGTATAAAACATAACACCTATGCTTAACTAAATTTGAAGAGCAGCTTTTGTGAAATTTATAAATGTTTAAGCAGGATTTGCATGCAACAATGTTCTCAAATTGCTCTCCGTTTTCTTTCTCAATTTTGCCAAATATATCCCAAATTTTACTCCTCCCTCTTTTCATTGTTATTTTGAATTCTCCATTTAAAATCTTAGTTTTAATTACAGAATTATGAAGTTCACTGTGGTCATTTGCAGTGCTTCTCGATAAGCTTGCGGTCACCTGTATTAATTATAATTCAAAACATAATCTCATTTAATTCTGTGAAAGGTTATTATAGTGACTTTTGTTACTAAAAAGAGCTTGTTCGAGTCTCAATAACTGCAGCAATATTGCGCAACATATCAAAGTATCACGTTGGATACAAAAAATGTTGCAACTATTGCAAAGGTCTAACGTTCTAGCGAGTAGAAATTTGGCATTTAGCGCGCTCAAAATACAAGAATCTAGTAACATGAAGAAGAAATGTAAGCAAAGTTGGTAGTTATTGCAATCTTTTTTATATTTAATGGCAATTATTTATCATATTCATAGAACAATATTAATTTATATTCCATTTAAATTTTTCAGCGACTTCTTTGCTCTTTGCTCTTCTTTAAAATTTCTGTCAAATACAACTTTCTTTTCCGCAAAAAGCTTTGTTTTCTTGATTTTCCATATTTTATAACAATTTGCTTTCGTTCGTCTGCAAAGTTCACAACAGCAGCGCAAATTATTTGCAATATTTAGTTATAGTAGGGCAGTTCACGATCTTGTTGCATCGTTGCAAATGCAAAATAAAAAGCTTTTACAAAAACAGAAAGCATTGAAAAGCTTTTGCAACATTTGCTTTTTGTTTTTGTAAAAGCAGTTTATTTTGCATTTGCAACGATGCAGCAAGATCGTGAACTGCCCTAGCTAGTATCAGCTGAGCATCTGCAACAAAGCTGGCAATAAGTAACAGTGTCGCAGTATTGGGCACGATTACGACTTCCTTGGCCCCAAGATCTGAATATGCAGTTTTAAAAAGCTCATTTAGAAAATAAGATTCACTGAAGAATTCATCGATGTATAGATTAGTTATCGAGTATATTTGACCGATCGGTATAATTTGGGTATCATAAAAAAAAAAATAATTGTGCAATTTGTAAAGGGTCGAGCCACTTTTTTTATAAAAATTAGGAAAAATATCAATATGAACTTCAGAATACAACAAACAACCTTTGATAAAAGTCTATCTGACTCCTTTTACAGAAAAAGTACATTTTGTAAAAGGCAAAACCATATTTTTTTTTTGTTCCATATTAAAAAGATTTTAAATATCTTTCGAATGAATTCTAAATCATTCAGATCGGACAAATATTAGCAAAGAAATAACCGAATTTAAATATGAATTCCGTTAAGCAAACATTTTTAAAAAAATCGATATATCGATAACTAATCGATATATCGATAAATCCTTCGGCGAATCTAATTTTCTCAAAGAGTACTTTTAAACTGCATACTCAAATCAAGGAGCCACGAAAATCGTCATCACCCCCAGTATTGCTGCAATTATTGAGTATCTCGAACAAGCCCTTTATACATTTTTTTTTATAGGAAGAAAAAATCCGTTATAAAAATAATATTTTGTACTTTTATTTGTCGAAATGTCTCAATAGTGGAATAAAGTTCAAATAAAAAAAATAATTGAATAGAATTTATTTACCGAATAAAATATTTTGACCAACTTTATCAGTCAAATACCCCAATGTGCATTGCTAAACAAAATTTCTAAGATATGAAGCCCAAGTTAAATAGATTTTTCACCACCGTAAGCCTAATGCTATACTTATATGTATTTTCTTACCTCATAAGCGTCCATTTCGAATAAAAATCTTTAATTATTTGTTTTATTAATAATGAAAACAAATATATGTTCACTACACTGTTGTCACTTTATTACTGCAACAGATTTTAGCTCTTCGTTTTGTTTGAGTTAATAGAGTGAATAACATTTAACGATAACAAAAGCGGATGAATAAGGTACAGCAGAATATACTTGGTATTTTTTGAACAGACTGTAAAGTAGTCTGCAGAAAAGCATCTATAAAACGAATGCAAACATTCCGAAAATTATGTACATACTCTGTTAAGAACCAACAGAATATTGTACAGTTCTCGCTTCAGCTTGTTTTTCTTTTGAAATTACTGTACTCATGCTTGAAAGATACTGTAAAATGTTGAACTCAACAAAAGTAAATGTATTCATGCATATGGCTTGTTGGCAGTAGCGAGCGTTCGAATTGCTAAAAACTGTATCTCATGCAGCCTATTGTTCTTTGTTGTTGCCTTGCTATCGGCACACAAAAGAACACAAGCACACAACGGCGTGAGCGACAAAGGTATTAAAAATTTATACAAAACGAAGGATTTTCTTGTTTTAAAAACAACTCTCTACTATGAAGTGGAATAAGTAGTTTTTGAAAATTACTAACATCATCTTTATCCATATCTTTCCAATTCTTCTTTCAACACTTAACTATGTATGCATTTGCCATTGCTTCTTCACACAATATCAGCTGACCGAACGAAGCCAGGCGTGAATTTATTGAGGAGAAAGAGAGTGAGTGCTGACAGTTGTCGTCATTTTTGGTTTGGTGTGTATCAAGTACATAACACTCTCTCTATTTGGAACAGTGTTGTTTTTGCCTGTTCTCACATTTACTATAGTGCTGCCAGTTTTTTATTTCTGACTAAAAAATAATTTTTAAGAAAAATTATTGGATTTTGAAATCTTTTAAACCACCCTTTTGAATAACATTATAGGGACTTGTAACTTTCAAAACTATAGGTAGATTAGTGCTGATACTATAAGACAGCAAATTTTACAAAATCTAAAAAAAACGGGGAGATAATTTTGACAGGTTTTTTCCTGGTTTTTTGTTTTTCTTTACCATTTTGTAAGAAATATCTACAAAGTTAAAATACTTTCAGGGCTGTGTTTTAGTATTTTCGAAGTAATGATGGTTTTATTATTTTGATGATGTTACTTTTTCAGGGTGATAGGTGTTTTTCTTCCAATTTTTCCAAATTCTAAACTAATAACAGAGAGCTTATGTGTAAAATATCAAGAGGAGTCGTTAATTTTTATGAATATTTATGAAGAATTTGCTATTTTCTTAAAGTCAGTTTGTATTGGAGGTAGGCGTAGTTTCCAACTAGTTTTACTGAATCTTATTCTTAAAGTACGCTTTAAAAATGAAAGCAACGTTGACTACTTTTGTAAAATTTTAAGACATTTTTCTTTTTTATGATAAAACTTTTTATGAAAGAGAGACGTAGTCTTAAAATTAACAACAAAGTCTGCATTGCACTAAAATTTTTTAATTCTAGTTAATATTATACGGTTAGAGTTTATCTTAGTTTATCTTACAAGGTCTGTATATTTATATTACGTATAAGGCTGCCAGGTTTTTTTTTAAATCGGGATTTTACAAAAAAAAAAAAAAATCGGGACATAAGCAAAAAAATCGGGACAGAGACTCAATCGTCGAGTACGCTTAGAATAACAAAAAAAAAACTTTAAATACGTTTATTGAAAATCGATTTTTTTCGAGTTGTATGTTAGAAATTTTATATTTTTGTAGAAAAAATAAATTTTATATTTTAAACAAAAGTCAGTGGTACAGAACTCAAATAAATGAATATAGAAACAAATTAAACTTATATTTTTATAACCCATATTAATATCTGAAAATTCAAAACTTGTATTTTATAATAGTGGAGTTCACGATCTAGTACAAATGGTCTTGCATGAGTGCATTTGCAAAATATTATTGCATATATTGCACTACACTAACAAAATACACAGATTTGCACTTGCTACATTCTTGCAGCAATGCAACACTAAAAACCTGTAGCTTACAAATGCTACGCATGTGCAACACTGGATTGCAATATCAATCGAACAATCAGCTGATGGCCGGAAAGTGTAGACAAATTAATTTTGTGTGAGAAACCAAAATAGTCTATTATTGCCTCTTTTTCACTTTTTCTCGGCATAATATTGCAGATTTAAACAAAATATAAGAAATTATTACTTCACAAAGTATTTTTTTTTATTTTCTTTTTTAAATTAGATGCGTATTAATTTTGCCAGAAGTGTTGCAAAGTAGTCCAAAAAGAGCTGTTCACAATTGATTGCAAATGTTTGCAATTGCATAATTTTGCAATCTGGTGCAAATAAGATCGTGAACTGCCCTAATGAATTTTACATAATGCACTTATTGTTTTTTTTTTTCGTTTTGTTTTCTTTCGTTCATGCTATGTTTGATTGCAAACAGAGGATGCGATATGTTGAACTTAACGAACATCGTGGGCGAAAATGAGCAAAGCAAAATTAACAATATCCACAAAGAATGATGTTATTGTTTTATTCCCTCCCTTTTTCTTTATTTCACGCACTGTTCGGTTGCTTGAAAAGTGTGCGATTCGGTGCAATTAATTAGTGGCGTACAAAAAAGTCTGTACAATTTTTGACACGAAGAAATAAAAACGTAGGAAGTATTTTTTAAAAATAGTGAAAATATTACAAAATAAAATTGTTTTTCAAGAAATCGGGACATTGGGCGTCTCGCGTGAGGTCTTAGCGGGACGCACATTTTAAGGCTAAAAATCGGGACAACCCGCGTGAAGATCGGGACCTGGCAACCCTAATTACGTGTCTCATCATTTTCCTTCAGCAAATCAGAATTTTTTTGAAATCGATTTTAAAGTTTTCATGATCACTGCTGACGCGTTTTAATATGAAATAACGTTATAAAATATAAAAGCGTGGACCAATTTTCATAAATGAAGTCATTTTAGAAAGGGTAGTATAAAAGAAATTTTTTAAATTATAAATCAGTTCCACTAGTTCCTTAAATTTTTATTTATATATTTTTCAAAATTTTAAATAAATTAAAGTTTTTCTAAATGACCTTGTCATTTATTATGTTGATTTTATATGATTTAAATAAAAATTCTAAATGTTTGATAGCTTAAATCGTACTTGATTTTAAATGCAAATTCTAGTTGTTTGATAGTTTAAAATCGTTTATAGAGCTTTAGGTCAAAGTTAGAACAATTAATTGTTCGAACGAATCTTTTCAAAGAAACAACAACAACAAAGTTTTTTCAATATGAAAAGGAAAAAAATCTATAGTTGATTTTATTGCAATTTCGGCCATGCTAAGGGCTGCATCAGAAATCTTTGTGTTACCCGTGCTAGCGCGCACTAGCTCACTGCACCACGGTGAGATTTTAAGTGTCCTGTCAAAATACTGTCAAAAGTGATTCATGAAATTTTACAAAAAAAGATTAATATTAAATATTCAAACTCTCTACAACTATATTTAACTGTTTGAAGCCTATTTCAAGAGAGAAAAATCAGATTATTTTTTTAATGAAATTATAAAAGCAGTTAATAAATACTCCTAGAATTTTATCGAAGATACGCGGCCGAACCACCTTTCAGTTAGAACACTCTGGCGAAGCACAAAACTCGTTTAATTTCTATGTTGCATTTCAACAAACTATCCAACACCAATGAATATTGAAATAAATAAAGAAGCAATTAGAACTAGAATTTAACTAGAATTAAATGACTAGCAAATTGCATTAATTTAACCCTTTCAATGGATTTGCCCAGTATATTGGACACATCAGAAAGTAATTTTTATATGTATTTATTTTGCAAAGCTTTTGTTTAAATCAAATCGTTTGGTTCTATAAAAAAAAGATGAACCAACATGATAAAAATTAATTTGGAGAGATATTTGACATAAAAATCAGTTGCATTTTCGATTTTGTGCAGAAGAAAAGAAAAAAAAAATATTTCGGCCTATTTTATAAGAAAATATTAACAGAACTAAAATCAAATTTATGTTTTTTTTTTTTTTGCTTTAATGATAAAAATATGAAGAGGCTTTAATAAACAAAGATCCAAAGAGTTGCAAAACCTTTGAGAGATTAAAAAAGACGTTGTGTCGAACAGGAGCAAAGAAATACTTTTTTGCACAAGCTTGTAAAACGAAAGTAACACAGGTTAAAATCAAAGGTATGTTTTTTTCATCTTTTAAGGACCTAAATGATAGGAATAGTGCCTCAAAAAATTATTTTGTTCTTAGTTTAGCCTAGCCATTGAAAGGGTTAAAGAACAAAACATATAAAAAAATAAAATGCAGAACAGTTTAAGGTATAAACTATATAAATGTTACACTTTTCTTTTTTTTTGTACACCGAGTTCATGATTTTTTGTGTTTAAGGCGAATTAAGGTTGGAAAAGTCTTTTCAAAATTACATTTTTTGTTTCAATTATTTTTAAAGTAACCATGGTAGAAGAATGCAGGTAGATGCACCAGATGAGAGCATACTGCCGGAAATGTCAAAACGAAGCAAACATTTTTATTTATTTTCTTTTGTTTCCATTCGCCACACAGCTAAATTTGACAGACATGGCAGTATGGAAAGAGAGCACAGTCAGCGCTGCAGCTACCTTTATCCTTATACCATGAAAGTAACCATTAAGCTGATCAACGCGTTTTATTTTTTATTAGAGAGTTTTGTTCGGATATTATTACAAATATAACCCCCTGATGAGAAGCACCGTTCTGATTCTATGCTAGTTGTAGAAATATTTGTACGATGATCGTAAGCAATTTATAAGTTTCGATCACGATTGCTTTTACCACAAAATAAAATTATTTCCTAAGTCAGAATATCTTACAATTTTTAAATACATTGTTGATTTCCCGATGTTGCAAATTCTTCTAAAATTTTGCAAAGTCTTTGCTCCAGTGATTTACACTCATCGTCCTAACAATCTTTCTCAGCCTCAATAAAAGGTTTTTCCAATTTTATATTCATATCAACTTAAAAATAAATGTTTGGATTAACATGAATATTTGTAATAGAATTTTTTTTTATTTAAAAATCCCGGGATTCCGGAAAGACAGTCCCGGGATTTAAAGAGGCCTAAATCGTCCGGGATCCCAGGATTGACTTTCCTAATACCTACATACATATATTAAACACATCATTTCTTTAAAAGCACTCAATGAAAACATTAAATGGTCTCTTTACAAACCAGTTTCAACGTTAAAACACACATTTTACACTTTTCTTATAAATTTTCTGAGGTATAGAAGACAGCCAATAACAATTACAGTACGACCTCGCTCAACGCAACCAATTAAATTCAAGCCAATTGCGAAATCTGAGGTTATTGCAAAAACCGAGGAAAAATTTTATATTGGCCAATAGACCTATTTCCAAAAAAAAATATGCATTTTCTACACATTCAAATTAAAGTGAATCGAAAAATGTTTGTTCAGAAACATAATTTCATTTTATTCAATTTATTTTTTTAAAAATTGGGAAATTTTGGTCTGCACTTTGTTGCAATTTATACTTTGCGTACAATTTGGGTGTTGAGATTATCGAGGAGTTGCGTGTAGCGAGGGTTGCGTTGAGCGAGGTCGTACTGTATTAGATTTATAAAATTTGGGAGTTTTGAAGTAAGAAAAAATTCTAAAATTATGATCATAAATTTTTTCCGATTTTCATTATTGTTTAACATAATTCAGGCAAAAAAGTGCATTATGCTACTATGCAAGTGTAATTTTTTGTCTCTTCTACCAAAATCCGTTTATTAAAGATTGTACAATTTGTATGTGTTGGACTGCTTATAGTTCAATTTTATTTTTTCTTAACAGTGATATCAAGAAGTAATTTTAAACGTAAAAAAGGAATACTACAAGACCACATTCATTCATTTTTATTTTATGCATAACATTAAATATACTTACTGGTGCACTTTTCACTTTGAATTGGAATCATGCCAAGCAAACAAACTGTCAAAATTCCTTCTTTTAAGAAATGCATTGTTAGCACAATATAGCTATAATAATAACCATCGGTACATATGTCAATGGCCAAACCAAAACCATTATTTGCAAACAATAAAATTTCATCTTTCACTTTTCGGAAACTTGGACCATACAAGTGAGAAATGTTGCGGGCAATTGTTGTCGAGTGCGGTATAGTATTTTCAATATCGACATATGGACCATGTTTTGCTCCAATCAATACAAACTGCAACAACATTTCCCTAAGACCATTATCATGCACCATACTATATGGTCTGCAATTTGTGATAACCCATTTTGTCATAATTTTCATCACTTGATTTTTGGTGTCGTCTTCAACATTCATTTTAGTAGTTTCAGCTAGAGCCTTAGATCTCAAAACATAGCATTTGTGTTTTGATAAATTTGAAGTCGATCCATTAGTATACTTTAATATTCTGTTGCAGGTTTTGCAGCTTACAAAATTTGATATTTCTTCTCCATGTTGGTCTAAAATTTTTGAAAACACTTCCCATACCCTGCTCTTTTTTGTAACTGTTGCCAAAGCGAAATCACCATTGATAATTTTTGCAGCAACAAAAGAGCTATTTAGTTCGGTTTCATTCTCCGACATTGATTGATTTGATGACTTTTTGATTGATTGAAAAGGAAATCAAATTTTTTTGAAATTTTTTGATTTTTAAATTAAAAGAGGAAATATCAGTGCTGCCAGATTATTTTATATAAAAACAATTGTAATAGTTAGCAATGTGAAATAACTGCATTAACCGATTCTGGATAAGGAGACAAAAAAGTTACACTTATATCGACTTTTTAAAATTTCATGTCTGAGTAGTAATTAGAAAAGTTTTAGAAAAAACATTTACAATCAGATATGGCTTTAGTAAAGTATGATGAATGGTTGGAACTCCGATTCAAATTACAAGGTTACAAAAGTTGCTTGATTGACAAAAAAACATGACTTTAGAAAAAACCTTAAGTTATATTCTATGATCAGATGAAACAAAAACAATTGTTCGGTTTATGTATGTCCACAACTTTTGGACTACCAGAAAATCTGGTTTATACTTTTTTCGATTGAATTTAAGTGTTTGAAATTTGCTTTTTAATTAAATAAACCTTTCAGAGTTTCTTTTTGTAAAATACTTTATAAAATCACTTTTTTACATTCATACTTTTATTTTAAAAACAATTTATTTTTAAGGCGTCTAGATTTTCTAATTAAAAAAATGCATTTGGGTTGTTTTATATTTTTACAGAATTAAAATCATCAAAATTAAAAACAAGACAAATCTATATTTCACTAAAAGATTACAGCAGAATCAATTGAAATTCAGAATAGATCAATTTGATTTCAGAAAAGATTTATATAACATCAAAAAATATCAATTGAAAATCAGAAATTCCATTTAAAAATCAGAATTGATCAACTGATATTTAGAAGAGATCATTTAAGATTTCAATTCACTAAAAAAATTCTTTTCTTCTCCTGCAATAATTGTTTTATTTCATAAGCTCGAAAGTACTTGTCTCGTCGTGCCCTTTGTAATTGTGCTCGGTCACGGATGCTGTAATTAGGTCCCTGATTTGAAATAAATTCAGGTCAGATAAAATAAAGTTGTTGTTCTACAAAATTTGTATGGAAATTAATTTTAAAAAACAAGAAACTAAATCAAAATTAAATTATTTTCATTCGCTCATTCAATTTTTCATTCCTTTAACTGTAACTTTGCCATTTTTTAAAACAAAAAAAAATCATTTACTATTGTAAAGACCAAGTTGTGGGCCCCTTCAGTTATTGTGCAGTTTTTAAAGTTAGGATGAGTTGTGAGAGAGTAACAAAACAGTTTTCCCATAAACCTGCATTTTTTAACCACAAATTTGCGATTTTAAGGGTATGTTTGAAAATCAAATTGATATTATATTGAATTTTAATCAGCCTATAATCTCTTTTTTAAGTTTCGTTAAAAAATTCTCATTTTGTTTTATTTTGTAAAATACACAAAATTGGGTTAAAAAAGAGCCCAACGATTTTTTTACATATTACAGTATGTCAAAATAAATTTATTCGAAATTAATTGATCAGGGACGCCACACAGTGTAAGATTTCGCTCCCTGGGTGATCAAAATTCTGTAACTTTTGAAAATATTTTTGTTTGGTTTCCTGTGTTTTGTTACAAATTGATGTGGCTTTCAAAATATAAGAAAAAAAAATGTTATGACTCAAAATAAAACCAAAATTTTTAGTTTATTTTGGAATGTTCTATTAGTATTAACTATGATTTTATAAGTTTTCTTAACACTTTGGTAGTCAACGTATCCTAAAAGATAAAACTACTAAACTATTTATAACTTCAAAATAAGTTTAAAATATTCCCACAAATGTAATATATATTAGATATCGTTGTAGCTCTCAAATTAAAATCAAAAATTTTTAGTTTATTAAGGAATGTTTTATTAGTATTAACTATGATTTTATAAGTTTTCTAAACCCTTTGGTAGTCAACGTGTCCTAAAATATAAAACTACGAAAATATTTATAAACCTCAAAATAAGTATAAAATGTTCCCAAAAAGGTAATATATTAGAAATTGTAGCTCTCAAAATAAAACTAAAAATTTTTAGTTTATTTAGGAATGTTTTATTAGTATTAACTATGATTTTATAAGTTTTCTTAACCCTTTGGTAGTCAACGTATCCAAAAAGATAAAACTACTAAAATATTTATAAACCTCAAAATAAGTATAAAATGTTCCCAAAAAGGTAATATATTAGAAATTGTAGCTCTCAAAATAAAACTAAAAATTTTTAGTTTATTTAGGAATGTTTTATTAGTATTAACTATGATTTTATAAGTTTTCTTAACCCTTTGGTAGTCAACGTATCCTAAAAGATAAAACTACTAAAATATTTATAAACCTCAAAATAAGTTTAAAATGTTCCCAAAAATGTAATATGTATTAGAAATCGTTGTAGCTCTCAAGTTAAAATCAACAATTTTTAGTAGGGTTAAGTCAAAGAAAAAAAAATTAAGAAATTTTACGATTTTAGAAATTAAATTTAATAAATACTTATTCTGAATTAAACATAAACAACATAAAAACTTGACGATATATTACGTGAGCACATTAATTTGTATTCTTTTACTTAAAAATATTGAAAATAATAACAAAAAAAATATATACTACGATTTATTTTTTTTTTTTGATAGGTCTTCTACTTCAAGCAACATATTGTCCTAATCAGTATGTGCAAAAATAATGCAAAAATAATGCAAAAATATATTATTAGCTATATCATCAATACTTAATTAATAACTAATCCAATCCTGCATTATAATAATAACCATGTGATAATAGAAAACTTAAAAATACATAGGTTTATCGAAATTTTATGACTTTTAAAACATCTTTACATTCATTGTAGGGAACTGGGTGGTAGGACTTGACCGTCTCCGGAAAGTATGCAATGGTATAATTTTAATACTTAGAAGCATACTTTAAGCACAGTTTCAAGATTTTTACTATAAACTCGTATTATCAATGTTATAATTGTTTGCTCTCTTATTCCGTGTTAAATAAGTTTCTTTATTTGTTTTAACATTATTTAAGTTAAATTTTTTAACATATCGTCAAAATACAAGGAAAAGAAAAAATATCTTAATTTTTCTTTTAATTGAAAAGTTTGTTGAACAGGATAACCACATATTATCTCGTTGCTTGAGTTTGCTTGACATTTTTTTAATTTAATTTTAGAGCTATCGTTACGAAACTCAATGTATAAGCTTTCTATTCAAAAATAAGGATCCAATTCGAAAATGAGTCAAAGCGAACGAAAACTACGCCTCCCATTCAAAGTTACTTTACCAAAATGTAAAAATCTCTTTAAATTCCACAAAAATTAATCTCATGACTTCAAATTTTGCACACATGCTTAAACTTTCTAAATGTACTTTGAGTACGAAATATGTCAAAATCGATTTAAAAACCACGTCTACCTCGCATACAAATTGACGTTACAAAAGGGAAAAATCTCTTTAAATTCCACAAAAATTAATCCAATGACGTCAAATTTTACATAAAAGTTTAACCCATAGTATGCAGTTTAAGTATGAAATTTATAAAAATGAAATGAAAACCACGGCTACCTCTCATACAGTGTGACTTTGTGATATCAGTTAAGTCTCCTAAAATACCACAAAAATTAATACAACGGCTGAAAATTTTGCGAATTAGTTTAAATCTTAACTGTGCACTCGATTTTTTAAATTTAAAAAAACAAACTGAAAACTCCGCCCACCTCCCATACAAAGTAACGTCATCATAATAGTAAAACATTTCAAATTCCAAAAAAAATAATGTTTTAACTTGATATTAGGCTTATAAGCTTTAATAAATAAAAAGGACTCTGAGGTCCAAATCTGAAACATTTGGGTAAAAACCAAATGACGAATGGAATGAATGATGATTTAAATAAATATGCAAGCGCGTCGGGAGCGAATTCCACATGGGGGCAGTACTAATGGGGGGGAAGTACAAATGGTGGTGCAAAAAAAATTTACCAAAATTTCTTCACATGAAACATGAAGAAGAGAGAAAGAAGAGGAAAAAATATAATACAAAAATATTATCGTTGTAAAAAAACTGATATTTTAAATAACTTTTCCTTTTAAATTTTTTATCTATTATGTTGACTTTATATGATTTAAATACAAATTCTAAATGTTTGATAGTTTAAATCATACTTGATTTTAAATACAAATTCTAGTTGTTTGACAGTTTAAAATCGTTTATCGAGCTTAAGGTCAAAGTTGGAACAATTAATTGTTCTAACGAATTTTTCCAAAGAAACAACAACAACAACAAAGTTTTTCAATATGAAAGGAAAAAAACCACTAGCAATTGATTTTATTGTACAATTTCTGCGGTGCTAAACGCGTCATCAGAAATCTTTGTGATTGCCCGTGCAAGCGCGTTGACGCACTGCACCATCGGGGCGATGAGATTTTGAAGCTTCAATTTCTCATTTTTTTCCTCAATTTCATAATGTCACATTTGTTGTTGTATTTCTGTTTTACTTTAGTTTCTATGCTTATGTTATTATATGTAGTCCAACAGCCTGCTGGAAGTCTGCACTAACAAAGCATGTTTACTGAAGTTGTTTTTAGAATTTTTGCTGATTTTGTTTTCAGCTGTTTCCGTTTTGGTCGAGCTCTACCATTTGATTAAAGTTTTTTCTAAATGACCTCTATATTTATTATGTTGACTTTATATGATTTAAATACAAATTCTAAATGTTTGATAGTTTAAATCATACTTGATTTTAAATACAAATTCTAGTTGTTTGACAGTTTAAAATCGTTTATCGAGCTTAAGGTCAAAGTTGGAACAATTAATTGTTCTAACGAATTTTTCCAAAGAAACAACAACAACAACAAAGTTTTTCAATATGAAAGGAAAAAAAACCACTAGCAATTGATTTTATTGTACAATTTCTGCGGTGCTAAACGCGTCATCAGAAATCTTTGTGATTGCCCGTGCAAGCGCGTTGACGCACTGCACCATCGGGGCGATGAGATTTTGAAGCTTCAATTTCTCATTTTTTTCCTCAATTTCATAATGTCACATTTGTTGTTGTATTTCTGTTTTACTTTAGTTTCTATGCTTATGTTATTATATGTAGTCCAACAGCCTGCTGGAAGTCTGCACTAACAAAGCATGTTTACTGAAGTTGTTTTTAGAATTTTTGCTGATTTTGTTTTCAGCTGTTTCCGTTTTGGTCGAGCTCTACCATTTGATTAAAGTTTTTTTCTTTTTTTTTTAGAAAAATATTTAGAAAATATTTAGAAAAAACTAGAAAAAAAAAAAAAAACTTTAATTTTTTATCTAGCTAAAAAAGTGGGGGCAACTGCCCCCCTTTCCCCCGCTTCCGACGCCAATGTAAATATGTGACGTCACCCAAATGAAACAACATTCAAGACTTCTATTGAACTGAAATACACCTGTGGGAATATTTTAACTTCGGTCCAGTCGAAGATAATTCCTTGCCAGTTTCTGTTGCAACATGGAGTTAATTGAAACTCTCGCAATACAGAAACGTGAAATGAAAAATACTAAGCAATGCGTGGCAGCTGGGATCATTGCTTAAAAAACTTAATACTTTAATTAAATATACTTATTATTAAAATTTTGAATACAAAATACTTCTAAATAAATCTGTAGCACAAATATGATATTCAACATCCAGTACTTTAGGAGTAAAGTAGTAACTTCAAATTTACACTGCAATTTAAATAATAGTATAGATATAGTTAGATATAGATTAAGGCTTCCACTCTCTACAGTCCCGGGATTATAAGGCCTAAAAACCAGGGATTTTCGGAATCCCGGGATTGCCTTCAAATTGCAAATATCCAACACTTTTATTTGACATTCGAGTAAACGCTTATAAAAAAATTTGAATTTACCTTAAATGTTCGAAAATAAAATAAAAATATATTTAAATGGTGGCACTCGCGGTAATCTGCTTCAAAAAGCATGTGATTATTTGATAACGATTCCGCCTACTAGTGTTGAATCAGAGAGATGTTTCTCTTTGTCTGGAAATTTTGCAACCGAAATTCGGTCAAGCCTCAGGGATGACACCTTAGATACCTTAGTAATTTTAAGAGCATATTTTTAAAGCCAATCAGCCTAACTAACAGTTCAAAGACTTAGTGATCCCAAAAATGTCCCTTTTTATGTTAGTATTATTATGTCAGAAAAAATTAATTTAATTATTATATAGATATATATGACAAATATAAATATATATTCTCGTCGCTTGAAAATATAAATGTCGTATATGAAAATTTGCACTTAAGAAATTTTTGAAAAAATAGGGATATACATTTTTTTAAAAAAGCCATAAGTCCACAAAAATTTCATAACCTATTGTGAAATGTGTCTGAAAATAGGCCTGAAAATCTGAAGAGTATGGCACCGCTAGATTTGAAGTTATAGCCCCTTTTTCTCAATAATCTCAAAAGTGAAAATTTTCACATACGAAATTAATTTTCTCAAGCGACGATATTTAAAAAATAAAAAAATTAACTTTTTTTTAAAAATACTTTTGTTTGTGTGCTTTTAATACTTTTGGATAATTTTTTTTTTAATATCCTAACTTTCATACTTTGCACACGAATTTATTTTTTTTTTTTTTTTTTTGTTAAAAATATTACTTTTTATCTGTTCTTCAAATATCAGGACTAATCCCGGGATTACGGGATTCTTAATTATCAACCCGAAATTGGAAGCCCCGATATAGATACATAAAGATATGAAAAAAATTGATATACGTCAATTTCAATAAAAATTAAATTCAGCTGTTGCTTTGTATTTTAGTTTTTGTATGTTCACGTGAAGTATAGCAAATCAGAAAATTTGCTTTCATACCTTCCACTTGCTTGCTGACGTGAAAGCCCCTATTTAAATAAGCGAAATTGTATATCATATTTTTTTAATAGGGTTTTTCAGACGATACAACATGTAACCTCGCGTAATGGCGAGGTAAAAGTAAATTGTGCTTTGCGATCACACGGTCAGACATGCTGTCAAACATCGTAAAGCTAGAAATTTTCCCACGTTGAGTATCATTGCCCTTAATCGTTCAAAATATAAACACTTTTTAGATTTAATTCTCTTTTAAATTTTCTATTAAAAAATTGTCCCGTTTAGGTTTTGCAAAAAGATATTTTTTTTAAAAAATTTTTAAAATTTTCTTATAAGATTATTAAAGAAAAATATTAAATGACAAAATTGATAACTCGAAAATAAGTATCCTTCGGCGATACATATTTTTGTTTCAAAAATGTTTACGAATTTAATAATTTTTTCTTGCTAAAAGATCTGTTCAAAAAAACATCTATATATTTGCCAATATCGAAAGAATCTTAAATATTGAAACACTATTTGAAAGATAATTAAGTAATCTATCAGAAAAAAAAAACAAATAACATAAATATTAGGAATGCATTGAATTATACTTTTTATGACCCATTATTTTCTCCTGATGTCTCGTTATTAGTACATACATATGGAAAAAAATATTTTATTCAAAAAGCCTTTAATTATCACAAGATATTTAATAAAGTAAAAAGTAAAGAAAAGTTTTCTGCTCTTTAGATTACTTCTTTTCTTATTCTTGTTCTCATATTTCTGTTTTATTTTTCATTTACTTTTTAAGAAAACCTTTTAATTTAAATATTGTGTTAATTTTATTAAGTTACTTTTTTTCTAAGTTTGTGTATTATTTTTAATTAATATTATTAATTAGATTAAAAGATTAGATAAAGATTAAACAAAGAATCTTTAGCAGCTAATCTTAGGTTGCTTTGAGTTGTTATTATTTCTTACTGTACTATATTGTACTATATTGTACTATATTGTACTATATTGTACTATATTGTACTATAAAATAGTTTATTCTTATTGTACTTATGCTTGCTTCTTTTAAATAAATAAATAAAAATAAAGTAAAATGAGTAGTTATCCCAAAATCATAGTTAACTTTACATACTAAAAGCACAAAAATTAAAATATGTCCAAATTTCGTTTCTTATACTGAAAATTCACCAAGTAAGGTACAAAAATATAATACAAATGGAATAAATATCTTTTAGAACATACTTTATTCCGTAAAAAGGGGAAAATCGTGATTTTTCTTGTCTAATTTTTGTAGGAGTTAAATTTTAAATATTTTTGCAATTATAATATTATTTCAACCGAGAGTAAATCACATAGATTATTTACTAAATGACAGATAAATTTTCTAGCTTAAATAACTTACTCTCCACAATCTTTAATAGTAATGGTTGTTTTTGAGAAAATAACGGTTTTATGTAAGAAAATATTTTACTTTTACATATAAACAGCTATAAAATATTATATACATACTCAACGACGTTGGTTCATTTTAAATTTTTATGAATGTTTACATTATTATATTTAACCCTAGAAAGATAATATGCGTCAAATTTACGCATGCATGTACGAATTATTTTTGTTACATATAGAAGAGGTTTGAAGTTCTTTTTTTAATGAATAAATAAAAATAAACACATAAATTGTGTACATATATAAAAATGTTTGGCTTATTCAAATCAATAAATAAGGCTTGACGTTGTAGCTAGTTAAAACTCATGCGTCAATTTGACGCATGATTATCTTTTACGTACATCACGAAATGATTATCTTTCTAGGGTTAAAATAGCACCATTACGGTCAAAATTGGTTATATACTAAGAAAAATATGGCTCGCTTTCTTAAAAAATCTTCTAAAAATAAAGTTGTCTTAAAAATTCATAGCTAATCGATATATCGATAGTTCCTTCAATCTTATTTTCTCAATGAGTAGGTACTTCAAAACGAAATTTTTAGATCTTGTCGCCCCGGTAATCGGAATCTCCCCCATTATCAAATCGCGGTGCCTCAGTTATAATCTACCCAGTTCATGCATTAAGCTTGCCATGGTTATAAGGTATAAGGTATAAGGTATATATAAATAAAACTTGGGAGTCTAAGTAAGATTTACGAAAAACGATAATCTGGCAGCACTACATATAATGATTTTAAATGTTACTTACGTCATCCAAGTCCATTTTGAATAGAATAGATTTATTTAATCTTATTAAAATAAATTCTAAAGCGTCACTATCTGTATGCACTTTATTTATTTTGATTATTGTATTAAGATACTGAGCTATAACCTTAAATTTCGTTAACTTAACTAGCACTTATTCCGTAAACTGCAGACTATTCGGTATTTTATACACTGAATACGCATACTTTATGAAATATTCGATGAGAAACAAAACCAACACATAGCTTTCGACTCGGCTTGGCACTTCAAGTCATATACAAGTAGTGTATTGCGAGAGTGGAGAACGAATATATGTGGTATATAGAAACAGAAGACAATCGAGTATTTCTTCTGTACAAGACAGCTGCTCGGCAGTGTTGTCACTTTTCACAATTGCTATAGATCTACAATTTTTTAATAGCAATCATAGTTTTAGGCTGCGTGCGAATTGATTTTAATGCGACCTAAGCTGAATTGTGTCGATATACAGTGAAAGAAATAACTTAGTTAATTCTCGAGCTACCTAAATGCTTACTAAATTTCGACACAATTTAGCTTAGGTCACATCCCAGTGGGCATTTTAGCGAGTCCTCCGCAAAAGAGCACTTGTATTGGCGTCAATACACCTTCCATGATCACTGCATTGATGAGTAAGGCCTACCTTTTGAAGGTTCTGATTCTTTTCACATTATTTTATATGGAAAAAGTTACAAACAAAATTCCAAAAAAAAAATTTAAATACACTGAACAGTTTGTAAAAATATTTAGATTTAAAAAAACAACAAAAATTTTTGGTACCCTGACATAACCCCAAGTGACACAATCCCAATTTTTAATTTTGGCGCCTGTTACACGTTCAATATATATTGATCAATATACAGTATCGTGATATTTACTGTACGTGTAGCATGCAATATTGACGGATCGTGATCCAGATCGCAAAATATTTAAATATTTTGAAATCTAGATCGCGGATCGCAAAACTGTCAATAAATATTGAACGAGTAGCAAATTTTGTGTCATCAATACGCGATACAGCAGTAGGCGGTGAAATAAAAATTAGCGGTATTCACGGTATTCACTTGTCTGTGCATTTAAGTACTTGTGCAGTTAGGTTTTCGTGAACACACTTAGCAAAAATTGTATGAATACTGACGTGATAAATATTGAACGTGTAGCATTCAACCGCGATCCATCAATCCATGAATTTGGATCGCGATCCAAGTATCACAATAAATATTGAACGTGTAACAGGCGCCTTTGGGATTATGTCACTCCTTATACAGTGACATAAACCCAAATTTTTTACTTGGGGCAATGTCACTGCTTGTAAAGTGTCAGAACCCCAATTGGGATAATGTCACTTTTGAGCCTAAAACTGAGAAAATTTGGACAGACATTTCGAAATATTTTGTTTTTAGCTAAAATTAATTTGTTTGACTATTTTTTCGTGGAGCGTATGTATGTATTAAGAGCTTTAAATTCTAAAATTGTACAAATTAATGGCCGCTCTCATCTGGTTTAGAAGTCCAAATGAAAGAAAATGGGCTCGAAATATTTCTCTATTAATTGCATACTTTTATAAACTAAGCAAGAATATTTAAAGAAAACTTATGCTATTACCTATTCAATAAGCTATTAAACATTAAATACCATGCATTACTTTTCAAGATAGAACACTTTTATTACATATGTAAGTACCAACTTTTTTCAATAAACTAAACCAAATTAGTTTTTTTTTTTAATTTGCACTTCCAGCCTAATATATCAAAAAATTGCAATTTTTTATAAAAAATCGCGCGATTTATAGAAAAACTGTAAAATTCTTTTTTGGGATTATGTCACTCGTGGACTAGTGACATAGCCCCAAAATAATTTGGAATTTTGACTTCTTTTTATTTGGGAATATGTCATCCCTTCCATAGTGACATAATCCCAAGTAAAAAATAGGATTTATGTCACTGTATAAGGAGTGACATAATCCCAAAATTTTAAATTGGAATTGTGCCACTTGGGATTATATCACGGCACCAATTTGTTTTTTCTGAGTGGGGTCTCGAACCCGGGCTCCCGAAAACTAACACATTACATATTATATTATATGAAAATATTTATATGGAAAAACTCCAAGTCTTTTCTTATATTTTTCTTTGAAGAAAATTTAAAAAATAATTCAAAAAAATTTTAAATGCACAGAAAATATTGATTTAAAAAAACAGCAAAAATTTTTTTTCCATGTTGGGTCTCAAACCCGGGCTCCCTAATGCTTTCTTTCATTTGTATTGATGCAAAATAAGCTATTGGTTCTTAACAACTACGATAAATAAGTGGGTCCGATAAAAGATATCGGACCGCCACATGAGAGGAGAGATTTAGTCAAATCTAAAATTGTTATTTGTTTTTTATTTCAAGTTGATATTTATATTGCTTTTCCTTCTAACGTGACTTCTCAAAAGAGCGCTTCTGGCAGGCCTCTTTTGAGCAAGGAGAGCGGAAGGCCTGACAAATTTTCCCATTTCATACAAGCAATAAAACGGTGTTTGCAAGGGGTGTGGAAGGCCTTTTAAAACCTAACGCAGGCCTGCTAGGAGGCCTTCGGACTCCTGCCATTGCCCACTGGGATTTTAATCAATTCGCACACAGCCTTATTAATTTAATTTACATATTCAGTGTTATTTATAAACACATTTCAGAGAGTGTTTAACTTTAAACTTAATTTAAACACGAAAATGTGATTTATAAAAATTTTTCGCAGTTATTTAAAGCCTGCGTAACTTAAATGGCCAAATTGGCGTTTAAGGGCTGCTTGAATTTTATGGCACTTCTATTGTTAAATTTGTTGTTTTGAACAGAATTAATTAAATTTTTCATATTTAAAAAACTATTAGTGTTTTTTTATTCATTAACTTCAAACAGTTGCTGTAAATTGATTGAGTTAATTAAATCGTTTTGATTTGGAGTTTTTTGTGAATGAAATAGAAATCATAGATTATTTTGATGAAAACATAGCGCAACGGGTGCCAAAAATATTAAAAATAAGATATAACCCCATGGATGATCTAAGGAAAAATATAATGAACACTTCATGCTTTGCAAAAAAATGCACGCTGTGAAAAATATTATCGAAAGAACATTTTTCAAAGTCTGAGATAGCGAGTAACTTGCCAAAAGAGACGAGTAAACAAAAATTTCACACAAGCCGTGGATAGTTATTAAAGCGTTTATAATTAACACTTTAACCTTTAACTAAGCTTTACCACCTCTTGACATATTTTTGTCGTCTTTAAAAGTAGGCTAGTCAAATAAAGTGCCAGTTTTGTTAAATAAAAAAAAAAAGCAAATTGAAATTTGTATTTGTTTTAAGCAAATATATAAAAACTTGTTTTTAAACCAAATATCATTTCAAAAAACTCTTTTTTTAGAATTTTTTAGTAAAATTAAAATGGGGTCAAATTTTCTACCACATCATATGGACTATGTCAAAAAGTTCACCTCCGAAGTTAAAGGTTAAGCAAGGTTGCGTATAACCTTAAACATTGTATTACTAAACAACTGCTTAAAGAATGTTTAACGAAATCTAATAAATTAGACTTATTATGTTTTGTATATCGATGGCTTCATATAGAAAAGGTGTAACTTCATTTTTTGTTTCTTTACAGCAGAAGGAAGAAACTGAATAAAATCTGAAAAACTTTGTATATAAAAACTTTTTAATGCAGGTTTTACATAAAATAGGCTACAAGTTTGCAATCATTGCGCTCTGATTTTTTAAAGGAAGATTTATTTGAGAACCTTAGTGAGTGATCTACTAGAATATGTTAAAACCGCCATTTTGAAAAAAAAACAAGTTACGCCTTTTCTATATTAAGATATCGACATATAATGATGGACACTCTTGAAGTAAATTTTTTCATTATTTAACATAATCATCAATCATTTTAACATAATTATGTTTATAGGTCATCATGATTGCAAACCACTTTTTAAGGTAAATACAATAATGTTACTGGTATACATAAATAAATGTTATCTTGTTATTGTTGCAATCAAACAATATGAAAATCTTAAAAAAGAACCAGCAAAGTATATTTTATTCATGCAATAATGCAGTATATTAACATTAACTACCACCGTTTTTTTGCACTAGCTACTATTTAAAATCTTCAAGTGACAACACTGCTGCTAGGCATCCTGTACAGCTGGTATACATTTTATATTTTCTCTTTCATTCCCTCTACACAATACACTCGCAGCACTGACAACATTTTATCAGTGTTTAGTTGATTTCATGCGCAAATTCTCTCTGCAGTACATAATTTGTTGTTTGCAAGAGAGCTCTGCATTTGAATGCTTTTTTGCCTCGTCTTATGTATTCGAATGGTATAGAATAAATATTTTCGGTCATAGTTTTTCTAAAGTACAGTCAGAATTGTGTAGATGGCTTGGCTACAAGCAGAGCGCTAGCAAATGAGTACAGATAATTGTGACAGAAACATTGCAAAAGCAACATCAAGCAGTGTTGCCATAAAAAAATATCATATATGAAACAGCATACATATAACTTTATGACTCAGCTCATCGAGTTCTCGTTGAACTCAGGATAGCTAACTTTGGATAACAACAACGCCAACATGTGTACATAAGTGTATTCTGTTCACTGCTATTGATGTCATCACTAGTGTTGCCATATGTTCCGTATTTTAAGGAATTTATAAAGTTGTGGCACTTGATAGCGAGCTGGGTCGAACTGTCAGAATGGATGAAAAGAAATCCAGACAATTAATGTACACAAAAAAATTTCTCGAAATGTGAGAAAAACGGCATTTTATTTAGAGAAAAATGGTATTGACTTTGCTCCAGAGAATGCTTTTCTCTAAATGTGATCCTAAAAGTTCCTTAAAAATGGTAAAAAGCTTATATGAAAAAGATAAATATTTTCGCATCAATAAAGACACCTTCTCTATAATAGAAAAAAATTTCTTTAAGACAGATTCAATCGTTCTCTTTATCGTGTCAATTTTTCCCGAAAAAAATATTTATTTAATTTGAAAAATCTTTTCCCTAAATTGCGTTTATATTGTTCACAAAAAAAGGAACCCTTTCTTCAAAAGAGAGATAGATATATTTTCTTATTATTGGTACAACATATTTCTTTATTGCGTACATTTTTTTTTTCTAAAACACACTTTGTTTCTTTTTGTAAAACATCATTTAACTCAGTTCTACGCAAAGTAAAAGTATTAATATGGTATTGTGATTTGGGTATTAAAATATTCGTTAAAATATGTTAAGTGTTAGGGGTAGAATTATTGTTGTAGAATTGTTTTTTTGGACCCCTTATAAATATTCCAGAAATTTCGTCTGAAAAACGTGTAAATATAAATGCATCCAAAGAACCAGTGACAATAAACATTATAGCTTTGTGTATCTTTGTTAAATAAAAAAAAAAACCTTTGAAGGAATAAGAAACAGAATATGAAAAATATGTTTTTCGTAGCATCATTCACTCGCTCGCACGCTGTTTTTTAGTACCTAATTGAATATAAGAAAAATATATCGTTTTTAGAGAAGAAGACTTTTTATTTTCGAGAAAGTATTTGTTTTTATTGAAAAAAAATATTTCCCTTAGTGAATTGTTTATCTATAATAAAGGAAATTTCTCATTTTCTAAGCAAATTTCTCTAAAAATGAGAATATTTTAGTACGAGAAAAGTACTTATCATTATTAGAGACATGAAATATTTTCATTTCCCACAAGTGAAGAAATATTTCTTCGATTTTGTGAAAATTTATTTTAATTGAAGAAATATTAAATTATTAAAGAAATTATTTTAATTTTATTTGAAATAGAGAAAATTGTTATCGAAAATAGAGAAATTTTTTATTGCAAAAATAAAGGTGTTTTTTTCTGAGTGCATAGAGCAAAGAAAAGCACAGTGATAGTTCAAACAAAGGCGCAAAAGAGTGCATTTATCTCAAGTGCCACAACCGTATACAGTGAAAGCTCCCATAGACGGACGGTCTAATAAGCGGACTTTTCCTATAAGCGGACACATTCTTGGGAACGATCAATTTTTGGGTTTCTTCCATAGAAAATGCTCTCCAATAAAAGGACTTTCCGATAAACGGACGCGGACACACAAACATGTCTGTTTATGCAAAAAATCTCCCATAAGCGAACGCGAAGCTCTAATAAGCGGACAATTTTTTCTTTTTAGATCACAAACATTACTGCTTTTGTTCGTTTTTTTTTTTTTGTTTTGGTATTTTAGGTAGTTCAGCTTTTTTTTATTTTTGAGAAATTACTAATATTTTATTATTAACAGCTTATGTTAAAACTAGAACTATTCTATGTCCATTTCTCGGTGTTTATTTTCAAAACTTTAATTTTAAAATTTTTTCCGTAAAAATACCCAAACTGGAAATTTCCAAAAAGATGCACTTCTCGCAAAAAAAGAAATTTTTTTCAAATTTGCATTTTTACGATTTTATTAATAACAACAAAGAAATAATGAAATTTTTTTTAAAAGTAAAAAATAAAAGTTTGATATCTCATTTAAAAGAAAAAATTAAATAAAAATTGGGGTGGGTACCGGTTTTTTTAAAATTTTCACTTAAAAAACTCTATTTGGGATTTTTTGAAAAAATACTTCTCATATAAATTAGATTTACAGCTTAAAGCCCGTTTGAATATCAATATTTTTTCTAAAAATTGTGCAGTTTACTTCTGTTTTGTGAAGGATTTAAAACTCGGTCCGTAATTCATTACTTTCGAGGGAAAAAAAGGACCACTCTAATGTACATACATCAATTTTACATTTTGTACTAGTTTTGTTTTTGGTCTATTGAAGGATAAAAATTATTCTAAATTAGAATATCAGTGTCCATTTTTTGAATTTTAATATTATTTTTTTACGACATTCCCATAAGCGGACATCTCTCATATGCGGACAAAAAGTAGGTAAACATCGGTGTCCGCTTATGGGAGCTTTCACTGTATATGAACTTTGCTCTTGCCACATAACACGTGAAAAGAAAACAATTTAGCAATGCGTGGCCATTGTTGTGATTTGGCGAGATTTCGAGCTTTTTGTGGAATTTTTAGACCATAAAAGAACCCGAAGGCGTTTGAGTTTTTTGAAGGGATTTTTTCTGTGTCAAAATTTTTAAAGATTTAAATCCTTTTAAATAACTGTTTGACATTAATTGGCCTGTAATCTTGTACAACTCAATATGTGTTTCGTCGAATTTTCTTTGTAATTAATTAAAAAAAAATTCTCAATAAAATTTAATTAAATTGATTTGATACCTTATTTTTACCTCATTTTGGATTCAAACTCTATTCAGCTTAGTTCATAACTCAGCTGTATAAGTACAACATTATTATATGTATACTAAGGTGCCTTGATAAAAAAAATTCTTTTGTATTTCCCTAAAAATGAACCATGGTCTATTTTGTAACGATTCCCAAAATGTTTTGGAGCTTACGACTACCGTCAGTGCAGGGTTCCCAAATCTTGCAGCCCCTTAGCCCGGAGCTTTTTTAATATAAATTTTTTTTTTTAATTTTCTCAATTTAAAATTTTTTTCATTTGTTTTAGAATAAAAACTTTTTTGTTTTAATTAATGCTAATTTTAGGAACATAACAATATATGCATTCATTAAAATGATAAAAAACAATAAACATACATCGTCGTACGGGGATGATTCATGTGCTCCATACGCCATTTAAATTAATGGTACAATTTTGAATTAATGGTGCGGTAAATAGCGCAAAAGGTCACCAACAATTTCTGTTTAAAGAGATACAGAGTAAAATGGATAAAAAATATTTCAGTTTCTGGAAAAGAAAGCACAAAAAAAATATTGCAGATTTGAGAAATTGAATATTAAAAACCATATAAATTCTCAGGCGATGATAAGGTACTTAAATTTCGATATCACAACAAAACAAACATTTTCATTTTGTACGATTAAATATGCATAAATTGGATAAATACTCTTTTAATTAGGTGTTTTGACAAAAAGTAAATAACAATTTATATTTTATTTCAATATTTTTGAAAATATTACTTAATTTGGTTCACATTTTAAAAAAAATTTATTTTTGAATTATGATTTTAAGTTTTTAACAAGTTTTTTTTTATCCTGATACAGCAAAAAGGGCTGTTAATCCAAATCAAAATTTATTCGTACGATACTTCCGTTTTTACGAAACGTGTGCTCATTTTCTTTCTGTCTTCTATTTATACAGACTCCATTATGAAGAACATACTTTTAACGAATGCGTGTCTTATTGGAATGCCAGACACTTTCATAACAAGTTTTTTAATTTATAAGTTTGGACTGGTTTTAAAATTGCTATCCAAATATCAGCTACCAATAAAATGGTTTCCCTTAATGTTGGCAAAGCTTTATTGATCAAGATAACTTAAACGTCTTAAAAAAAATTTTTGTAGGCAAACCAGAGTCTCCGGGCTAAATGGTATGAGTTGGCAACCCTGCGTTAGTGAGCTATAATTTTTTGCAACAAAATCATATTTTTCGTAAATGTAATGGCTTGTGTAATAGTTCTCTTCCAATCTATAGTCAAAAATTTAAAATTTTTTGCAATTGGATTTAAGATAATGCTTTTTTTATGTTTACTTTTGATATTTTTTTATTTGATTTTTATGCAAAAACTTTTTAAATTTATCTAACGTAACTTTTATTTTTTTTAAAATTTCTTTCAATATTTTAGCAGTAGGTGTTTATTTTATTATTAATATTTTATTTATTATTGGATTTAAGATAATGCTGTTTTTATGTATATTTTTTATTTGATTTTCATACAAAAACTTTTAAAATTTATCTAACATAACTTTTATTTTTCTTAAATTTCTTTTAATATTTTAACAGTAGGTGTTTATTTTATTATTAAAATTTTAGATTTAATATGTATCATTAAGCAATTTTGGCCAGGAAACAATGCAAGCACACAAAAGCTTTGCAACGATATTTTGAAAGTGAGGGTCGCATTAGAAATAATGAAATTAATTAAATTTTTTTTGAAAATAACACACAAAAAAATTCCAAATAAAAATGCACTAAAAACAGCATTATCTTTAATCCCATTGCAAAAATTTTAAGTTTTTGATGCAAATTCGAAGTGATTTTTTCGGCCTATAATTTCTGATAGTTAAAATTTTACAACTTTTTAACTTCAACCAATATATTTACGAAAAACATCATTTTTTTTTGAGGTTTTTAAAATAAGCTTAAGCTCACTGATGGCTTCCGTTACAGCAAATATATTTTGGCAAGCACTATAAAATAGATCAAGGTGTATTTTTGGAGTGGTACAAATGGAACTATTTTCTCCCCATGCAAGTCGAAGATCTTTATTGTATTTTTATTGCATATTAATTACTATAGTATAAGTTCCCTTTTTAATCTCAATGAATTTTTAAGAAATAATGATATAGAGTTAGTTTCATGTGAATGTCTTTTCGTAATGTACAGTGGCTCACAGCTTATTTTATGCAGTGCATACTTTCAATTTTAGGGCTTTATAATAACGAAACTAACAGGAATATAAAAAAATAATATAGCATCATTTAAAAGAACAAGATGTTTAGTTTACTAAATTAACTTAATTTATTGTAAAAATATATATTAAGTTGGCTTAAAATTAAGAAACCAGAAAATACTGCTTAATTTCATATCACAGCTTATTTTATGCAGTCACTTTTTATTTATAAATTTTTCGTATTAATTAATGATATGTGATATTTTTATTATTTGGTATGATAGCCCTTGTTGTCCACAACAGATCTAAGGTGGTTTGGCATTGATGAGACAAGATTTTGAGTGATAGGTGGCGAAATATTTGCCCACTTCGTTTTCATTATCTCTTTCAGATGGTTTTTGTTTGAAATTTTATGTTTCCGGATGTTATTTTCCAATAAAGACCACACATATTCAATAACATTAAGGTCTGGCGACTGTGCTGTCGGCGTCATCAATTGTGGGCAGTTGTATATTAGCCTGGTTTGCACAATACTCGATTTGTGCTTTTGATCGTCATCCTGGTAAAATCGGAGATGCAATTTTATACCCAGAACCTTTGCACTCTGCAACAAATTGTTCTTCAGGATCTGTAGGTACTGTAATTTGTAAATTGTTGTTTCAATAAACGTCAACTTCCCAGTACCAGCAGCTGACATTCAGGCCCAAACCATGACGCTGCCACCGCCATATTTCACGGTTTGTTTTAAGTTTTTTTGTTGACCTCGGTATTCGGTTTTCGCCACATATAGCACATACCATCTGAACCGAATAAATTGATCTTCGATTTATCTGCAAAAATAACTGAATTACAGTACTCTGGGGCCTTGGACATATGTTCTTTGTCGTAGATGAATCTGCATTATCTGATTTTGGGGCTAATAAACGGCTTGTTTTGTGTTAATCGGCCATGAAAGTTCTTTTAGCGCAAGACAGGTCGAATAGTTTCAGCACTACACTGTGTGCTCAGGTCAGTTTGAACTTCAAAAGCCATTTTCGGAGCTGCGAGTCTCGGTTGCACTGGCAAATGCCACTCGTCGGTTGCATTAAAAATTTTGTTTGGTGCTTCTTTGCTCTTATTGTGCAATCGATTCTTATGGACGAAGAACTCGATGATCTTTTGCACTATAGAGGAATTGATATTAACCATTTCAGCCATTTTTCGCTGCGAGCTGCTATTTTTAAAATAGTATGTAACCAATTCTCATTGTTGTAGCGTTGTGCGCGCTCCTATTTTAAATAATCATAGAAGCAGACACTTGAAGCAAAAAAATCAGACTAAAAAGCTAACACAAAGCAATTATAGAAACAGAACGAAGACATAGCTAACGATTAGAGTACCGTAATACAGCATTAGAGTACCGTAACAGAGAGAAGTGACTGCATAAAATAAGCTGCGAGATGAAATTAAGCAGTATTTACTGTTCTCTTATTTTTTAAACAACTAAATATATGTATTCACAATTTATGAAGAACCTTTATTTAACTTGACTTTTTTCTCTTTTAAATGACACCATATTATCTTTTGTATTCCTGTTAGTTTTGTTTTTATAAAGCCCTAAAGTTTAAAGTATGCACTGCATAAAATAAGCTGTGAGCCACTGTAGGTAAAAAGTGAGGTAAAGTTTTATGTTCACATATTAATATTAAGGTAATACGAGTAATAAGAAAATTATAATAATGATAAAAAACATAATAAAAATATGTAATAATAATAATGACATGTAACATATTTACCAGTACATATTTGACCCTTCCGCGATGTCAATCCTAAGAGGCGGTTGTTAAATTTCCCATCCTTAATGAAGTGCATAGTGAACGACATGTACGGCGTCTTCATATCATCATCCGTCCAAATATCGGAGGTTATACTGAAACCATTATGCTTAATACTGGAAACTTCTTTTTTCATTTTTTCTAATTCTGTGTTATAAAGTTTTTCCATATTGTGAGATACTGCTGTTGGATGTGGCAGTAATTTGTCGACTTCTGTATTTGCACCAAATTTGGCGCCAATTGAAATTAAGTATTCCGCGACCTTTTTAAAACCAGAATCTTCCACTGTATTTACAGAGCGGCAGTTTTTGATGACCCACTGCGTGCAAAGGTTCAAAAAAGTGTGTTTTGTTTCGTCATCGACATCCATTAAATTATCTGCTTCACTCGGTTTCGTTTTTACATAGCACTTATGTCTGGACAAATTTGATGTTCCCTTTCTATTGTAAATGTATACATTGCGGCATAGTCTGCATGCCACTTTGTTCGGTAATTCTATGCCACTATCATCAATAATCATACCGAAAATATTCCATACATTGCTTCTCCCCATTTTGGTACTGATCGTGTATTTATTTTTTAAAATTTTGTCTTTTATGCCTGCGATGTTTTCCTCATGAACAGATTGCTTTTTAAAAGAAAAAAATAAATATGAATCAAAATCAAAATCAAAATTTTCCTTTTCTGGATAATACTTATTTATATAAAAAATACTTACATCGTCGATCTCCATGGCAGTAGCACAATATTTTCTTTTATGTTACCAGTTAATATTATTAAAAGCTTAATTCACTGCGCTTTACAAGACTTCAACAATTTAATTGATCAAATTGTTCCAAATGATCTACTGTCACCTATGTATCGCTTGTTTTTCTTTGCCCCCTCTCTATGGTTAAATTCCATTGCTTGTTGTGTTGCTGAACAAAAAAAAGTCACACATTGATTGCCGAGAGAGAAAGTGTGTACATATTGCTTGTTTTTGTCGGTTTTTGTTTTGTGTTGAGCAAATAAAATCCTCAAGTATTATAGATAACAGTCAACTGAGAGTAATGCAATAAATCACAATGAATTTTTTTTTATTTCAAACTATCTACACTGTCTTACTTTCTGCAAAGAAATTATGTATGTGATTGCAGCCAAGATGAACAAAACAGAATAGCGCACACCAAACAGATCCGAGAGATTATTGATCTAATATATCGTTGTCAGACAGCTCATTGCAGTCAATGCAACGAAAACTTGTTCACTGGCAACAGATGGTTTGTATCAGTATAGTAAATATTGTGTACGGTCGTCAACAAGTAAAAACACCAACAAGAAAGAAAAAAAAACACCAACAACGACAAGAAAAAACAACAACACACACTTTATTTACCAAAAACAAGAAAAAACAACACACACGCGCCTTTATTGTTACGGTGCAGCTGCGCCTCTGAACTAAAGGTCTGCAGCGAACCATCCGTTCTACTTGTACAAACAGATATAACAAGTAAAAACCTGATAATATTGGTACAAATACAACAAGGAGTAGAACAGAACATATGCTTATATGCTTTGGAATGAGCAGAGAGCTTATCATCTCTTTTTCTGGCTCTCATTATAGTGTAAGCTTTTTCTCTTTATGTTCCACTAAGTCGAGTATCTTTTTTAACCCTTTTTTAAATGGATATATCCATTCAATATGGATATTCCAGATCGTTCTCTTTGTATTGATGTTGTGTTTTTCTATTTCTATTCTACTTAAAGAAAGTAATGGTGAGGGTCTTTCTGTGAATAGACGTTTTTCGTATTTTTGGCAAATTTATATCATTAAAAAGTACTTAAATGCATTTTACTTATATAAACTGTTTATTTTTGTTGTTTATTTCGCTCTTTATTCTTTATGCTTGCTACGTCATATATTTCAGATGTTCCAAATAAAAATAACAGTATTATCGATATATCTGTATGTGCTCAAACTAGTATTTCTGATACTTGGTAATTTCACTCTCTCATACCTATTCCATCGTTATCTAAAAGAGAAATATTCCGAGCATACTCAATGGTTAGAGAGCGAAACAGATACAAGTAGATATAAGAAAAAATAACAACACACAACTGGTGTACATACTTGGATGGTTCTTTGCAGAGCTTTACTCTGAACGATTCGGCGAACTACAAAAATCATGAAAATTTTTAAGTTTTTGTAAAACAATGTCTAGCTAGATGCGACGACCGCTGATTAAAATAATCCAAATGATCTATCGCCATATACATATTGTTTTTTATTTTAACCTTACTTTTTGATTAAATTTCATTGCTAGTGGAGTTGACGAACAAGAACATGCGAGAATTGCCGAGAGAGAATACCTGCTTGTTGTTGCAGGTTTTTGTTTGGTGTTGAACATATCACTCTCTGAAGCAGTGATGTGATTTGGTGGGATTTCGTCATTTTTGTGGGATTTTTTAACCATAACAAGGCTTGAGGGCGTTTGAGTTTTTTTACGGGATTTTTTACTGTTTCAAAATTTTGAAAAATTGAAACTTTATAGAGCTGATAAGCATCATTTTGTCTGTAATTTTGTACAATTGCCGATTCAAGTTTTTGTTTCGTTGAGTTTTCATCGCAATTGATTAAAAAAATGCTCAAAAAATTTGAATTAAATTGATTTGATATCTGATTTTTACCTCATTTTGGATTTAAACTTTATTCAGCTTCATTCATAACTCAGCTTGAATAAATACAATACTATTAAATGTATACTAAGGTGCTTTGAAAAAAGTTATATTTGTAACCTCCTAAAAATGGACCATGCTCTATTTCATATTTCCAAAATATTTTGGATTTTTTTGGACAACTGTCAGTGAGCTAAAACTTTTTATAAAATATATTTTAGTTTTAATATGTATGAATTTAAGCAATTCTGACCAGGAAACTCAAAACCTTTCCAACGAAATTATGACAGTGAGGATTGCGTTAGAAATAATGAAGTTGCTTGAATTTTAGTGAAAATAACTTGAAAAAAATAAAATTCACGAATAAAAATATAACATTCAAATAAAATGCACGAAAAACAGTATTGTCTCTAATCCGATTGCAACAAATTAAAGTTGTTTGATGCAGATGGGAAGAACTTGTCCGACTTTTAAGTTCTGAGAGTTTATTTTTTCCCAACTATTGCAGCAGCCAATCAGGTCAATCATGAAACATTTTCTCCCGGGAGTTTAAAAAGGGAGTTTCCTATTTTAAGATAGCAGATAAAAACATCTCATTTTTTATTTTACACTAATGAACATTGGCGGTTGATAAACAAAATTGCATTAAAAATTTCCATAAAGCTTTTAAACTTTATCTTAAAAACGGAAACTCCCTTTCACAACTCCTGGGAGAATATGTTTCATTATAGGGCTAATTATATTAACGAAAAACATAATTTTTTTAGGTTTTTGCAAAAATTTTTAGCTCACTGACGGCTTTAATTTTTTTCTGTCCATACAAGTCAAAGCACCTAAATGTATAAGTATTATTTTTCTGTATATTTTTATGGTATAAGTTCCTTTTTTTATCTCAATGAATTTTTAAGAAATAAATGAGATATTTATTTCACTACATGTTTATTTAATAATCATATATATATAGACACAAAAATTATTTAGTTTGCTTATTTTGACATTGAAATAGGAGGCATTTTTCGCGGAGTTTCATAATCTTTTGGCAGGGATAATGTGAGCGAAAACGGGATTTTTACACATGCGTTTGGGACTTTTAGCAAAATGAAAATCACATCACTGCTCTGAAGTGTTGTAGGCACATATTACACGATGATCGTTGATCGGCGTTCAAAATATTTTTGTTGTTGCTTTCAATGCGAAACTGTCAAAAAACACTGAGAGCCAGAGCGGATGAACAATTGTTAGGGCGATCAAGATATGTTCATTTTTGAACGCTGTACATGACAGCAATCACAATCGAAACAGTGTTGCTGAGTGGTAAAATTTAAGATATGTTCACTTTTAGCAGCTAAAAAGTACTAGAAGTACTGCTTTTCGACTGAAAGGTATTAAAAAAAAGTTGCATGAAACCCTTATTTTTAACAAGAATTCTTACTGGAATAAAGAAAAAAACAAGACTTGATCGCGATGAAACGATCATCATGTGACCTAGCAGCGATCAAAATGTAAAAGAGCGTAAAAAAGTGTTCATTGAACGCCGATCAACGATCATCGTGTAATATGTGCCATAGATAGCCAAGAATCTAGGTTCATTTATATAAAGGTACAGCGTTGCCAGAATGATGTTACATACATCTCTTTGACGTATTTTGAACCCAATCGACGTTTGACGCAATTTTCGTTAATAGGGAATAATTAGAAAGGTTATTTCATCTTTTTTAAGGGAAAAACATAAAACTTTTGAAAGAATTGCAGTTAGTTTACCCATTATTAATTTTAAAATTAAGTACCATGCCAGCAACAAGCGCTCTAGTTTTTTCATTATTTTCAATTTTTTTACGTTCCATAACCTTTCTTACGATATAAAATGAAGGTGTGTTCTTAAAGGGTTCAGAAGTTATGGCGTAAGACGTGAAGTGTTCATAAATTTCCAATAACAATTTAACTAGCTATCAATTTGTTCAATTTTTAATTTAACGCTTGTTAAATTTGTATTGAAAATTCATTAACACTAAACATTAAGTAATGGAAAGTTAAAAAAAATGAAAATACATAATGCAAATGAAACAAATGGTATTAAACTTTGAAATTAAGAATAAGTAAACTTTCAGCAATTTTTTCAAAAGTTTTTTATCTTTTCCTTAAAAACGACAAAATAACCTTTCAAATGATACTCTAATTACGAAAATCGCATTTAAAAATTATTATAAAAATTTTTAAGTTCAGATTTGGTTTTCTTATCAATATACCAATCCAAGAATAAATGTTAGCCAAATCGGAGATGATAAGTGCAACAGATATTACACTTCACTATGAAATGGGCGTATAGTAATAATAAGTTAAAAAAAAAATCACAAAAAATATCGATTTAAGTTCCAATTAAAAAACCTGAAATTATATACTACTTTTCATCAATAAATTCCTTATTAATGTTTTTGTTGACACACTCAAAAAAAAACATTGTAAATTCAACTAGAAATAATGATTTTAAATGTTTTCCCTATGATTTTGCTTCATAGCAATTTATAGTAAAATTATTATGATTTTCATGTTAAAATCGCAATAAATTTTCATGTTGAATCATTATCAAATTATGTAGAATCATCAGGATAGTCATGTTAAATGATTTTGAAATCATGTAAGATCATTATGATGGTCGTGTTGATTCATTATGAAATCATGTAAAATCATAAGGACATCATGAAATCATGTTGAATCATTCCAGCTGAATCCTAACCTCATTTTAAAATAAAAATAACTTAAAGTTGGTTTTACTTAGTTTTTTTTATATTGAATCGTGCACGAAGTCCAATCGATGGCATGCTTTCTGTGTATCTTCCTTAGATAAGTATCTTAAACTTTCGTAGTCATTTAAGATTCTAAAAGTAAAACAACAATTTGATATTATTTTATTTTAGTAATCTTAGTCACATATCACATTACCTTGTTCATCTATGTCGAAGTTTTTGGATCCATCTACTTCCACTATCACTTGAATTGTATTAAATTTTTCAGCCATTAAGAATTATTTTAATATTTCAAACGACTCTACTTCTCGCGACGAAATTTCTAATGTGCATAATATTCGCCAGAAACTTCTTCAGCACGCAAATGTTGATTAACTTCAAACATGATGCAGTAATGATTTTACTGGATTTAATAATGATTCTACATGAAATCTTAATGATTTTACTTGAAACCATAATGATTTTACATGAAGTCATGATGATTCTACTTTTCAAAATTAATGCCAACACATACAAACCATGGACGTGTGCGTGCGAGTTTTTTTAAATGATTCAACAATGATTTTACAGGAAATCACAATGATTTTCATGTTGCTGCCACCATGAAATATGAAATCATTTAAAATTAAATCAATTATGCATCACAATGATTTTTCTGTGTGCATATACTGCATTCGACCAAATTAACATTAGATCTGATCGGGGTATATTGGCAGACGAAATAACCTTTCTTATTATACCCAATTTACGAAAATCGCATTTGAATTGACTGAGCTACATTGTCACCAAATCGAACTTACTTTGGCATTCGAGTGGCTGTGGGTCCGCGAAAAAAAATTCTTAAAATCTCAAACTCCGGATTTGGTGTTCTAAAAAATTAACCAATCCAAGAACCAAATTTGAGTCAAATCAGAGATGGTCAGTGCAACTGATATTACACTTCAATGTGAAATAGGCGTATATAATTATATTAGTATTTTGTTTTAAATTATGTTATTAAAAGTAAAAGAAGAATAATAAGCAGAATTTAGCGGATTTATTTGGCAAATTTTGCGGATTTTGATCAGCAGTAGCTGACAACAGTGCTCTTGCCACACAACGCATGAAAAGAAAACGATTTAGCAATGCGTGGCCATTGTTGTGATTTAGAGAGATTTCGCCCTTTTTGTGGAATTTTTATCTATAAAAGGACGAGCGAGCATTTTAGTTTTTTGGAGGGATTTTTTACTGTGTCAAAATTTTAAAGAATGAAATCCTTTTAAGTAACTGTACAATTATTAATAACTGCAATCTTGTACAATTTCCGATTTTCTTGTGTTTTTTGAGTTTCGTTGAATTTTCGTTGTAATTAATTAAAGGAAAATTTTAAACACAATTGAATTAAATTGATTTGGTACCTTATTTTTACCTCATTTTAGATACAAACTGTATTCAGCTTAATTCATAACTTAGCTTTAATAAGTACAATATTATTATATGCAGGGCCTTTCAGAGCCCGTGAGGGGCCCGGGATACGAATTGTTTGGGGCCCCCAACCTCTTTAAAAATATGATTAAATGTATACACGACATGTTTATTAAAAAAAAGAGTTCAATATTAGATAAAACATTATTTGAGAACTGTCTTTTTAGCTTTTTACTGTGAAAACGCATCTTTTATAACTGAAAAAATGAATTTTTCTGCTATATCCATGTTCAGCATGGAAACGACATTAAACGATTTTGTCAAATGGTCGGCAAAGAGGCAGATTTACCACAGTCAGCGCTCTAGGTTTCGAAAAAATATCCCACCCTTACCTTGTTACCATACATGTAAAATGTGTTGTGGCCATGACTTAAATTTAATATCAATATATTATGTTTAGCAGCAAAATATTTTGAAAAAAGTTTTTTAGGCTTAATAGTACGGTAAGTAGTAAGTAGTTCAAAGTAGTTGTAAGTAGCGCTTTAAAAACATTTTTTAGAAGAGACCCTTTTGCCGCCGCAAGGACGTATAAAACGTCGCTTAACACAAGAAAAATCATACAAAATCGAAAAACAACAAAACTTTCATTCAAAATTACTTTAATAAATCACAAAAAAATATTTTTAATTCTTCCGATTAAGTTATAATTCTTTTTTTGTGTGTTCAATATGCCAATTATAATTAAAAGGCCACTTTAAAGATTTTTGAAAGTAGTCAAGTTCCTAGGATTTGTCAATGCCACTTTAAGGATTATTAAAAAAATCAAATTAAAAAATAATAAAATTAATTTAAATTTTCGCGATTTTATTCGAAAATTAACATATTACATTTCATGTTTAATAACTTATTTTGAAGAAAAATTAATTGAAGAACGTGCTGCGTACCAATCTTCTTCAAAATTTAAAAAAAAGGATGACTTTTTCCCATATAAATCAGATTTTCAACTTTAAAATCTCTTGTTTTAATTTACGTTTTAATATCAATATTTTTTATCAATATTTCCAAATTTACTTTTGTTTTGTAAGGAAATAAAACTACGTTTCGTTATTAATTTCTTCTAAAAACAAATAGGGACCACTCTTAATATAAGCAAGCACGCGCTGTCATCTAAAAAGATGATATATTTCCTAAAATAGATTCTTTGGCTTGCAATTCTTCTTAAATTTGACTGAGTGTATTCTTTTGATAAGTATAATTTTCTCACGCGATATTTCTTTCGAGAACGTTTTCTAAAATGTTTGTGCTGCTGACTGTAGGTCTTTGCAGCTCAGTTTATTACATGGACAGAGTAATGAAAACGGATTTCAAGTGTTTCAATTCGCTTTCTTAGACCATATGAAATGGAATCAATAATTGCTAAAAACACGTTGGCTACATAATATTTTTCATGTCAGACTCAATTTTGATAGATCAGTTGCACGTAAATTTGAATGGAATTACTACACTACATTTATACATTAAAAAGGCCAGTAGGAATTTTTTCACCTGAACATTTTTGTTTAATTTTTTCTTATGATATTCTTAATTTGAGGGCCCCTTCAGATGCAAGGCCCGGGGCTCGAGCCCCTTCTGCCCCCATCTCATAGGGCCTGATTATATGTATACTAAGGTGCCTTGAAAAAAAATCCATTTGTACTCCCCTAAAACTGATCCTTGGTCTATTCTGTAACGATTCCCAGAATATTTTGGATTTTACGACAACCGTCAGTGAGCTATATTTTTTTGCAACAAAATCATATTTTTCGTATATGTATTGGCTGGTGCAAAAGTTGTAAAAAATAAACTGGCAGAAACTATGGGCCGGAAATAGCTCTTCCAATCTATCTGCTTTAAAAAATTATTTTTTTTTTTGTAATTGGATTAAGATAATGTTGTTTTTCATGCATATTTTTGATATTTTTTTATTTGGTTTTTATACAAAAACATTTATTTTTTAAAATATCTTAATATTTTATCAGTAGGTGTTTATTTTATAATTAATCTGCCCTGTTCTGAATTCCGAGTCGGAACTGCGTAAAAATCGTAACTAAATTTCGATCGGATTTAAATCGGTGTTCTGCATTCCGATCGGAAATCGCATGTGCGAAATAAAACCAAATCGGATTTGAACATGTTAAAATGCTTTTTCATACATTTGTGAATAATGGATGAAATTGCAATCTTTTTATAAACAAAAGAGTGAAAATAAAATTATAGGTATAAGAAAAGTTAATGAAATTTCGAGTTATTTACTTTTATAGTCGTTCTGGCTTCTCTCTTCTTGTGAGTCAACTTTTTTCGCACCTCGCACTTTCAGTCTGTCCAAGCCTTTTGCAAAAATGTCCTTAAAATTGAAAATAAAAACTGATCAAAATAAAAACAGATTTTCGATCAAGAGTATTCAGCGACTTCGCCGCTACATCCACTTTGCCATGTCTGATGCTCCTACAAAAACATAAGCATCGCGGAGTTTTGGGAAGTTTTTTTGTATTTTCCCCTAAGATAAAGAAATTATTCATAAAAATAAAAAAAAAATATTCTATTTACTCACATATTAAAATAAAACAAAATTATCTCGGAATGAAAATGGTTGCCAAACAGCTGATCGAATTGAAATGGGTTGCAAATTTGATTTATCAGAATACAGAACAGGCAAATTCCGACATTTTTATCGATTCCGATTCGAAGTTAAATATCGGAGTGCAGAACACCTACGATCGGAATCAATTCCGACTCCAATCGGATTCCAAAACAGGGCAGAATATTTGAGATTTAATATGTATCTATTGAAGCAATTCTGGATAGGAAACAATGCAAGCACTCAAAACCTTTAGAACGCATTGGTAATAATGAAATTTATTGAATTTTATCGAAAATATCTTCCAAAAAATTAAAAAAAAAATGCACGGAACACAGCATTATCTTTAATCCGATTGCAAAAACTTTAAGTTTTTTGACACAGGTTCGGAGAGCTATTTCCAGTCCTTAATTTTTGACAGCTTTTTTTAAACTTTTAAACACCAGCCAATATATTTACGAAAAACATGATTTTTTGAGGTTTTTGCTAAAAGTTTAAGCTCACTAATGGCTTTCGTTACAGCCAAAATATTTTGGAAATCATTGTAAAATAGATCAATGTTAATATTGAGAGTGGTACAAATGGAACTATTTTCTACCCATACAAGTCGAAGCACTTGATTGTATACGTATTATTTTTGTTGCATATTAGTTATTATAGTATAAGTTCCTTTTTTGATCTCAATGAATTTTTAAGAAATAATGATGTAGTGACTTTCATGCAAATGTGTTGTCGTAACGTGGGTAAAAAGGGAGGTAAAGTTTTATGTTCAGGTATAAAATTATAGATAATAATAAAATTATAATAATAATCAAAATAATAATAATATGTAATAATAATATACCATATTTACCAGTACATTTTTGCCCCTTTAGTGATGTCAATCCCAAGAGGCGGTTGTTGAATCTCCCATCCTTAATGAAGTGCAGAGTCAACGACATGTACGGCGTCTTTATGTTATTGTCCGTCCAAATGTCGGAGGTTAAACCGAAACCATTAGCCTTAATACTGGAAACTTCTTTTTTGATTTTTTCTAATTCTGTGTTATGAAGTTTTCCAATATTGTGAGACACTGTTGTTGGATGTGGCAGTAATTTGTCGACTTCTGTATTTGCACCAAATTTGGCGCCAATCGAGATCAAGTATTCCGCGACCTTTTTAAAACCAGAATCTTCTATTGTATTTAAAGAGCGGCAGTTTTTGACGACCCACTGCGTGCAAAGATTCAAAAAAGTGTGTTTTGTTGCATCATCGACATCAATTAAATCATCTGCTCCGCTCGGTTTCGCCTTTATATAGCACTTATGTCTGACCAAGTTAGATGTTCCCTTTTTATTGTCAATGTATACATTACGGCACATTCTGCATGCCACTTTATTCGGTAATTCTATTCCACTATCATCAACAATCATACCGAAAGTATTCCATACATTGCTTCTCCCCCTTTTCTTACTGATCGTGTATATATTTTTTAAAATTTTGTCTTTTATGGCGGCGTGGTTTTCCTCACGAACAGATTCCTTTCGAATAGACAAGAAAAAATTCGAAATATTCCTGTTCTGCAAAATATTTATTTATATAAAAAAATACTTACATCGTCGATCTCCATAACAGTAGCAAAATGTTTTAATATACTGAAATTTATAAGACTTCAACAATTTAATGATGAAATCGTTTCAAATGATCTACTGCCATCTATCGGTTTTTTTCTCTGCTCCCTCTTTATAGTTAAATTAAAATGCTTTTTTTTGCCGACTAAAAAAACACGTCATGCATTGATTGCCGAGAGATGAAGTATGTATTTCTTGTTGTCTTCGATTTTTGTTTGGTGTTGAGCGAATAAAATCCTCAAGTATTACAGATGGCAGTCAACTGAGAGCAATGCAATAAATCACAGTGCGTACGTTGAAATACATATATGCACAGACGCAGGGCTCTGATATGTACGAACGTAGGTATATATATATATGTATTAAAGCCCTTTGTAGGTGCACTTGAAACCGGCTTCAAGCCATTTGTTTATTTCAGACTATAATGCACTGCCTTGCTTTCTGCAAAGAAACCATGTGTGTGATTGCAGCGAAGACGAACAAAACAAAAGAGCACAAACAAAACAGATCCTAGAGATTGTTGATCTAAGATATCGTTGTCACAGCGCTCATTGCAGTCAATGCAACGAAAACTTGTTCACTGGCAATAGATGGTTTGTATCAGCATAGAACAAATTGTGCGCTGTTGCCAACAAGGAAAAAAACATAAACAAACAAAAAAAACACCACCAAGGAAAAAAACATCAACGACAAGAAAAAACAACGGCAGACACTATATTTACCAACAAAAACAACAACATACACTCGCTGTATGGGATGGCCTACACTAGCTTCACTCAACCATAGAACTAAGAGAGTCAACCGACTCACTTTGTCGAGAACCGAAGAGATGAGGAAGTCGGAAGGTGAATAAAGTGAGGCAGCAGCAATGTTGCCAGAAAAGGGAACTACCCCGTTTTTTGGGAATTTTCAACTCAAAAGAGAAAACGGGAATAACACTCTTCAAAACGGGGAAAATGAGCTTGACCGAGTTTTTGTGAAAAAAGTATAGTTTCGTCACAAGGTCAAGCAATTAGATAAAGAAATTTTTTAAATCTTGTATTTAAATACTTCTTAAAATTATCTGAGTCATCTTGACTTTTAATATAATTTTATTACCATTTGAATTAGCCTGTGTATTTTATTTAAATTCATTTGGATTGTCATCAGCTGTAAACTCAAACTTAGTTTGTTCTCTGTTCAGCATAATTTGATTTATTTGCTTGCCGAACTATGGAAAGTGTGTTTGGAAATTACTAACATATATTCATGTAGAAAAAAAATAAATAAACTCAAAACATTGCAAAGCGCACCCAAAAATGTTAAAATACTTTGGTGTGCGTTAATTTTCTGAAAGTTCCATTCCTAATGAGAACAAAAATACCTTGTACCTCTAGAAAATTGTACCTCTAGAAAATTGTGCCTCTAGAAATTGCGCAAATCGTTTTAAGTCCATTTTGGAGTAATTTACGACTTAAACCATTTTGAATAATGTCTTGCCTAAACCGAAACGCATATAGAATATATATTGATGAAATATCATTTTCCTATAGGAACAAACTAACATGTTTTTAAAAACAACTTATTAAAAAACTTATTTAAAATAATCTAATTTATGAACTACTTTAAATTATATTAAGGCGTCATCCACTTCAATTTTTAATAGTTTTCATTGCATTTTATATGAAGTAATTGAAAAACAACTTCAAAACAAGAGGCTTAAAAACTACTTTGAATTATATAAAGGCGGCGACTACTCTGATTTTGACATGTTTTTATTGCAAATTTTTATTAGATTACAAGTTTATATATATTTAACCATGCTATTTCATCAAATCTTACTAACTTTAGGCTTTCACTAATATGAATTTATGTTTTTTTTTTTTTCAAAACAATAAAATGAATGATGTATAGAAATTTAAAATTTTTATTTGATGTATAGAAATTTAAAATTTTTATTCTTTTAAATTAATTTTCAATAAGTGGAATATTAACTAGCTTTTATTTGATTTATTTTAAAGTAATTAAAAAAATTATTTAAATTTAACTAATTTAACAAGTAGTTGAAAATATATGCGGTTTTCAACTGATTTATTTTAAAGTAGTTATAAAAGTAATTTAAATTCAACTAATTTAACAAGTAGTTGAAAACATATGCAGACGAAAATCAATTGACTTATTTAGCGGGCATCACCATACAAAATATTTAAGTTCGTTCTATGGAAAAAGTCAGAATTTCAACTAGTTGTGTTTGACAAAAAACTACTTTTTCAACTACTTTTAAATTAGTTGATTTTCCTACAGGCTTATAATAATCGAAGCTTTTTTAAATTTTTGTGTATTTTCCAAATTTGCATTCGAAATTTTTTGGCAGAGCTTCAGAAATAAAATTTAGCTCGCAAACAAAGACTTATTTTGCCTTATATTATTCCATCGACTTATTTCATCAACTTATTTTAGTTTAGATGAGGAGAATTGTAGGTCTCGTTTTCGTCGGTGCGTGTCCATTTCTTTAAAGTTCCATTCCTAATGAGAACAAAAATACCTTAAGATTCAAAAATATTTGACCTTTAGATATTGCGCAAATAGTTTTAAGGTAATTTTGAAGTCATTTACGACTTAAACCATTTTGAATAATGTGTTGCCCAAACAAAAACACATATTCAATATATTTTGCAGAAAAATCTATTATAAGAATCTAAAATTTTATACATTTTTTTTTATTTTTTAAAATATGCATCTGATATTTTTTGGCAGAACTTTAAATATGTAATTTAACTCGTCAGACCTGTAGCCTGTAGCCAGGGGGAAAAAGGCGGCAATTCCCCCCAACTACAACCGTTTGGCCCTGGCCAAATCAGACAATAAAAAACTTTCAATGAATAGTTAATATGCATTTTGATGTTAAATTTGTTTATTGCTTTAAAATAAGTTTAGTTTAAAATAACAAAAAATATACACTTTCACTTTATTCATGACTTGAATATGTATATGAAATTTGTGTAATAAAACATTTCAGACAAATTGTTACAATTTTTCAAATTTCTACTGGGTCGCCAACATTTGCTACCAAAAAATAAGATTTAAATTTTACTAATTTTTTAACCAGCATCCATAGGAACTTTCTAGAAATGAAAAGCACCTAAATATACACTTATAAAAAATAAGATTTTAATTTTAATAATTTTTTAACCAGCATCCCTAGGAACTTTCTAGAAATGAAAAGCACGTTCTGCACCAATTTGATGCAGATACAAAAAGAATATATAATTCATTGAAATATTTTTAATTTGACATGCATGTTTGTTCTTAATATATAAATCTGAATAAAAAATTTGCATCAATTTGATGCAAACGACGGATGCGGGTTAATTCAATTTTTTATTTGTTTTACTTAGAAAATGTCTTCTACATATGCTAGCCTATTTCACTACTCTTTCTTATATTTCTAGCCACTTTAAATAAATCTTGTATTTTTACCTTCATTTCATAACAAAGTCTTGAATTAATTTTTATATATTTTTTTATGTTTTAATCTCATGTATAAAAAGATCTACATATCCATGTTTATATTATAAAATTAACTATTTTTTAATAAATATGTGTAATGTATTCATTTCACACGATAAAAAATTGTTTTTTTTATTTAAATGAAAAAGCAAAAAATTTCCCCCCAAGATTCATGCCTGCACCCTCTGTTTTCTTGGTCTGGATACAGGCCTGTAACTCGTAAACAAAGACTATCGTTTTTCCACACACAATTTTTTTCTTATTTTGTTCAAGCGACATTATGTTTGTGATTTTGTTTTTTTTCACAAAGCTTAAGCTTTCTTACGATATAACATACTGCACATTTTTAGACCACAGCATGTAAAAAAAAAAAATAAAAACACTACTAACATTTATTTTTTTTTATAATTTTTCAAGATAAAGTTCAAATAAATTACACGTATTGTATTTTAATTTTTTTTCCTGCGATATATACTTACACAGTTATGCAGCTGTTAATATTACACAACAAAAATTTTAAACAAAAATAAACACGCACTTTAATTTTGTTTTTTATAACTTCGGTTTATGAACACAAAGAGCGGCGATAATGACAGTTTACCAATAGTGACGATGCGTTATTAAATTGACGTGTGTGGAATATTGAAAGTGCGCCATATTACCCGGGTTTATCCTAAATAAAACTGAGAACTTTTAAAAGATTTAATTTCTGGGACGAAGGCGGAGCATTAAGACTATCGTTTGATTTTATATCGCTTTTCAATATAGGCCACTAAAAAATATTTATTTATTAAATATACTTACACATGATTTTCAAAATTTTTCGCATTATGTTTTAACCCTAGAACTACAAACACATTTTGTTTTACATGTAAACTATAAACCGGGATAAATATCCCAGCAAACCAAAGTTTCCGAATTCGTAACGAATTCTTTACGAATTTTTCGAAATTATTCCGAGTTCGGCATCCGAATTCGGTTCGATTTCGTAACGAAAATCGTATGGAAGGGTTGACACGAATTCGTAACGAATTGTCGTAACGAAATCGGAAGGAATTTTAGTAACGAATTCGTAACAAATTCGTAAAGAATTGGAGTATCGTATTCGTAACGAATTCGTAACAAATTCGTAAAGAATTGACGTATCGATTTCGTAACAAATTCGTAAGCACTTGAATTATCGTTTTCATAACGAATTCGTTACAAATTTATAACAATTTCTCAACGAATTGTAGCACCAAATTCGTAACGAAATGAAGCATCAAATTTGCAACTATCTTTTAATAAATAGTTAATCAATCCGCTTAAGATGCCCCAAACTATATGCTACGTACAAATGACATACCGAAAATTGCAGCTACTATTATGAAACATATATAAATGTGAATTTGACATGTCGTTTGTATTTGCATCAGTAAAAATTAAAATAAGAACCATCTCAAGTATCATCTGTTTTAAAGAAAAAGTTGTTTAAAACTAAATTATTTTACAAATGGCAAATTATTGCCAAATGCCGCTAGGCCTACCAATTTTTTTCAATTCGAAATATTTAAAACACTTCACATATTAAATTTGAAAATTTGATTTCGGAACTCTTTCGAATTATTCGGAAAAGTTCCGAAATTACTATTGCGAAATAGTTACGAATTCGTTAAGAATGCTCGAAATAGTTACGAACTAATTCAGACAAATTCGGCAATTTTGGTTTGCTGGGACTTACCCCACGGGTTTCTTTTTCGTAAAATAGTTCTGAAAGCAGTAGACTGGCTCTTAAGTGAATGCATTTTTTTGTTTTTTCACGCCAAAGGGAATGGTAATGAGCAAATTCAATTTTATCAAGGTTTCGTTGGTGAAAAATTGCTTTAAATATGTTGATTTTATATAATTCTAGATGTTTGATAGTTTAAATCATACTTGATTTTAAAAAAAATTCTAGTTGTTTACAATAATTTTACACAAATGGTAGAGCACGACCACACAGCTTCTCTTAAGTGACTTAACCTATATTAATCAACCTTTGTCTAATCATTTAAGTTAAGAGTATCGGAAGTAACTGTGGGCCGTTATGATCTCTTCAAAAAGAGTCGTTTGCGATGCACTATCATACTTGATTTTAAAAACAAATTCTAGTTGTTTAGAAAAACTTTACACAAATGGTAGAGCACGACCACACAGCTACTCTTAAGTGACTTCACCTATATTAATCAACCTTTGTCTAATCATTTAAGTTATAGTATCGGAAGCAACTGTTGGCCGTTATGATCTCTTCAAAAAGAGTCGTTTGCGATGCACTTAAAAAGGCTCTTTAACGCGTCGTAAAAATTAATCACAAAAGAGTCGCCTACACGATTGTTAAAAGGTTTATTTTTCAGTCGCCAAAACTGATCACAAAAGAGTCGCCTTCATGGTTCTTAAAAGTTCCGTTTGTGAAGTTCCAAAACTGATCCTAAAATGATCGCCTAGGTGATTGTTAAAATTTTATCCCTAAACCACTTTACATAAAAACAGTTATGGATGTAATTTGAACCTTTATTTTAAGTAATTATTGTATGTATATAAAAAATTAAATTACTTCAGCCTTTAACTTCACGTATTTCTTCTAATATCTGTGTTATTACAGCCGGAGTTTTATTGTAAGTATATGGTAAGTTTCTGAGTGGAGTGTATTCTAAGACATTGTCTGTAAAATTTGTAATGACCATGGACGTTGATGGAATGTATTGCAATTCGTATTCAGGGTCTGTATATTTGCATACTCATTCAGTGCTTTGGGGAGTGTATGTTATTTTGTTTTCTGTTGATTAAAAGATTTGAAAAAAATCTATTATACTTATTGAAAAACTAAGGTGTGGACATAGTGAACGCCGATGCAGACCGGACAGGCATATCTCAATCACCCTTGTTCTTATGTATCTGTTTTATTATTAATTATAGCCAGTTCTGGCACACTAGTCCTAATTAGCAACCTGTCTGCTAATCAGTCGGAACTCGCGTTCACTCTGTTCACAGCCTTACTCTTTACAATGCCTCTTAAAAATGGTTCTTATCGAATAGATAAGTATCAAAGCTAAAGCATAGTACTCTGTTCAGCTCATGTAAAATTGCACTCAAATCTCCATATAAAACGTGACAGCTGCTAAACAAGCGTGTAAATTTTCACAACATGTTCGTCAGGGCAGTACTCTGTTCCGCTGCGTGAAATGATCGCAACATGTTTCTGAGCAACATTTTTTCACGACAATTTAATTCTACTGCCTATTTTTTTTTTGAAGTGAAAAGAGAGAGATCATATGAAATCTCCCAACTTATTCTGAGTCTCTCTGAGAAACGTTGCCATAGGAATTCCTCACAACAAACTTCGTACTCTGTTCGTTTACGTGAAATTTCGCTGGCAACATCTATGTATTTGTTGTGTGAAATTTCTGACTTAAAGTTTGTTGCGAGGAACTCCTTTGGCAACGTTTCTCAGAGAGACTCAGAGAATAAGTTGTGAGATTTCATATGATATCTCTCTTTTCACTTCAAAATAAATAGGCAGTACAATTAAATTGTCGTGAAAAAATGTTGCTCAGAAACATGTTGCGATAATTTTACGCAGCGAAACAGAGTAACTGCTCTAACGAACATGTTGTGAAAATGTTCACGCTTGCTTCGCAGCTGTCACTTTTTGTATGTAGATTTGAGTGGAATTTCATATGAAACTGAACAGAGTACTATGCTTAAAGTCAGAAATTTCACGCAACAAATAAATATATGTTGCCAGCGGAATTTCACGTAAACGAACAAAGTACTAGGCTTAACTGAAAAAGTGTTTTTGTTATTGTTGTTGTGGTTGGTTGTATGCCATGTCAAAAAAGACACAACAAACATGTGTAATTGAATTTTTAACCAGGCATTACAGTTTTTTTTGCAAAGGTCTGAAGTGCCCTAAGATTAAGAAGTAGACAAAGTTCTTACCTTTATTAACACCCATGATGTAGCTCTGGTAAAAATATAATTTGCTGATCCTTTTCAAAACAAAAAACTTTTCGAATATCCTTATTCAAATTAAATGTTACTGTGTTGCTTTCAAAAAATATTTACAACTATAAGTATTAAAAACTGCAAAAGAAACAAATTCTTTTCAGACTTCGAATAACGGAAAAATCAATCGTCGTTTATTGTATGTTTGCACGTGTTCCATTTGGAATATAACATAAAACAATCGTCATTTCATCGTTCAAAGAGTCACATTAGATTTCTACACTTTTTGTTAGTGTAACTCGCATAACAATCGTTATATGGTGCAAAAAAAGCGTCAAAAATAATCGCGCTCATCAGACAATCGCGTCAATGCTGCCAGGGTGAGAGCAATGCAATATATCACAGTTTGTGTACGTTAATAGATGCACTGACGCAGTGCTTTACTACCCAATTAGCTAAACGAACTCGAAACGAATCCGCATTCTCGGACATTTTAATCGTTAATGATTACCGTTTTCGAATACGCGAACAGGAGAAAATTACCATTCGTTTACGACTCCGAAAATACGATTCATTAACGAATCCGAGAAAACGATTCGTTAACCAGTCCGAGAAAAAAAAATTTTACAAGGAAATGAAAAAACGAATACAAGATCTCGGACTCGTAAACGAGCTCGAAACGAACACGAGATCTCGGATCCATACAAAATTATATCAAAATACTTAGAATTTTTTCATATAAATTTCATCATAGAAAATTTTATAAAAAGGCTTGGAAACTTTTCATATAAAAATTATGAAAATTTTTTGATTTTAATTAACGTACTTTTAGCAGCTAACAATACTTTTTATTCAAAAATTATATATTTTCATGTAAAAAAGGTCGACTCGTAAACGAGTTCGATACAAACACGAGATCTCGGATCCATACAAAAAAGACTTAGATTTTTTCATAAAAATTTCTACCCAGAACATTTTATAAAAGGACTTAGAAATTTTTCATGTAAAATTATGAAATTTTTTTTATTTAAATTGTAAAGAAAATATACTCTCAAATAAAAAATTTCGACTCTTTAACGAGCTCGAAACAAACACGAGATCTCGGATCTATACAAACTTATGCAAAAAGACTTACAATTTTTTCATGTAAATGCGAAAATAGAAAATTTTATAAAAAGACTTGGAATTTTTTCATATAAAAACTATTAACATTTTTTTTTTTATTTCAATTGACGAATTTTTAGCAGCAAACAATGAAAAAATACTTTTTATTTAAGAAAATATACTTTCATATAAAAAAGTCCGACTCGTAAACGAGCTCGAAACAAATACGAGATCTCGGATCCATACAAAATAATGCGAAAAGACTTAAAATTATGTAAATTTGTCTATTTCTATTGACGAATATTTTCATAGTTTTTTCGCTTTGTTTCAATTGGGTTAAGGTATTTCATGCTTTCGGACCCTAAGGGGCGGACATATCGTCGTTACAAAAGTGAACTTGCGAATCTGAAAAATTTCTTTTTTAATTTTCCATACAATTTTCATTAGAACTGAAAAATTTAATTTTTCATATTCGCAAGTTCACTTTTGTAAAGACGATATGTAAACCCCAAAAATCCCCCTAGGCTAAGGGCCTGGGATACTCACCTACTCAATTTTCATTAAAGCTAGAAACCAAACAAAATTAATCTCATGCTTTTGTTTAAGTTTTTTTGTTTGCTTTTTTCATTTAAATGAAAATTCCATTTTCATTAGCATTTTTCCACATTAAGCAATTTTTCACTTTCCACTCATAAACTTCAGCATCCGTACGAGGCAACTTGAAGTCAAGTAGGTGCCACAATACCAAGTTAGGTGGTGGCTCCACTAGCACTCATTCTCGGCTGCAGTGTAACTAACGTGTTACCAAAAAAATACAAAAAGAAATGGCAACAAAAAGAATATGAAAAAAAAACGATGGCATTTTCTTTTGGAACTTATTTTCCGGAATAATAATTCACGCCTTTTTAATTACATGTCGCACAGATGTCCTCGGCTGCTGCTGCTGCGCGCTCAGAATCTCTGCAACTACAGCAGTTGCATGCATTTCGAAGGTTACCAACTTGTGTGGGTGATTGTGTTGTTGTAGTTGGTTTGTGCAAGTGTGTTGGTGTTGATGCTCTGTTGTTCCGTTCTGGTTCTTTGTCTAGTACCAAGTCAAAGGGTTTGTCATCATGTTGGTTGGCACAAAAAATAAAATAATACCTTGCCATGCCACTTCATTCCATTCTTATACAATGTAATTCTATTATTCGCCTTGTTTTAGTTTCATTCATATGGCTTGGTGACGTTGTCTGGACAAAAGCCTGAAATAGCATAATATTCGGTTTTCTATAACATTTCCATACATTTACGTTATTTTATGTTAATTGCGCTCATGTGGCACATTGTTGTTGTTGTTGTTGTGATGTAGTGGCACAATACAACGACGCAGTTCATCGCAGTCTGGTGGACTAAGGTTGTATTTTTCTTGCTGACTTAACTATAAATTATTTTAACTAGTATTTAAAGATAGCTCATGCATATATTAAAGGATAAAAATTGTACATTAACGTGCTTCTGAACTTTTTCTGTTTTTTAAGTAATTTGCTACACGCTCAAAAATCTTGGACTAAATTTCAGTAAGTCCTGTATTGTATATGTGGCAACCCTTACATTATTTAAAAATTGTAATTTTGAACTATCACACCACACCCTGTATTCATTATCATTGTTCTTTTTTGATGCGTTATTCGCAAAGCAAATAAGCAGTAAGTTTTTCTTTGGCAGCTGCATATCAAGTCTATAAAATCATTCGCTTACATACTCTCATCAGTTTCGCTTCATTTCAATTGAATTTTAGTTTAAGTTTGATTTCAGCAAATAAAAGATTGACTTTAATAAATTTAAATAAAATACACACCACGAGATTCTTATTTTAAAGGGAATTGACAAAGATTCCAAATATATATGAAGATACCGAAACAGCATTATAAACGGTGATCCTGTACGAGGTCCCTTTTTCAACTGGGTTGTTTTGACAGCTATTATGTGTCAAGTGGCTTGTCCATATGACGTTTGTGTTCAGTATTAAATACCAGAGATAAAGAGATGGGAAACTCCGTTGGAGAGGGATAGCACTATGTTCGATTTTACGTTACATTGGCTCCAATACTAACACAAAACATTTATAAGTGGTCGTAAAATCAACAGAAAACAACCCTGGTTTATGGTAGATTTAAGAATTTCACCAGTTACGTTTGAGGTTCGATAACTGTAAAACTGCATATTATTGGAACAAAATGGGTAGCAAAAGGTATACCTGTAAAAATACTTCGGAAATGCATTGGAAAGCATCCCTGAAACATCATGGTGAAATTTTCTTAGAATAATTACACCATAGGAATAAGTCCAAGCAGTGTTGCCGTTAGAAAAAATTTATGGATACTTTATTCATACTCATAAATGAATATATGTTTTTATTTGCAAAAATGTAAAAAAGGAGGCATTACTTTAAATTCAACAAAAACTTTAAGAAAAATTAAGACATTGAGACATTTTTGGACAGTACTGCCTCATAGCACAGCTGCTGCTGAATGAATTTTTCTAATTTAAGTCTTACTATAAACGATAAGACTAGTAGATTTTTTTTTTTTGGGAATAATTAAAGGTATATTGTTTTGCAAAATTCTTAAAAACGAATAATTTTTAAATTTAATATAAATAAGGGGCAATAGCAACCCATTTTATTTATATTACACTTAGCTGAATAAGCTATGAAATTACTTTTTTATGTATTTATATATTATTTTGTATAATAGCTGTTAAATAATTATTACTTATCGTATTCATTAGCAATTCGATTTTATTTTTAAAATTGTAAAATAATTGATTAAGTACAATTCTTTTCTGTTTATAATCGTAATATAATTATAAAAATCGCAAAATAATAACGATTACTTTAGATGTCGAAAATAATCACAAAGAATTAAAAGTAATCAAGAAAAATAATCAGAGTACTTTTAGAAATTATGTTTGATTCTTTTTTTATTATGTATAGCATTAGCAGCGGTAACAGAGAAGGAATCATGAACCCAAAGTTCCACCACTTTTGTTAATAAAACTGATTAAGTTTTCATATAACTGTGTGAAATGAAAAAATCGTATCAGCGTATGGGCGATTTTAATTAAAAATGACTGGTTGCACTTCACAACCTCACCGTTGAAACGATTCGAGTCGACCTCAAGCAGAATCAAATATAATTTCTAAAAGTAGTCGGATTATTGTTTCTTGATTACTTTTTATTCTTTTTGATTATTTTCGTAATTCCAAGTAGTCATAATAATTTTGTGATTATTTGTAATCGAAATCAATTACTTATCAAAAACATCTCCCTCAAGGATTATATAATGATTATAATTATTTTTAAAATAAAATCTAATTGTTTATTAATCGTAATCGCTATTTAACAGTTATGTTTTGTATATAGTTTTTTGTATAAATAGCAAACTTTTACAACTAATGTAATAAACATAATTTATAAAAAATATAAAAATAACACAAAATATAACAGACTAAAGTACTGAAATGTACATATCGCACACTAAATATAAAACAGTCACAACTCAAAAAACATAAATTTTCAGAAGAAACAAAAAACTGTTTGAGATCAAACGATTGCAATTCTATAAACAAATTTGGATCCACAATGCAGAAACCCCATTTTAAAGAAAGTTTTGCTATATTTTTTTTAATTTTATATTATAATTGTAGAAATAAGGGATAATTTTGAGTTATGACTATTTAACTGAAATTTTTTCGTACGACTAGTGATATTAATTCAAATTGTGCCTCTTTAACTGATAAAAATTACTTTAATTTTTAAAATCTCTTAGTTAACAAGCATTTAAGTAAGAAAATTACTAAAAAACATGATATTTATTTTTTTTTTAAATTGAAAGGAAAGCTTTATTCTTTCTAGACAAAAGTTTAGCTAAATTTTTGTCATTTTATATCAGGATTGTGCAAATAAGAACATTTCGGAGTTATGACACTTTAACTGAAATTTTTCGATCAAAATTCAAGTTGCGCCTCTTTAACTGATAAAAAACGCTTTAATTTTTAAAATCTCCTAGTTAACATGCATTTAAGTAAGAAAATTACTAAAAAACATAAAAATTATATTTTTTTTTTAATTGAAAGTAAAGCTTCGTACTTATTAGAAAACAGTTTAGCTCAATTTTTTGTCATTTTATATCAGGATTGTGCAAATTAAAACATTTCGGAGTTATGACACTTTAACTGAAATTTTTCGATCAAAATTCAAGTTGCGTCTCTTTAACTGATAAAAAAGCTTTCATTTTTAAAAAACCCATACATACATCTTTTTCTTCAGAAAAATCTTCTGTGATGCTACTTTCATTAGTTTCTGACACGACAAATTCACTACCAGAGTAGCTAAAGTCATGTAAACTATTTTCATCCATAAGACTGGACACGCTTGAATTCCTTTCTATATCTGGGCACGTCATTTTCGTCAAAGGTCACAACTAAAAAATTAAATTATAAATAAATATATTTTGAATGGTTTTTAAAATAAGTAAACAAACAAATCGTCACGTAAGAACTTATTTCTCCCATACGCCACAAGCTTAAAATTTTAGGAGAGCAAATTTAAATTTTGATGATCGCATGATATACGCGTTATTCTAACGTCCTGAGCATACATTTTGTGTTTTTTAAGACTATGAATATCAAGCTTCTGGTTGCCGATAATTTTTACACAATTCATTAAAAACATTCGAAAATTTTATGCATAAAAAAAATTCAAAGTATGTCAAAGAGTTGAATTTAAAACAGAATTTATAGTTTTGTCACCTTGGGCTTAAAGACAAATTTTTTTGGAAAGGATAAAAGAAACTTTCATTGATTTGATTCTAAAATATACTTGTAAATAAACAAATAAAACAAAACTCAATTTTTTTGGTTTATAATGGCTTTATTATAAATAGCTTCTAATAAAAATCAACAAAATCTTGATTTGGTCAAAATAGTCTGCAGAAGAATAAATTTATCACGTGACTTTAACTTTTTATTGTAGAACTTTGCAGAATTATTGATTAAAATATGTGTCTTTAATTTTTTTTCTTTGAAAATTTAAAATTTTTTAAAAAGTTAAACAAACAAAACAAAAATTAATCAAATTAAGTCGGTTCAAAGTAACGACTGTTTTAGTATCGTCAAATAGGCACGAGGCACAATTCACAAATTTCACTGCTGTACGCTAATTTACAACAATAACCAATCATGAATAAACAAATGGCAGTGCTCTTGTCTATTTGACATTAAAATTTTGGATAAAACTAAAGTTAATGAAAATTATTTCAACAAAAATGACACATATCGAAATAGCACAATCAATTTTACTTACTTTTTTCAGCTATAGGAGCACAATTCGAAATAATACCCGATAATTTTTTCTATTTTTTTTCAACAAAACTGTCACAACTTAAAATAAAACACTTTATGTGTAACATACCATGTCATTTCATTTACAACACCTAGACACAACTCAAAATAAAACTCTTTAGTTGAGAGTACAGAAGCAATGCAATTATCATTAAAACAGACATACCGACATTTTTCCAGCCAAAGAAGAAAGTGATGGTAAAAATTTTTTTGCAGTAGTTAGAGATGTGCATTATGAATTGATTTATGACAAAAAATCGATTTTGAAAAATTTTGAGTTGTGACTGTTTTGTATTTAGTGTGCGATATGTTCCTTATTAAGGCAGGAGCAGGTTGTCTAAAATTGTTATCTTCTTTTTCTTCTTAAAATTTCAAAAGTATAGTTTTTGAGAAATTTTTGTAAGGATACTGACGTTATCTCCGCTTCTACAGCCGTTTTAGCAGATATCGAGCGCACAGCAGAAATATACATGCTCACTCTCTTTACACTTATTTATCTCAAAACTACTTTTTTCGGCAATGTGTTGTATCGAAAACAAAAGCTATTCAGCCGAATCATCTGAAATTTTAATAAGTTATTCACATCAGTGGCTTTCGCTATCAAAATTTAAAAAAATCGTATACTTTACACTGAATAACCAGTAAAAAACACTGTTTTGGGACTTAAATTTCAAAAATGCTTCATAATCAAAAATTTGTATTGCAATATACTTTTAAAATTTACATATCATTGTTCATTATTTTAACTTTTAAAAAAATAAATCCTAAAAATATTAAAAATATTCAAGCAAAATATTAAGACCTTAATATTATTATTTATTATTTTATATATGTATGTACATTAGGGCGGGTCGATTTGTAGGGAGTGAAAAAATTGCTAAAACAAAATAACACATAAAACCAACTTTTTGATTTTTTTTCCCTTTTTATTTTTTTTTCTACAAAAATTCAAATTAAGAGATAATAAAGTATCTATCAGCCTATTATCAAAAAAAAAATATTCAATTTGAGTGTAGTAAAAGACAAAATCTTGGACAAAATCATGAAAAAAATGGAAAAATGCTCCAAAATTTGGACAAAAATGCCCGTAACTTTTGAACCGTTGGACCAATGCTGGAGATTTTTTTTTGTAAAAACTGGCGATTAAACCCGATCGATAGTTTTTGAGTTATGGATGTGAACGTGTAGGGAATATTTCATACGAACGTCAATTTGGGAAAAAATCTACCAACAAAAAGTAGGGGACTCGATTTTAACGATAGAGGTATGGTTCCTTTGGCAAATTTTCATGGAATAACCCATAGAATACGGAAATCATAGGGAAATTGTCGAAAAATAAATCGACCCGCCCTAATGCACATGCTTTGTTTCTTACTATTACATTTTAACAAAGCTATTTGTTCGTCTTCAAATTAAATAAATAGAATTGTTATGAATGCTTAAAAAATTGGGTTTAAGTACTGTAATATGTGAATACTTTTTTCGGAAGTGGATACATTTGTGACCTTTTCATGGATACTATTTTCAGAATCGTCGCGGCAACACTGATCTGAGGTGAGTTCACGTACACAGTAAATAAGTTTCACCAAAGCACAAAAAAATGGAAAAAAATATGTTTTGACGTCACAAAAATAGAGTTAATAGAAAATAGCATATCCTGAGTTTTTATCTAACACTTGTTTTATCTTTTTGCATACCCTTTCGTTAGTTTCACCACGCGCAGAGCTTGTTTTCTTCATAAAAGTCTATAAACAAAGCTACTCCTTTTTCGAGAGGTAATGTTTTTGATTGAAGGGAATTTAATGTTAAGGATATATGCTTAAAAATTTGCATTTTTACATTTTTTAGTACGAAAAAATACTAAAAAAAATTATTTTGATATTACACAAATATGACATAAAAAAACCGAAAAATGCTCTAAAATTAAAAATGTTCAAAAATGACAATAAAATAACTTAAAAATTGCTAAAAATGATAAAAAGGTGCCCAAAATCTCGTAAAAATGACCTGAAAACAAAAACCGATAATAAACGATGAAAAATGACGAAAAAATGACCTTAAAACTTTTCATATTTTCAATTTAGGAAACAGCAAAGGATCTTCTAAATATCCAGTACATGTCATAGAAGCAACAGAAAAAGATGACATGTCATCGAAATCCTAGCCCTGATTATAATGTTTATGACTGCTGCGTAGCCAATATTTCCTTTGAAAGTTTGTTTAAATAATGTATTTGTATTTTTGACAATTGGTGGTGGTATGCTTATTAAGTTTTTTAAATTATGGTATTTTATAATTTTTTGTTGCTGTTCCCATTTGATGCACTGTGCATTAATTACTTACAGTAAATCAATTTTCTAAATTGCCTTAACCTAACGCTCTCCACGTTGCCTACTCATTTATACAAAAGAGTAATAATCTTCCAAAATCGAAAAACTTTATGATGCCCATTAATGTTATAAAAAATAATGTTTGAAACGAAAATGATGCCCATTAAAAAAAAACCCTAATTTATGCTTCACAATATTTGTTCGTATTTTTATGAAATCGTTTACAATATTGAAACATTAAAATCCAAAAATAATCGCATTAGAAGCTTCTGCGTTTATCTCATAAATTGAAGGCAATTTAATCAATAACCCAAAAAATAAAGATAAAGAAAAATATAACACTGGAGTAGAACACTCCAAAATCTAATCCGCACAATTTATGAGCGTAAAGAAATTTCAAAAGCATGCCGTGTATTGAAAAACAACAGCTTCGAATAGAAGAAAAAACAGTTGTTTACGTTTTCGTTTACGATATATATATAATCGAATACTCAAAGTCTCAAAGAAGGGCGTGAAGGGAACTTTCATGTTAAAAAAAATATTTAAGCCAAGTCATATAATTTCATCGATTGCAATGAATGCGTTAGGGAAAAAGTGGTTCAAACTGTGGGCAAGGCTCGAAAGTGCTTACTTCCGTTTCCGCGTGTGATATAAATTTGAATAGAAAAATGCGAAAATGTGTGTGTTGTTTACAGCTGCGTCAGTAAAGATGGAGTGTCTGTGTGTGTGTGTGTTCGTTTGTACGTGAGCATTTTATTTGCAGGATTTATAAAATTACTTAAGCCAAGTGTTTTCGATATCGTTTTACCAACCTTTGTGAGTGCATCCGTTTGTGTATCATAGTATTTGTGTGTGTGTGCGTATAAAAGTGAGCTTTTTGGAATAAGACACAGTTAAGCCTAACCTTAATATTTGCAGCTGAAACAATTCAAACACTTCACATGTGTGACTTCAATAAACGCCTTTTCATCTCAAAGAATTTGTAATCAAATCTGAGCTTGCCATTCAACTGATGGTGATAAATTTATGCATTGTGTGCAGATCCTTCAAACACATTGCACACATATCGGCGCACACATATCCGCTCTCAAACAAACAACATGCATGCATTTAATCTACTTTAATTTGTGGTGAATCCTTGCTGCGACGCTGCTGGAAATCAAACTAAAACCTTCAACACAAATACTAGCGCAAATAAATCATGGCGAAAATTTTGCAAAATTTTCAATGCTGGTACAAATATCGACGAGCATTTCTAAAACATAAGGTTTTGACACACACACACTCACTCACGTGAGCTCCAAAGTTTTCTGAGCGATAAATGTGTGTGTATTTTTAGTGTGCGTTGCACTTTCATGATGATTGATGTGTTTGCTGACTGGTGAATCAGCAGCGGAAGTGAAATTGCTGTGCTTTGCTGCGAATAACGGCAGTGCAATAAGCGCTGTTAAAATTAATTTAAGGAAAACATAAAATCGTAACAACAAATAAAGCAAAAATTCCGCATTTTTAATTACAAAAACTGTTTGAAAGCACAGAGAAAACCAACTGCTAGCAAAAAGTTAATCGCTCTGAAATATTAATTTTTTTATAAAATTGACGAGGTTTTTATAATATTAAGATTTACGATATTTTTGTATTGATTTTTTTTAATAAATTGTTCTTGTTCTCTTCTAAATAGTTATGGGTACGGCGCAAAGTGTTTCGTTTCATACAAGTTAGAAAGAGAAAATTATGTTGTAGATATTACTAGTAGTTTTTATGTTTAAGGTATAAGAAAGTTAAAGAATAGTATTTCGGAAATTTTTTAACAGTGGGCGTTACAGCTCCCATACAGCTTAACCCTCATCGGTCCCCTGTATGCGCACGCATACAAGTTTAATCTTTAACCTTGAATAAAATAAAAACGGTTCAGCGGAATGACCTTGTATTTTGCAAAGTAGAATTATTTTGCCTGAACAACCAAAAAAAAAACCGTTTTTGAATTTGTACCCTTAAGGCCCAGTTATAATAGACGTAACGTAATGTAGTTAAATGCCATTGCAGCAGTGTGTTCTGTCACTTACTGTTTCAATCAATACTTTTCTTATACAAGCGATTATAATAGAAGTAACGTAATGTAACGGGACGTAAAGGTCCGCTGGATTTCGATTTCTACGTTACTTTACATTACGTCTGTTCAAAGAACAACTAAATATTGAGGTTAGATTCGATTATTGCGCTATTTTATATTGTTGAACTACGCTTTTTGTTGAGTTTTCGTTATTAATGTGATAGTTTTATGTATCCACAGCTATGGATGACGCAGATTTAATTGTATTTGTACAGGAACGTGCAATTATTTACGACAAACAACTGCCTGGCTACTGCCTATTATAATTGCTACAACGTTTTCTTACATTACGTCCCGTCACGATGACAGTTGACAACATTACGTTACTTTACATTACGTCTATTATAACTGGGCCTTTACTGTATTTGCCTGTGCAGTAATTGTTACGAATCGGTCCCTGCGTATGTGCGCGCATACACATAAGCAGGTACCTGGAATTGCCTCTTATTTTTGTGTGTGGATTTATAGCACGCTCTTATTTTTTCGTTTTATGAAATTCAGTTTGTTCTGGAACACACATAAGTGAAATTTGTTTGCGCATTTATTTGAATTTTGGTTGCGTTTCGAAGTATTTGATAAAAAATGGATAGAGTTTTACGTGAAAGAAGGCAGCGAGATGAACTAGAAATGGATTTTGATTTGGAAAGCGAATCTCCGTGCAATAGTGACGTTGATTTTGCATTATCAGACGAGGAGAATGATGAAAGTGAAGTTAGCGTGTATTCGGATGAAGACGACATTGAGCCACTTGAGCAAAATTTAGCAGAAGAAAATGCAGCAAATCCTGAAAATAAATATTTTTAAAAAAATAAGAAAATTGAATATTCATCGCAACCATTTGAAATAAATCGAAGAAATTCATTTCGACGTGCAGAAAATTTCGTTTCAGGTAAAAACCTACCCTCTTTGTTATGGGTTCATGTTCATTGTATGTTTCATTTTTGTTTTAATTCAGGTCCAAAAGCATAAGCAGCTGCTACTATAGTTGATGTTTCGTCTGCGTTTCGAACATGACGAATTTATATGGTGTGCGAAAGTACAAAGACGATTGGGAAAACATTGATTTGGACACTCTGTACGCATACTTTGGATTGTTGCTGCTTTCTGGTGTGTATCGGTTAAACGGTGAATGTGTCACTAAACTGTGGAATGACGAAATTGGTCGGCCAATATTTAGAGCAACAATGTCTTTGAAAATGTTCAAGCGTATCCATGGTTGCATGAGATTTGATGACCGCGAACAACGTATGACCAACACTGCATCTACAAGTACTTCTGTACGTGACAAATTGGCACCGATTCGAAATATATACGATAAATGGAATCATAATTTGAAAGTTGTATACACACCAGGAAAAAACATTACCGTAGATGAACATATAATTTTTCTGTTCGGTCGTCACCTCTCTGCAGACAATGGCAAACCTCAGAGAGTAAAAAACACTGTTATGTAAGGCTTCTTGAGAACACAAGCCGTTCGGAGTCGGCATAAAACACGTAGGTCCAGTTCTCGGTCATTTGTGATCAAACATTTAATAACACGCACAACATAATTGATCAATAGAAGCTAGGTCAAAGTCCTTCCAAGGGCTGAAATGGCCAGTTTATTTATTTATTTATGTGTTAAAAATAAACAGGGCTTTCAATTTCATTAACATTTTTTCTTTTAATTGTTTAAATAAATTAAAAAAATAGTGTTTTAAATAAAAAATACAAACTTAAATTTTAAGTATAACATTTAAATATTAATTTTTCTTTTTTTTAAGGTAGCCCATTGCTGCGCAATATTATCTAAGTTAATGAGATCAACTATGTCCTTTTCTGATAAAAGTATTAATAAGTCATTAAGACGTGAGTCACTTTGCGTGATTCTTAAATAATTTTTAACTAATTTTATGGCCTTATTTTGTATGCCTAACGAAGCATTCAACAATCGAATGCTATGCGAACGATGTTGTAAGCAAATGGAAATTTGTATCCATAACGAAGCTACTCGATAACTCTTACGACATGCTTACGTTTCTTATGTAATTCAAACTGTTATACAGAAGCAGTTGTCAAATGCGGCATACCAGATCAAGCATTTCAGAAGTTTTCTGTTTTTGTCTATTTACTTTAAAGATTTTTTTAAGAATTTTGCTTCTTTTATTGTTTGCTGGCAACGCCGTTGTTTGGTTTATTTATGTGAACAGCTGTTTTGTTTTAATTCAGTCAATTTATTTTGAACAATAAAGTAATTTTCTTATTTGTTTTCATTGTGATTGTGTTTTAAATAAACTATAACTATTGAGCTACAAGTGTTCAATAATAAAGTGACATTGAAGTGTTAAGTGTTTAAAAAAAAATGTATGCAGCTTTAGCATTTTTTGATTTTGAGCAGGCTGGTGAACCCGAATTGAGGGTTCACAGGCGCAGGTTGCGAGATTGCACTAATGTGCTAGAGCTTGCAGACGCTGAGTAAGTTTTTAACAATCCATCCATTTTTTTAACAATCTAATTCAACGAATACAACACAACGATAGCATTTGAGTATTCGTGTGATTTTTACGTTTGAATTCGCCATTTCATTGATCGTTAGGGATGCAAACTGCACAAATTTTACTCTGTTACGTCGTCGTTCGCCAGTTCAACAGCTGTTATCTGTTCGAATTGCAAATTTCAAAACCACTAACGAACAGTGTTTTGCACGAAACGAGTGTTCGGATAGGCATACAAAATAAGGGCATTAGTATCCCTAACGAACCATCCAACGAACGATGAATATACGAACGAAGTTGTAAACCATGGCAGAATTAGAGAAGGTATATGCATTTCAGACTGCGCTCTCTTTCTCGTAGCCAGAATTGTCAAACTCAAGCATTTTGCTATTCTTGCCTATGTTCGCTTTCTTATCGCATTCTCATCGTTTTCAGATTTTGTAAGAGCTGTCAACTTCGTTTTGACAGTTGCAGCAGTCTCCCTTTCCAAAATGCATATACCTTCTCTAATTCTGCCATGTTGTAAACTAATCAAAATCTGTATCCCGATCGAGTCTGTTCGCCAACCCCTACGTCAAGCTTACGTTTGCTACGTGATTCAAACTTTTATGCACAAGCAGTTGTCAAATTAAAAATTGCCAGATGAAAAATTCTAGCAAATTGCAGAATTTAGGCAATTTTCTGCAAAGATTTCATGAACATTTAGCTTCGTTTTTTTGTTGTTGGCAATGCTTACTTTCACTTCGATTATATGAAGCAGCTCAAAGTTCATTTATAAGGTTGTGGCACTTGAGAGAAATGCACTCTTTTTCGGCCCTTGCCTTTAACTGTCACTTTGCCTTTCTTTGTTCTATGCATTCATTTTCTTGCTTTCTTTTCATCCATTCTGACAGTTCGACCGAGCTTGCTCTCAAGTGCCACAACCTTATAAATGAGCCTTGAAGCAGCTGATAGGAGACAGAAAGAAACGAATTGAGGGAGCACAGAAAAAGGTTGCGAGATTGCACGAATGTTTTGGAGTTACCTGAAACTGAGTAAATTATAAATTTATTTTATAAAACAACGAACTGTGTGCTTGTTGTTTTTTTTATCACTGAAACTTAACTCATTGCACTTTTTTCCTAATATTTATGTATTTAAGTTAATTTATACCTTTTTTTAATAGAATTATCCATTTTTCTAAAAATGTTCTTTAGCAAACAAAACACAACGATAACTTAAAAGTGTTCGTTTGATTTTAACGTCTCGTTTCGTAGTTTTATTAATCGTCAGGGATACAGATTGCAAGAAGTTACTGTGTTACGGCATCGTTCGCCAGCTGATCAGCTGTTATCGTTGTTTGATTCTGTTCGAGCTACAGATTTCAAACACACGAATGATCAGTGTTTTGTACGAAACGATTGATCGGATAGAGATACAGAATAATGCCATTAATTTGCTGAACATTCTCTCATTTCCCGAAACAGCAACAGGCACTGTGCACAGCAAACGCGACATTTTGTTAACTGCAGGAAGAGATTTTTTATTGCATTCTGTAACATTAGCTGTAACCGATAGACTTTTTACGCCTTCGCATAGATCATAGAATACTTCAAATTCCGCTTTCAGTGGAAGTGAATCCACAAACAATTTTTTGGTAACAATTTTATTGATTCTAGAATTCGCTTTTGGGTCAAGTTAGTAGAAGATAGAATTAGATTAAAGAGTTCATATAGAGGCTTTATTGTTTCTTAACAACTACTTAATTTATCTCGTATCAGTGAGGCTATCTTATCCAATACAAGTTTAAATTCTCTTCTATAAAAACAGTTCATCGAAAAATAAGCCGCGTTGGCATTGTTATCATCCAAACGTTTCGGCGCAAGACGACGGCAATGGCGAATTGAGAATTCCTTTTCAGCATCAACATTAAAAGATTTTAACTATGCAACAGCACTACTAATTAGGTTATACGTTCCTTCAGAGTCCGAATTTATTTTTTCTAATGATTTAAGGGCCTAAGAAATAAATTTCATAGCATTTAAAATATTCAGTTCAACGGCTTCAAGAGATTCAGTCAGGAGTTTAATTGTTACCAGCACATTATTCATAAAAACAAGACTTATAATAAAGTCCACAGAAATGAGTTGATTTGATAGCGAATATGCAGCATTTCCAGTCCACTTGTCAATTTTCTTAGAGAAATTTCGTGTAAAACATCAAAAATGACATAAAGCGATGCTTTTATAATAAATGAATTTTTAATGCAGACTTAAAAATGGTGTTCTTTTTGCCATCATATATAGTTTAAAAGTTAAAACTCACCTTTTTTCAATAGTCTGAGCAAATCCTTTAAATTCATTATTTATTTATTTATTATAATTGTATTTAAATTAAAATGTTAAGTCTATGAAATTAAAGATTTTACGTTAGAGTTCTTGAGCTAAGAAAATTTCTTTATATATGTTGGCCGATTTCGATTTCGAAATTTTTTATTACAGATGTTGGCTATATCTGGATAAATATTTCAATCTCAGAGAGTTCTACAAAAATGTATTAATTAGGTTTTTAAAAAGGGGAATATGTGTGGCGCCTGAGTAAACCTTTGTTCATTTGAGCTTGTTTTATTCCACTTATTTTTTCAACTTTTTGACAAGGCATTTGTATCAGGGACTGTTATCATTAAGCTATATCCAAAAAATTAAGCATTAATCATTATATTATGATTTTCAAGTTTTTGCTCAGATATAAAAATAGTAATCTGATTTTATCTTTTAAATCTATAGTAATAAAACTCATTTTCTGTTTATTTGTTTGTTTGTTTGGCCTTTATACAAATCTAAACGGCTCAACGGATTTTGCTCAAACTAGGTATACATATTAAGTTTATCCCAACTTAAAATGTTACATACTTAGTTTTTGCCACGCCCCCTCTGAAATTTTTCAACTAACGGTAATTTTGTTACTATAAAACTTTTTACCATCGGAGATTTTTGTATATTTAATTTTAAAATTTTTTTGTTATTTTGACATCAAAAACACTCACATATCTTCAAAATTGGAGAATTTTTCAGTACAACGACTTTTTCATAAAACATCGTTACCTACACAGAAAAAAATAACTGCTGTAACGACAAATAATTTTTGCATTTGACGATTTTTAAGGAAAATGCTGTTGCCCCGAATGTAAATTTGTTGAATGGAATGCAACACTATTTGTAAATAAAAATTTGTCAACAATTTTTTCTTTTATCCCAAGAGTTAAAAATTGTTGACGATTGACAACAGCAAAATCATTCATCTCAAATATTATATAATTTGTGTTAAACAGTTTTCGTTTGAAATTTTGGCAAAAGAAGAGTTGCTTTTAGCATAAATAGTTTGTGTTTGCGTCAAAAAATAATATGCTGTATTAACAACAGCACTTTTTGTTGCCCTAAAAGTTTGCATTTGGCAATACTATGTTTTTGAACAGCGACGGCGAAACACGTGCACATTGATATGTTTAGTGGTCTTTGTCTAACAAGCATAAAATGTAAGCAATTGATTGTAAAAATGTGATTGTCTCTTTTTGACACATTCTGATATGATAACTGAATGTATTTCACCATCAGTGCTATCATTTGAGTAAATGCATTTGGGAAGAGTGGCTGCTGCTACAATTAATTTATTTTTGTAATTTATATATATGGCTGAAAATAGTGAATTCCTCTATGAAATAGAGGAATCAAACGAAGTTGTTGATTTGTTGCTGCTGTGGGGCCTGTCAATTGAGAGCATAAATGCTGTAAATATTTCATTTTAATTGAAAAAAATAGGGAAACTTCAAAATTTTTGCTGTTGAGATAAGACCATAATTATTTGCGTCAAACAATATTTTTTTTGCGCTAACAGGAATTTCTATTTTTCTTGCATTTGGGGCAACAACAATGCATTTTGCGTCAAATAATTATTTTGTTGTGTGAACAACAATTCCTTTTTTTTTTGCATTTTGGACAACAGCAATTAATTTTGCGTCAAATAAATATATTGTTGAGTTTCAATGAAAATTGCATTTGAAACAACAGATTTAACTTTTGCCGCAACAAAATCGTCAACAGCAATTTAATATTTGCGGCAACTACGAAATGTTGTTGAGCACGATTTAAATGCAAAATCTATTTGGTGTAAGGTTGAAATTTGTTGGCATTAAAGTATTTTTTTTTCTGTGTAAGAATGAGAAAAAAACGACATGAAAATCAAAGTTTGGTATTTCGATGCAAATATCTCCGCTGTCCATTACTATATTTCATTGAAATTTTTTTTGTTCAAAAGTTCAATAAAAGCACTTCACAAAAAAAGGTTGAACTGTACCGTTAAGTCAGTGTATATATGTTTTATGATTATGTCAAAAAAGGTCCAAAATATTGACTTTTTACTCAAAAAATGACTCAAAAATTGTTGTTGTTGTAAAAACGAAATCAATTAAAAATTGTACATCTGACTACCTTTCATATGACATAGCATTTATTTGCAAAAATTCTTCCAGCTAAGCGCAAAAATTATTTTACTGTTTTTGTCATCAAAACAACAGTGATTTTTTTCGCGAAATTTATTTTTTCCAAAATGTTGTTTTTATATTTTTTACAAAAAAGTCAAGTCTCAAAAATAATTTATGTGAAAAAATTACTCCAATATCTCTTTCCAATCAAAAGTTATGGCTAAAAATCTATTTTTTCATACCAGACTATTAATAAAAAAATGTTAGTTTTGTGTTAGAATTTACAGTTTGATCGTCCCCATTTATCTCTGATAATGCAGTTGTGCGTCTAAAGTAATTACGATCATTTTGGATTATATAAAATCTTCTTTATAGTGATCTACTTATTTTTTGCCTCCCCACCCCCCGCCCCCTCCTGTTAAATTTGTTTTGTTGTGATGGCTCTATTTTTTCTCACTATTGTGTCACCGTTGTCACTTAGTTCTTTATCAATGGTACTTTAAATGTTGTATATATATCACAATTTTATCGAAAAAATGACTGTGAATAAGATTGCTGTTAAAGTTAATATTTTCATGTAATCAGTATCAGCTATATGGCGATATAATAAAACATATGCGCATCTGGTCAGCACAATTATTTCATTAGTTTTGATATGTGCGTTAAATTCACAGATAGATGGCGCCACATTTGTAAGATGTGTGGGTACAGACTATACTTACACCTAGCGGTGAAAAGCTGAATAATGTTTTTTCAAAAGTTTCTTCAAATTTAACCCCACACGTTTGGGATTACAGACAGGTGGCGCTATTTTCTGCTTACAGAAGAATATCTGATGTTCTTATACAGCTAGCAGATAAGTTTAGCAGTAATGCAGTACTGCCAGTTTTTTCAGTCGCAGCGTCATCTAGCGTCATAAACACTTAGAAACATAGAATTGTATTAATGTAAATGTCTAGCTCACTTGCTGGACTTTTTGTTGGTTTTGATTTGCTTGCAAATGCGATTATATGATCCTGATCTCCAATGAAAAAACGCAGCTAATAGAAATTTTAGTAGGTACAATCATTTTTAGCACAACGAATTTTCATAAAACATTGATAGCTAATAATGAGAAAAAAATTATATGAAAATCAAAGTTTTTACTTTTAATGCCAATAACTCCGCTGTTTTTAATATATTTCATTAAAATTTTTTTTGTTAAAAAGTTCAATATTTTTTTAATATTAATCTTTGTTTAGACGTTGAAATGTCCATATCTCAAGGACGCATTGAGTCCCACCATAATTATTATTTTGTTGAAAAGGTAATTGTGCTTGCTTTAAGATTAAGTAAATATAAACTTTACTTTTAATTCTTTTTAATTTTTAAAATATGTTTTTCGTACGCCTTCTTTGAATTCAATTAGCTCACCGCAAGAGATGGAACCACCAACAACAAAAATTTTCCTAAACTTTTTTGGATTAATGTTCGTTCAATTACCTTTCCAACGGTAGATAAATAAAATTAAATAAAATAAAATTCAAATAAAATTCAACATGTTTTTCATTATTTCCGATTTTAAAAAACATTTAATCGAGAAGTGTATGTTAAAATGTTTATATAAGTGACTCTCGAGTAACACCGGGTATATCAGCGTATATCACCGGGTATATCACCGGGTATTAAATAAAATTCATTAATATTTTTTTGGTCAAAGAAAAATATCATTTTCGGTTTTTATTTTTGGTCAAGGACACGGTTGCACAATTGGACTAAAAATGGTCCATTTTCTCCATTTGGTCCGCTGCTCTTGTTTACCTTACTATGCATTACTATTTCCGTACTTTTTTAACAAAATTTATACTACTTTTCTGAACTTTTTCTGCATTTTGTCACAAAGGAACACTGGATTCGTTTACAACAATACGACTTAAAATGAGTTGGCCGACTGAAGTTAACTTAAGGTACGACTGAAAGTGAGTTAGCCGAGTGAAGTTTGTTTAAGGTACGTCTGAAAGTAAATTGGCCGACTGAAGCTAGTTTTGGGTATGAATTAAAATGAAATGGCCGACTATAGTTGGTTTTTGCTATGAAAATTGTAATAAAAGGTACGATTGGCTTTGATGCGTTCATAATTATTGTTTATAAAAATCAATATTTTAAAAAATTTTGGTAAAAAATAAAAATTAGGCAGACTCTAAAAAAGTAAGGAGTTAGTGTAGCCCCTATCCTCCCCGCTAGTTACGCCCCTGGATTCAGTTGGGTCTCAAAGGGATAAATTAATTTATTCTAAAACTACCGCATACCTCTATGAAACGATTTTTTTTAATGAACACCATCAAACTCTGGAATTCTTTACCTTCTAGTTGAAAATCTACTGTCAGCATGAATAAATTTAAGGCTTTCGTTGTGTTATACTTCTTAAATATTATTAACTATTTTTTACTGTTTATTTTTCTTCTTACTGTGTTTCATCTTGGTTTTGGGCATTTTTTTAATTGTATATCTCCATTTATATATTTAGCATTCTAAGCTATATAAAGTAATCTTATTTTAAGTTCACAGTTGATTATACATATAACTTTGTTGTACTGTTAAAATATCTCTTGTAGCTTATTGTACTAATTAATAGCAAATAAACAGTAATTGTCGAATTATTGAGGAAATTGACTTTGGCAATATAAAGCATTTCATTTTCATTTGTTTCGTTTAAAGAAGTCAATTTTTTTTTTTGTTATTTTGGTTCTGTATCTATATATTTTGATATAATGGCCAAAGTTTTAAATCCACCCTGGGCATAACTAAGAAAGCTGTTGCAAATCTCTTTCTATAAATATGCAACGCAGTGTTTTCATGTTATTTTATTTTTTTCTGCTTCACCAAAACGAAGACAAGAGCTATTTCGCCAGTAATGGCCCAAGAAAGCAACAAGACCAGATTTGTTCAACTAAAACTCAAAGTCACATAAAATAAAATAAATATGCAACTCACAGTGATAAAACTTTCCGTTTCAATGATAAAACTTTTGCACTTTGTTGCTTCAAGTCAAATTGTTGACAATTGCGTTGAAGCACAAAATAAATGCCACTCATACATCGCTACATTGGCGACCCACTTGAAACGCCCACTGAATAGAAGCATACGCAATACTTAATGCCACACCCACTTTAAGAGACGTCTCAGTGATAACGTTTTATGAATGTGCTACGCTTAAGTTGCTAAAAGTAAAACTCTCACGAAGAATAGCAGATAGGGTCGTGATGGTGCGAAAGTTTTAAAGCTATTCATGTTGATGCTGCGCTACAGTTTATCAACAGTGGCGTTGAAGTCATTAAAACCTGAATGTTTTACATTATTTGACACCAGCCCAAACGCACCAATATCACACACACACACACACACATCCATAGTAACTCACAAATTTGCACAAAAACTTTAACTCACCTTGCAGCAGGCTTGGCTGCGAATGATGCAGCAAATATCGTGTCGAAAGTCACAATTCTTCAATTTTATGTTCAACACAATGGAAAAATATTTCATCCACTGATGCTATTTTTGCTAAAGACTGAAGTTGGCTTTATTGCTGTGTGCATGAGTGTGCGTTATTCTCTGTGTGCATAAGTTTGAATTGTATACATTGTCAGTTTATTGCTTTGAAATTAACTCAATGAATATTTCTAATCTTTCTTTAAGATACAAATTTAAGTATAAACATGTGTATAATAACTAGTATACATTTGAGTTTGTAGTATATTTTGGATTCTGTTTTTAGTTGTAGCTAAAACGAACTTTTTTTTTGTAAAAGTATTTTATGCTGCTTCAAGAATATCCTTGATATTAAAAGCAGTTACATAATCTTGAAATCGCATGAGTTTCCTGTTTATTTTCGTGGGCTCAATTTTTTTTTTGTTTAATTATATTACATTGTGAAGAAAAACATAATTAGCTTTATGACAACTGTTGTTGTTTCGTTCGCACATTCCGATTAAATTTTGAATAAAATGTATTTTTTTGTCTCCAGAAAAAAGGGACTTTTCATTTCAAAAATAATAAAAAAAACTTTTCAACAAAATAAGAAAATTAAACAGGTCCTCATTTTCTGTGATATGATAATAACGTTTTACATAAATAAATACCATCCAAAATTAAAACTCAGAAATTCTAAAGAAAACATTTAATCAAAATGATAAATAATGAAGTTTCACCGGACTAAGCCACAGCGTGTCATTCCTACGAAGCTGCACTTAAGTCACATATTGACATTCAGCAGGAGTTACCAGCAATGCACAGTGTAACTCGCCCATATGGCGAGTGGATAAAAATAAAAGGGGTTCTCGTAGAATCAGGAAATTTTTCAAGAATTAGTTTAGGAATCTAAATTTTCCATATATTTGTCTTCATGGACAAGGTTTCGTTTAATTAGGATAAATGACACGCCCATCTTCCAATATCACCGAAATCGGAAATCTGCTATATTTCTCTAAAAAATTACATTAGAACAATAAAATTTGTAGACATATCTACTTTGTAACAGTAGTTGGTGTCTATCTATATACAGTGGTGGTCACGAATTTAGCACACACTGTGTTAGTAACTCTAATTTGAAAATTTTTACATCTTAGCTTGAGAATTGTAATCAAATATTTTTTGTTGAGTATTCTTTATGAAGTTAACTCTATGTACCGTTAGTTGGTTTCTTAGTTATTCTTAAATTTTCTGACATATTTCAAGTAGTATGAATCAATGTGGTTTAAATGCTGGACACGAATTTAGCACAGGTTTGAATTACTGTTCCCTATCGTATTTTATTTTCGTTAATTAAACTTTACTAGTAAGATATACTAAATTTATTAAGTTTCTATTTGAGTTTGAAACAGTATTTGATTCAGCAAATGAGAAATGGTGGAAGCACAGTTTCAGAGATTGCTGTGCTTCTTAGATGTTCGTGAAAGTTATTATATAACGCATTACAACATGTGGAGCAGTATTAGAGCATTAAAAATGTAAAATAGCGACCAAGAGCGCAAAAAACAATAGCAAGAGAGGGCCATTTGATTTATAGAGCTTCATTTAGTGATCCTTTTAAGACCTTAAATACAATTTAAAATGAAATTTCATCAAAATATGGCATAAATGTATCCTCAAAAGGCATAAGAAAACGCTTGAATGAAAACAATGTCCGTAGCTTTATAGCCCAACAAACCCCACATGTGTTGCAAAAAAATATTAAATGCAGTCTTACGTTTGCAAAAGAATATTTGAAAAGTCAACGAATTTTTGGAAAAATGTGCTTTGGAAGAATAAATCAAAGTTTTGCCGGTTCGCATCTGACAGCAAACAATATGTGTGGCGTCCTCAAAACATGCAACACAATCCAAAGTACACGCTGAAATGTTATGGTATTGGCGGCGTTTTCTTGGCACGGAGTTTGTCCGATTGTTAAAATTTACCAAAAAATGGATCAGCACGCTTACAAAAACGTACTTGTCAATGCCATGATACCGTTTCAAGAGGATAATTTGCCACTTTAATGGCGTTTTATGCAGGATAATGATCCAAAGCACAGTGCTCACATAGTTAAGAGTTGCTTGGAAGACAAACAAATTGATATTTTGAAGTGGCCATCGCAATCATCGGACTTAAACCCGATTGAGAATCTGTGGAGGGATGTCGAGCAGCAAATACTAACAGTAAAATCAAAAAGTTTGCCAGATTTGTTTAGGGAAATCCAAAGGATTCGGTATAGTATTCCAAAGTACCGTTGTGAGGCTTTGGTCAAAAGTTTACCAAGGATATGAGATGCAGTAATTAAGTTTAAGAGATTTCCTACGAAATATTGAGTTTTATGCAATCAATTTTGATTATATTTTTCATCCTAGACATTTTTTCGCTCGTGTGCTAAATTCATGACCAAGTCGAAATGTTTATTTTTAATTTTTATTTGATTTTAAGTCCTATAAGAAAAAGGTTTTGAAATAAAAAAATGTATATAAGAAATAAGGAAGACATAATGTATATACAAAAAAAAGTTAATTATAAATTTACAACAAATAAATGGAAAATCTATGTATTCACTTCACCTTTTTAAGTGTGCTAAATTCGTGACCACCACTGTATAAACCACATCGGTTTACAAACACGCCCACCTCGCATATAAACGAAATCAATAATTTATTACATTTCGCAAAAATATCATCTTAGAGCAATCAAATTTTGAATACCTATTTTTTTAATGGTTTGTGACCAAAAGATGACCCAAAGTAGCATGCAAATACATTCACCTTCCATAATTCAGACATTTTAAAATATATATTAAATTTTGGAAAATATGCTAGAATGCTACAAATAAGTCATAAGATATTAAATCTTATTGATCTTAGATAATCTGTATTTTGGGAAAATATACCACATTACCAATATCAGTTATATGGGAGGTGGAGGTGTGTTATTCTGTCCATACTGATTAAGTTAATAACAACACCAATTACTACATTATGAGCTTAGGCTGAATCGAATTTATTTAACAACTTTTGTTTATTTATGTGTTGCAAGGATTTCTTTTTACACTTTCCAAGCTTTTGTTTCTAAGTGGTAATGGAGCGATGAATTATCAAAAAGTTAGAATCATTTAATAATGTTTCTTTTTCAAATACATAAATAATGTTTCTTTTACAAATACATTTTTGTCATAGGAACGGCTTTTCTTCAATAGATTCACAATAATCCACAAGTGATTTTATTAAAAAAAAGTTGTCGGCATAGTAAGCAGCCGTCTTAAGCTATATGCACTAAAGTATCGTTGAAGGAGCAGGTGGTCACGGAAGTTTTGGATATCCTGCTCTACTTTTTTTTCGCTGTGATGTTGCCTTAAATATTAGAATTAGGTTTTGAAGAGATTTCAAAACAAAACATTACCTTAACGTAAATGGACTAAATATTTTATTAAAGATTGACATACTGGAAGACCCTGCGAATATACTCGCACACACGGTGAAGGCTTTGAGGAAAACGGCGGTTATGTAAAGCATTTTGGAAAACAATGTTTTTAGGCATTTCATAGATAACATTCTGCAAGGTGCTGCTTCCGTGAATGCAACTAAGAAATGGATGCATTGAATTTTTGGAATATAAAATATTACAACTAGAAAAAAGTTGAACATAGATTTTGTTATTTTTAATTTAATTTATCCGCAAAATATATTAGCATAACGTTGTAAAAAAGTTTAATCAAAAAGGATTATAAAGTATCAAAATATGCAAATGCATATGGGTCATTCCATTTTAAATCAACCAATGTTAACATTTCTTGTCTCAGATTCTACATCAAATTATATATTTTTTTGCTGTTTATTTACTTTAAAATTAAATGATATAAAAAAGATAAACATAGCTTCTTTGGTTTGAAATCTATAACCATTTTTTCTTGTTATGAAGAAAAAAGATTAAGCTACTAGATTTTTTGTAAAAAATTCATAAAAAATTAAACTTTTGCCAAAAAAAAATATATAAACAGTTTGATGTAGAAAAACAAGAACTACTTAAAAAAAATCATTAAAATTTGAGACAAGAAATTTTAACGTTTGTTGATTTGATATGGAATGACCCATATTGAAAATTTAATACTAGCAAATACCAGCTGCTTTGCCTGCAGCCATCTTAGAATACCATCTAAGCCATTAAATACCATCTAAGAATTTTAAATCTTACAATTAAAGTATTATGTTGACTTTATATGATTTAAATACAAATTCTAAATGTTTGATAGTTTAAATCATACTTGATTTTAAATACAAATTCTAGTTGTTTGATAGTTTAAAATCGTTTATTGAGCTTAAGGTCAAAGTTAGAACAATTAATTGTTCTAACGAATTTTTCCAAAGAAACAACAACAACAACAACAACAAAGTTTTTTCAATATGAAAAGGAAAAAATCACTAGCTGATCTGATTGCAATTTCTGCTCTGCTAAAAGCGTCATCAGAAATCTTTGTGATACCCGTGCAAGCGCGCGCTAACGCACTGCACCATCGGGGCGATGAGATTTGAAGCGTCAATTTCTCAGTTTTTCCTCAATTTCATCATGTCACATTTGTTGTTGTATTTCTGTTTTACTTTAGTTTCTATACTTGTGTTATTATATGTAGTCCAACAGCCTGCTGGAAGTCTGCACTAACAAAGCACAGTCAACATAATTAATATAGAGGTCATTTAGAAAAAACTTTAATTAAAGTATTATTTTAAAATAAAGCATTTCGATTTAAATAAAAATTTGATATATTAAAAAAAAGATTAACCCTTCTTTTCATTCCTATGCAAGTCGTATCGAAAAGTGGAAATATTATTGTAGAATGATAGGGTTAGGTACAAGGAGATAATTATTTTGCTTGAATCAAACAAAAATGCTTTGCTTAAAAGCAAATCAGCAAAACTTTGCTCGATCACGATGTGATTTTACAAAAAGATTGTTAAATTGATATCACTCCTCATGTACTTAGGAAAAAGCAAAATTATATTAAATTCAAGCAAAATTTTGAAACTGCAAAAGCAAATTTCTACTTAATTCAAGCAAATATTTGCTGAGTTACTATAAACTCAAATAGCAAATTTTTGCTAAATTCAAACAAATTTCTTTCAAACACAAGAGCACAAATTTATTCTTAATAAAGAAAATTAGGCGATGATTAGTTTACAACTGCGATGGTCGAATGGATAAGCCGATAACACTCACGCGTCCGAGGTTCAAATCTCCGGATAATGGTAGTTATTCAATTTAATTTTATGTTAATAATTATTTCACTTAAAAAAAATGCTAGATTTCAACAAAAACTAATCAAAATTTGCTTTTCAAATTTATAATAACTTAGAAAATATTTGCTTGAATTAAGTAGAAATTTTCTTTTGCAGTTTGTAATAACTAAGAAAAATTTTGCTTGAATTTAATCAAAATTCTTATAAACTTATGGTTATTTTCTGTGATTTAAATACAAATTCTATCTCTTAAATATATAGTTTTTTAAACTCAAGTAGGCAAAAAACAAACAACAACAAAAAGTATGAAAGGGAGAAAAACTGAGAAATTGACGCTGAAATCTCATCGCCTCTGTGGTGAAGTGTAATTAAATGCGCTGGCACGGCGACCCACACCCGGTGGTGTGGCATCACAAATTTTTCTGATGAAGCCTATAGCAGGGCCGAAATTGCAATAAAATCAGCTAGTGATGTTTCCTTTTCATATTGAAAAATGTTGTTTTTGTTGCTTCTTTGGAAAAACTCTTTAGAGCAATTAATTGTTCTAACTTGACCTAAAGCTCAATAAACGATTTTAAGCTATCAAACAACTAGAATTTATATTTTAAATCAAGAATGATTTAAACCATCAAACATTTAGATTTTGTAGTTAAATTATAGAAAATGTGTATAATAATAAATAATAAGGTCCACGCCTTATCAGAGGGGGGCAGCAGGGGCTCGAGCACCGGGACAGGCATCTGAAGGGGGCCCTCAAAATAAGAATATCATATAAGAAAAAATTAAACAAAAATGTTCAGATGAAAAATTCCTACTGATCTTTTAAATGTAGTATAGGAATTCCATTCAAATTTACTTGTAACCGATCGATCAATGAAAATTGAGTCTGACATAGAAGAATATTGTGGAGTCAATGTGTTTTTAGCAATTATTGATTCCATTTTATGTGGTCTTAGAAAGCGATTTGAAACACTTGAAATTCGTTTTCATTCCTCTGTCAATGTAATAAACTGTTATAAAGTTTCTTATTTTGATCCCTAGAATACGATTTTCACTGAGCAATTGGCGATTTTCAAATCGACCCGCCCTAATTAAAAATATATATATATATAAAACAAAAAAAAAATAAATATATATATATATATATATGTATATTAGGGCGGGTCAATTTGTATGGACGAATTTTTTGGTGGTCTGGCTCAGCGAAATTCGTAAAATACATGTAATTTCAAGACTTTTTCTCCACTACAGCATATACAAATTCTGAAAAAAAGCTGTGCGGACTTTCGTAAATAGATTTTGTTCTCAATTATAAAATATGAATGTATGAATGTATGTGTATGAATCTATTTACGAAAGTCCGCACAGCTTTTTTTCAGAATTTGTATATGCTGTAGTGGAGAAAAAGTCTTGAAATTACATGTATTTTACGAATTTCGCTGAGCCAGAATTTGACCCGCCCTAATATATATATATATATATTAGGGCGGGTCGATTTAAAAATCGCCAATTGCTCAGTAAAAATCGTATTCTAGGGATCAAAATAAGAAACTTTGCCCGAGTAACTATACCTCTAAACGAATTCTAAGGCCCCAACTTTTGACTTTTGTCCCGTAGGGCCCCAATCGAGTCCAGATGTATGACCGACCTCCACTAACTTTCTAGGGCAGATCCACCCATGCCAGTGGCGACCTCATTTCGCCGATTTTTTCATGTAAAGTGCCAAAAATGTCGATTTTTTTTAAAAGTTTGTAAGGGGAACTCCCAGGGGGTTCCAGGGGGTGTGCCACTGGCCTGGACGGATCGGCCTTCCAAAGTTAGTGGGGGTCGGTCATACATTTGGACTCGATTGGGGCACTCTAAATGGGTCAAAGAGGGTTTTTTCAAAATATGACCCTACACTCAGAAAAAAACACCTACATATCTTTTTGTGATAAAAAATTTCTCTATTTTCTATAATAGAAATTTTCTTTATTTCAAATAAAATTTACTTCAATTATAATAATTTTTCACATATTCGAAGAAATATTTCCTTCCTTCAGGGAAATGAAAATATTTCATGTCTCTAATAAAGATAAGTATTTTTCTCTCACTGAAAAATCTTATTTATAGAGAAAAATTTATAGAAAATGAAAAATGTTCTCTATTGTTGATAAATATATTTTGAAATATTTTTTTCAATAACTACAAATCCTTTCTCAAAAATTAAAAAGGCTTCTTCTCAAAAATCGATATATTTTTTTTATATTAAATGAGGTACGAAAAAAATAGAAAGCGTGAGAGCAATTGATTAATGTTGTGAAAAGCAAGTGTTGCATATTATGCATATTATGACGATTGTTCCTTCAAAAGGTTTTTTTACTTAACATATAGCTACAACATACAAACAGCTACTTAACATACAAAGTGATGTTGTTTATTACTACTGTTTCTTTGGATGCATTTACAAAATCGTTTTTCAGAATTAATTTCTGGAATATTTACAAAGAGTCCCAAAAACAATACCACAACAATAATTCTACCTCTTAACACATTTTTAACTAATATTTTTAAAACCGAATCACAATTTGATATTAATACTTCTACTTTACGTAGAACTGAGTTAAAACAAATGTTTGATAAAAATAATTTTTTAATCATAATTGCGTATATACTTCTGTGTTTTAAAGAAAAATGTACGCAATAAAGAAATATGTTGTATCAATGTTAAGAAAATATATATTATAAATATATAAGTGTTATTGTTTGTGAGAAACTATAAACGCAACTTAAAGAAAACATTTATTAAAATTAAATAAATATTTCTCTGTTTTCGGGAAAAATTTACACAATAAAGAAAACGTAAACGTTGAACGTATTATAAAGAAATATTTTTCTATTAAAGAGAAGGTGTCTTTTATTAATGAGAAAATATTTCTCATTTTCATGGAAGCTTTTTGCCATTTTTAGGGAATTTTGGGATCACATTTAGAGAACAGCATTCTCTGGAGCAAAGTCAATACCATTTTTCACTTAATATGATGTCTTTTTTCTCATATTCCGATAAAACTTTTTCTGAGTATACGGGACAAAAGTCAAAAGTTGGGGCATTAGAATTCGTTTTAGAGATATAGTTCTCGGGCAAAGTTTCTTATTTTGATCCTTAGAATACGATTTTTACTGAGTAATGGGCGATTTTTTTGTCTCCCCACAAATCGACCCGGCCTAATATAAATATATATATATATACTCATAAATACACTCAGTCAACTTTAAGAAGAATTGTAAGCTTAAGAATCTATTTCAGGAAATATATCATCTTTTTAGATGACAGCGCATACATGCTTATATAAGAGTGGTCCCTATTTGTTTTTTGAAGAAATTAATAACAAAACGGAGTTTTATTTCCTTACAAAAAAGAAGCACAAGGTGGCGCAAAAGTAATCCTCCTATCAGAAAATGCTATAAATTTTGCGATTGGCCCCTAATGTCAGTTCTGTTTTTACATTTGTGTAATAAAGACATGCGAAATACACGTTAATAAACAATGTTACGCTACACTGCTCCAGAACGCGGAATATTGGTGACTATTTATTTGACCAATAATCGGTCGGTGACTTTGGCACAACGTGAATTTCGTCGCAGATTTCCTGGCCGTCCAACGCCTACTAGTGAAACACTGCGAAGTTTAGCCGCTCGCCTCGAAGAGACTGGCACAACACGAGATACTGCCAGGCGTGGCAGACCCCGGAGTAGCCGTTCTGCAGAGAATATTGCTGCTGTAGCCGAGGATGTCATGGAAGCGCCGTCGACATCGACCAGACGACGTGCCACGCAAATGGATATCGGTCGACGGTCTTTACAGCGAATTTTGGTACACGATTTGAAGATGTTTCCGTACAAAGTCCAGACGGTGCATCAGCTGTTAGCTGCTGACCGCCAATCGCGTCTAACATACGCTCAAGCCATCCTTAATCATCACCAAGAGGAAGATGATTTTTCATCAAAAATAATCATGAGTGATGAGGCCCATTTCCATCTTAGCGGGTACGTAAATAAGCAAAATTTACGCTTCTGGAGCACTGAAAATCCGCGTGTAACCCACGAAGAGCCATTACACCCGCTCAAAGTCACTGTATGGTGTGCTGTTTTCGCTGGAGGAGTCATCGGACCTTTTTTCTTCGAAGACGTCGCGTGCCGAATGGTTACTGTGAATGGTGAGCGCTACAGAGCAATGATCAACGAGTTCTTTTTGCCGCAACTTGATGAATTGGGATTGGATAACATGTGGTTCCAACAGGACGGTGCAACGGCACACACTGCACGTGCCACAACCGATATGCTGAAGGATGCATTTCCCGGCCGCCTAATCTCCCGTTTTGGCGATTTGCACTGGCCAGCAAGATCGCCTAATTTGACCGCTCCAGACTACTTTTTGTGGGGCTTTTTGAAGTCGCGGGTTTATGTCAACAAGCCTCAGACTCTTGCAGCTCTTAAAGACAATATCCGTCAAGAATGTGAGGACCTATCGCCGAAAGTTTTGGCCGAAGTGATGAAAAATGCCATAAAAAGGGCTCAAATGCTAAACAACTGTGGCGGCGGCCATTTACATGACATCATATTCTCGACTTGATGTAAAAAAAATTAAAAGACCAAATAAAAATAATCCATAAGAAGAATCAAAGTTTTTCATTTTTTTTTTTTAAATTACAGCCAAAAAACATCGCAAGGTTACTTTTGCGCCACCTTGTATATTGGGAAATATTCATAAAAAAACCAGTAAGGAATTATCTTCGACTGGGCCGAAGTTAAAATACCCCCACGGCCGAATTAGAGTATACATAAAGCCTTAAGCAAACTGTTAAATATATTTAAAGAGATTTTCCCGTTTTGGTTAAGTCACTTTGTATGGGAGGTAGGTGTGGTTTTCATCTGATTTTTACAAATTTAATACTCAAAATAAATATTAAATATTTAAGACACTGTGCGAAATTTGAAGTCATTAAATTGATTTTTGTGGAATTTAAAGAGATCTCACCGTTTTGGTTAAGTCTCTTTGTATGGGAGGTAGGCGTGGTTTTCATCCGATTTTGCCCAAATTCGCATTTGACCTCCATTTTTGCATAAAAAGCTTATATTTTGAATTTCGTTATGATAGCTCAAAAATTACGGCTGCTATCGTGGACACAGACGGACAGACGTACAGACGGACAGACGTACATGGCTAAATCGACTCAGGAGGTGATGCTGATCAGGAATATATATACTTTTCTATACTGGCCACGCCTCCTTATCGGCGTTACAAACGGAGTGACAAAATTAATATACCCCCATTACGTTTTTTAAACGTGGGGGTATAAAAATATTGATATTAAAACGTGCCACAAGTGGTTTTAAAGTTGAAAATCTGATTTATATTGGCAAAAAAGTCTTTTTTCAAAATTTTGAAAAAGATTGGTACGCACGACATTAATTCTTCAATTAATTTTTCTTCAAAATGAGTTATTAAACATGAAAATTTGACAAAAACTAACAGAGTTATAATATATTAATTTTTGAAAAAAAAATCGCTAAAATCCTTATATGACGATGTTTCAATAAATTACAGTGGTAATATATTTTAACTTGATTTTTAAAAAAATCCTTAAAGTAGCATTGAAAAATCCAAGGCACTTGACTTCTTTCAATAATCTTTAAGTGGTCTTTCTGGCATATCGAACACACAAAAAAAAATCATAACATAATCGTAAGAAAACTAAAAATATTTTTTTTAGATTTATTAAAGTAATTTTACATGAGAACTATATTTATTTTTCGATTTTGTATGATTTTTCTAATGTTTAGCGACTTTTCATACGTCCTTGCGGCGACAAAAGGGTCTCTTCTAAAAAATGTTCTTAAAGCGCAACTTACAACTACTTTGAACAACTTACTACTTACCATACTTTGAAGCCTAAAATACTTTTTTCAAAATATTTTGCTACTAATAATAATATATTGATATTAAAATTAAGACACGGCCACGACACATTTTACATGTATGGTAACAAGGTTAGGGTGGCACATTTTTTTCAAACCTAGAGCGCTGACTATAGTAAGTCCGCCTCTGGGCCAACCATTTGACATAATATTTTAAGTGTCCTTTCCATGCTGAACATAAATCCGAATATAGAATATGGAAAATTAATTTTTTCAGTTATAAAAGATGCGTTTTCACAACAAAAAGCTAAAAAGACAGTTCTCAAATAATGCTTTATCTAATATTGAACTATGTTTCTTAATAAATATGTCGTGTATACATTTAATCATATTTTTAAAGAGGTTGGGGGGCCCAAAAAATTCGTGCCCCGGGCCACTCACGGGCTCTGAAAGGCCCTGATAAGGTCATATAGAAAACTTTCTATTATAAACTTAGTTATTATAAACTGGAATAGCAAATTTTGATTAGTTTTTGCTGAAATCGAGCACAATTTTGAAGTGGCTTTTTAAGTGGCAATTCAAGCGCCAGTTTTGCTTAACCACAATACAAATTAAGCAAACAGTTTTCTCCGTGCTTTTATATAGTAGTATTGATAATTTTAAAAATTGAATTTTAATAATGATTCTGTTTATTTTGTTTTTCAAATTTACGACTAATTTAGCTAATTTTGTCCACACGCATCACACTGTGCAACACATCTACACACACAAACACACCCACAAAAGAACTGCCTTTAAGCCCTAACAAACCGTAGAGCCATATCCTAAAATTCATTTTTTGCTATTAGAAGAATTTATGCACGTTTTTAGTGTTTTTTTGTTTGTTTTTTTTTTTGGTTTTTGCTCTTATTGTCTTCATATACCCCATACTAGGTGGATAGATAGACCAGATGATATAAAAAATGGCAGTAAACGAATCGTAACGAAATGTTGAAAATAAATTTGGCCACTGAGCCAACTTAGACGCACACACACACACTCACGCAAACACTAAAACATACATGTCCAAGTTAAGATGGTTTTGGTGTGGCACAGTGTTGGGGCGGTGATGGAACACAAACTAGCAAGTCCTTTTCTTACTTCATTTTCATTTCATCTCATCGCCTGGCAATTTTTTGTTTGTCATTTTGACGATGATTATTTTCACATGATTTGGAATTCTATTCAGGTAGAATTTTTGTCGAGATTGCAAAAATAAAGTGAGTCCTCGTGGCAGGGCTTGGTATTGCAAGGCGAGACTAGGACTAAGCTGACCTGTACTGAAATGGATTGCTCGGTGTAAATGTCAGGCTAAGTCATTGTAAGCAGCTTGATTGTTGGATGGTGTGAGGGAAAGGGGGCGGGGGGGGAAGGGATTCAAAGTTTGGCATTGGCGCAGAATAAGAAATGGTTAAAATATGAAATTCGAACAGTTGAATAAAATCACTAAATATTCTTTATTTGTTGGCAGCCATGAGAGAGTGTGAGTGTGTGCTTGTTCGTTTGTGTCTTTGTGTGCATAGAATAGTTCGTAATAGTTCATGCAGCTCAAAGCGTCTTATTCATCTCAATCAAAGCGACATTAAGCGACAGACGACAGCACGCGAGACATACAGACATCGAGCCAAGACAGAAAGTTGGCTGGGCAACATCATTGACATGGAGTGGATTCATTTCTACGCTATATTACATTGTACAAGCTAGCAGTCGAAGTCCTTGTTGTTATTATCCCTGTTGTCGTCATCATCTATTCGAGCTCAAGCTGGAGCTCAGGAAATAATGAACGACAATTGCTGCATTTTAAACTGAAAGTGCTGTGCATGTCTCGGCTTTTGCAGCAGAGTAACATCAGCAACATCAGCATCATCACCATCATCACCATCGTAATCGTCATTAACAGTGGATAATGCTGCAAAACGTTCGAATGATTATTATCATCAGCAGCGGAAAGAGAGAAAGCAGCTACATGGCTGCAGCTATGATGGCCATGGTCATCACCCGTCATTTGTTTCAACATAAAGGTGCTCCATTATGGAACATGGTGTCAGGAAACGACTTGCCATTATCATTGGTTGCAGTTGCTTACAGCAACAAGATTAGTACTGGAGCCAAAAGTCAAGCTACAACTAAGTAATGAACCTCAGTCGGTGAGACTTACTAGGCGAATTTGTGATAAGCTCAACAATTTTGGGTAGTTGTGGTACTGTTCTTTTTTTTTGTTTTAAGTGAATTCGACAATTAAACATCCTCAGCTGAATTAAATATACAAAAGCAATAGTAAAAAATAGTGGATAGTACTTTTTAAGTCCTCATTTGGCTAAAGAATGCCGAATCAGTTTTTTAAATTTAAATAAAAAATTTAATTTGATTTGATTTTGCTCTACCAGTTTTCCTAAAATCTAGAATTGATGTATTCCAGTTAAAGGATGTAAATAAAGGGCTTATTGTAATGATATGAAAACATGATCCAATGATTTAAAGCCTTTTATATGTTGTTTCTTAAAATTTGTATAGAAATTTTACACCTATCGGTGTTCCAGAGAGTCCTACACCGTTCGGTGTTAAGAAACACCGTTTCAAAGTGTTAGAATTTAATATCCAAAAGTGTTCAAACCGAACGTTGTAAAAAACAAATATCAGATAGGACGTTTATTTTGTACACTGTTAGGTTTTTATTTATAACACGCAAAATGATAGTTGTTTAACACCAAACGATGTAATTTTTAACTATTCGAAAGGATGTTTTTTACAATTTTTATTAAATTTATTAACTGTCAAATGAAATAAGCCACATATAAAATTTGATTGGGACTTATTTCATTGCGCTTTATTTCATAATGATATAAGACCTAAACAAAAAATATGAAATATTTCCCAAAATTTATGGCACAGTCTTCGAAAATTGGGAGTTATTTTATATGAAGTAACACCCAAAAATGTATTGACATTTTTTGAGGAATATTTCTCATTTATTTTGGGGTCTATTCCGTGGTGCTTAAAATAACATTTAAATCTTTAATCAAAATTTAGAAAATTAAATTGAAAAAGAAAATTGAGAAATTTCAATTTTTAATTTGTTTACACAGTGCAACACATGAAATGTGCACAAACTTTTGACTTTAGTTTCTGAAAGTACTGATTGAAAGTAGCAAAATGCCATTTGGATTTTTCTGTATTAGCTACCGTTCGGTTTTTATCGTGTTATGAATATTTTTGCTAAAAACTTAATTTTGAGCATTTTTTCAGAGAAATTGTAATTGTTCCGACGGCTATATCTCTTTAACCGAAGGGAATTTTGTTTTAAGACCTTTAGAATAATTATAGGTATAGACCAGGAGAAAAAACATTTAAAACAAACTGGTTTGAAAAAACAACATCTAGTGGTTCAAAACCGCAAAATTGTTGAAAAATGTGTACCTCGCCTTTGGTTTATTCTTAAAGAAACCTATGTTATTTTAAAAATAAATGTATAAGATTGAATTGTTATTTGTTATTTTTCCGTAATTTTTTTAATAAACTGTTTATAAAATGTTATAACCTGTTTTTTTTCCAATTTGGTACAATTGTTATTAAAAAAGTACAATTTTGGAAGCTTGATGGTACAATTGAAGAAGCTTGATTTTGCATCCCTGATTGAAGAAGCTTGATTTTGAATCCCTGACTAGAATTGTTAATTAAAGTCAAATTATTCTGCAGCCAACTTCATTGCAAATTCATTGCATTGAAAATAAAGAGGAATTGTAGAACACTTGCAACTATTTTCCCCGTAAAAAGTCGTGTTAATTGAAATTGCAATTTAATAAAAATGGAAAATAGTGTCTGCCAAAAAAATTAATAATTTTTGTTACGTTTGTGGCCATATAGTGGCTAAAATTGAAAGGAATGAGCGAAAAAATTTGTGTACTCCAGAATTTAAGTTTGCATATACGCAATATTTCGACGAACAAGATTTAACTTGTGAAAATTTTACGCCTAATGCAGTGTGCAATGCTTGCTATAGCAATCTTTTGCATTGGTTACATGGCCGAAGAAGAAAGTTACAGTTTTCTAAGCCGGTGATCTGGTTAAAAGACCCAAATGGACACGATGAAGCCAGGTGCTATGCATGTATTAATTATGCTGTTGGAAATAATAGGAAAAAGTTGAGGTACAAAAAATATGTTGCCGCGTGCACTGCGTCACTTCCAGTGCCATGCTCTGCTGATGTCGAACCACCTATAGCTCCGAGTCAAGATACCTTGTCCGTATCGTATACCATTGATGATGAAAATACATTTACTTGCTGCAACGACATCAAAGGTTTAGTAAATATATTGGGAATGGAGTATACAGCTGGTGACTGGCGATTATTCATTGATAGTTCAGTTTCAAGTTTGAAGGTTGTTTTACTGCACAAAACAAACAAAAGACCGTCTATACCATTAGCATTGGGCACAAATATGAAGGAAACATATGAAACATTGGACCATATATTGAAGAAAATCAAATACATTGAACATGAATGGAAGATTTGCTGTGACTTAAAAGTTGTGAACATATTGCAAGGCATTATTAACAAAGGAGGATTTCCAAAATATTTTTGCTTCCTTTGCAACTGGGATTCACGAAGCAAACTCGATCAATATCAGTGTAAACACTGGATGAAAAGAACTTATGACAACGAAAAACAGTTAAAACTGTTGAACGAACCGTTGATCAAGAACATTGATGACATATTACTGCCACCGCTTCATATAAAATTGGGAATTTCTAAGAAGTTCATCGAAGTCGCCGTCAAACAAAATGATGAAGTCTTCGACTGTCTGAAAAATATCTTTTCAAAACTTAGCAATGATAAAATTAAAAACGGTAAGTTTGCCCATTTTCATATACAGTATATGTTAAATACTTTACTCTATTCGCATTGCTGTACATTTTTCTAAAAACTTCTTATTTCTTCAACAGGTGTATTAAATGGTCCCGATATCAGGAAATTAGTACAGAGCGAAACTTTCTCAAATGTGCTGAAAAACGATCACCGGAGAGCCTGGGATGCACTAAAAGCTTTAATCGAGGGTATTTTAGGCAAGAATCGTGTACAACGAGACAAGGCGCAGGAATTGGTGAAAAAAAATTATGCATTATTTTCATAAAATCGGTGCATCTATGACACTGAAACTGCATTTTCTGCATCATCATCTAGACCAGTTCTTGCAACAATTGCCCAGTGAATCCGACGAACAAGGTGAACGATTCCATCAGGTCACCATGCCATTTGAAAAGCGATACAAAGGCAAAAAACTGAATGCGTTACTTGCAGAAGTATGTTGGTGGAGTCACAAGGTATCCCAATATGAAGATGAAGGCATCGAAGACGTGGAGCATACATATGAAGGGCACACCGAGAGAGACATGCCCTTGAATGTTCTAGCTACCTTAGATCTGATCTGAAGTACCAATAAAAAAACCGAGAATATAGACTTTGTAAAATATTTTGTTAAATTTTTTTTTTGGGACTATTTTTTTTTTGATATCTTTGAAACTATTGATCAGATTAAAGTCTAGTACAGGCATGGGTTAATTATTCTAAAGGTCTTAAAACAAAATTCCCTTCGGTTAAAGAGATAAAGCCGTCGGAAAAATTACAATTTCTCTGAAAAAATGCTCAAAATTAAGTTTTTAGCAAAAATATTCATGACACGATAAAAACCGAACGGTAGCTAATCCAGAAAAATCCAAATGGCATTTTGCTACTTTCAATCAGTACTTTCAGAAACTAAAGTCAAAAGTTTGTGCACATTTCAAAACCTCGAAAATGTTGTACTGTGTTATCAATGAGAATGTGATTTTAATATTGCTCTTCTTCTTTGCCTTTCTTATTATAACCGATCGGATAAAATCGTCATTTCACACCGAGTAAGCGGTGTAAATAAACAGCGCTCGGTGTAAAAAATGCAAATATCCGCTCAACGGTGTGAATTTATTTTTGAAATTTTTTAGTGTGTAGATTTTGTAAGTTCTATCTCACAGATTGTTTCTTGTTCACAATTAAATTTGAATTAGTTCATATTAAATTTCCATTTTTGCATTCATTTTTACAGTTTTTCAAAACTACAAATTCATAAATTACGACTTATTTTGTTTGTGGCAGCCCCTGTCCTTATTCTAAACCCTTTAAGGGGAGGTCCTAGTAGAAACGTAAAGTAATTTAATTTTTTGTTTTTGGGCGAACGTAAATCTATTTTGAAAAAAATCTTTTGTGGCATTTATAAGTGTATATTTTAAGAACATTATACAATTTTTTCGATAAATTGGTCTCGCTGATCAAGGACGTGCGCGGCGATAGCCGTTTGTGCGCTGTACACTCTACAGCCCTACCAAGTGATCTGAAACGAAAAAATCAAAAAAATTATTAACCTAAATAAAATTTGGGGGCTTTGTAGATTTTCAATTTTAGTAAACCCTTTTTTAAAAAATGGCGGCCCTTTGAAAAAACCCTGTTTTTCCTCCTTTTTCGTTTGCTTCAACGTTATAAATAATATTAATAATTTTATTTGGAAAAAAACACTTCCTGAAGGCACCTTAAATTGAATAAGCTTTAATTTGAGCCTTTAAACATCGAAATCGGTCAAGTCGTTGAAGCGGAATCGTGTACAGAGCGGAAAAAGGTGTTTCGAGAAAAACGCGTTTAAAGTTTGACAAAGGAAAAATCGTAAGTAATGTTTGCTTTCGACACTTACATCTATTCAGCTTTCCAGCACCATACAGGGTCCCTTCCTCATCCTCAAAGAGCATGTTTTGCTGCACCAAGGCGCCAAGTTTTTCAATTCTGGCTTTTTTGCAAACTCCGAGAGTTTCTACTCCGCTGATTTCACACGCCGGTCGTCAGTCTTCGCAGCGAAGTTTACGCAGTTTGTCCCGATGACGATTCCTAATGTCTGCATTGTTTTTAGTATGGATGAAAAGCCTTCATTAAGAATGCCGGAAGATATATATGCTGCTATTCTGATAGTTTGTTCGCCACAATGAAGTTGTTTGGGGACCAGTTTCCACAGACAAGAGTTAAAACATTCATTGTCATTTTGCATATTTCTACCTGTGCATCTTTGCAGTAAATTTATTTATTTATTTATTGGCCAAACAAGGCAATGCAATTTACTTATTCTAACTTATTCTAACAGGTTTTGTTTACTTATTACTAAGTTTTTTGTTTTTCTTCTCCCCTTTCCTTGTTTTTATTTTATTTTTTATTTGGTGCTCTTAGTGGGCATACTCCGCCCACCGGATTGACATGATTTCAAAAACCATGTCAAAACTAAGAGAAGAGGAGGAAAACAAGAAAGACTATATACACACTTAAGATACGATGTATATATATTATTCTTAAAGACTATAAGGACAAAAGGATGTAAATGGGAGATTTGGAGAGGGATGTTAAAGAATTTTGATTTATTAAACTAAATGCTTATACATATAAATCCATACATGTATGTAGTTTATCTGAGGCCTGTGTTAATTCTGATTTCTGAGTGATTTATATAGGGTTTGCTTGAAAGAGGATTTAGACATAGAAGGTGAGTAGTATATAGAGATATTATTAAATTCTCTGCAACAACGATTGATGGGTTCATTATTTGCATATGTAGTTTGGTGCTGATATTCAGTTAACAATCGAGTATGCCTAGTGCGCCTAATTGGATCGTTAAAGGAAATCATATTAGAAATATATTCGCTGTGAATAGCACCATTAATTACATCAAATGTGAAGCATGAGCCCAATAACGATCTTCTTGTTGATAGTGGCATCAAATTTAAAAGGCTGAGTCTATGTTCATATGATGGAAGGCTACAATAATCATGGGGGTTGTACATATCTCTAAGCGCGTATAGTAAGAACTGCTTTTGAATAGACTCAATTCTTTCTCTATGGGAATCGAAAGATGGATTCCAAATTATGCATGCATATTCAAGTATTGGGCGCACTAATGCACGGTACAAGGATGTAGTGACCCATATATTCTTGAATTCATTTGCACGTCTTTTTATAAAACCGAGCTGTTTGCTGGCCCTGGACACAATTTTATCATAGTGCAGATTAAAGCGCATCTTGCAATCTAAGACAACTCCAAGATCCACTATATGGTTGACCCTTTTTAGTTCGATACTATTGAGGTGGTAGGTATGTAATGTTACGTTGTTTTTACGAGAAAAGCTAATAACATTGCATTTATTGACATTAAGATGTAGTTTATTTTGAAAACACCATTGCTCAAGAGACAACAATTTTGATTGCAAAAAATTTACATCTACATCTGATTGAATTGAATAGTACATTTTTAAATCATCTGCATACATAAGATGTGGGATATCGTTTAGAACTTCTGACAGATCGGATATGAATATGTTGAAAAGAAGAGGACCAAGATGACTACCTTGCGGAACTCCCGAGGAGACTGCAATTTTTTTCGATAGAACTCCCTGGAATTTAACAAACTGGGATCTGCCGTTTAAATATGATTTTAGCCAACTTAGTATGGACCCTGCAACACCAAACTTTTCTAACTTATATATAAGAATGTTGTGATCAACTCGATCAAAAGCTTTACTGAAATCAGTATAAACAGCATCTATTTGGTGCCCTTTTTCCATTTTGACTAAAACATCTGATACCATAATCATGAGATTAGTGGTGGTAGATCGCCCTTTTCGGAACCCGTGTTGCTGCTCATTTAGACGTGGGTTAATGAAACTTGTTAGCTTTTCACAAATAAGTTTTTCAAAAAGTTTTGGAATGGCTGACAAGATTGCTATGCCTCTATAATTTTCAACTGATCTTTTATCACCATTCTTGTAAATTGGCGTAAGATGGGATGATTTCCAATATGAAGGAAATGTCCCACAAACCAGTGATTCGTTAAAGATTATGTGTAATGGCAATAGCAGTTGGTCTAAACATCGCACCAAAAAGCTTGTAGGTATTAAGTCTGGTCCTGGTCCCTTTAATATATCCAGTTCTTTTATTGCATTAGAAATCTCTTCCTGGGTTAAATATAAACTATCAACTATAATAGTTGAGCTAGGAGAAGTTTCAGATAAGGTTGTAGGAAGACAAAAGACCTCCTTAAAGTGATCGGCATACAAGTTGCTTATTTCAAGAGAATTGGACGAAGTGACATTACCTTTAAACATAGACGATGGATAGCCGCTAGATTTGCGCTTCATGTTAACAAAGTCAAAGAATTTTCTCGGCTCTTGGACAATTTTTTCTCCGATGATGTTCGTGTACAACTTGTACGCTTCTTCTGACTTGATAGAGAACTCTCTTGATAGCTCGTCATATCTAAGCTTCAGTTCATCGCTTATATTATCAGTGTTTTTGAGAAGTTTGTAGATTTTATTTCTTTGATTCCTCAAAAATCTGAGATTGTTGTCTAGCCATGGTTCTGTGAGCTTATTCTTTTTCTTTATTATTGGCACATAACTTTCGATAGCGGTAAAAATGTGCTGATAAAATATAGAGACAGCACTGTCTAAATCTAAATTGAATAGAATATGATTCCAATTTAGAGAACTAAGATAACATTTTATTCTTTCATAATCGGCGTTGAGGTAATCGTACGCAATGGTGTTATTATAAGACTGGGTAAAGTTGATGTTATTAGCAGAGAAAACAACTTTTAAGGCTGTATGATGAACAGTGTTGGTTAATAAATTTTCTGCTCCCATGCATGGACTAACCTTCACTTCTTCATACGAGTTAGTAAAAATTAGGTCCAACCATCTGCCATTCTGATTTTGTACAGTAGAGACTTGCTGCAAGTCACTGCCATAAAAGGTGCTAAGTAAGTTGAAGTCTATGGCATTAGAAAGATTTACAGGAAGAAGAAAGTTGTCGTTTTCGTCGGTGACAAAAGATATATTTGGGCGATTGAAGTCACCAAGAATAACAACTTTATCTTCCTCTTTTAGAGAGGAGGTAAAGGTGGTCAGTGTTTCACATAGCTCGTTGTATGTTGTTTCACTTGAGCCGGGAGGAATGTAAACGACGCCTATGTACACATTGAGACTTTTACCTGAACAAACTCTAATAATTCGGTGATCGAACAGTTTATGGTTAGGTGTGTCTATTAGCTCACTTGAAAGGGAATTGTGAGATGCTACAAGGACACCACCTCCTCGAGAAAGACCTGTTGAGGAGTAGTCCCGATCCTTCCTGAAGACAGTCCAATTGCTATCAAGAATTTCCTCATTATTAAAGGTTTCGTTTAGCCATGTCTCAGTGAATACTAGGACATTGAAGTGGCATGATTTAGCGTCAACATAAAGTTTGTTTAATTTGCTTCTCATGCCGCCACAGTTATGGTAGAATATATTTAAGAAAGAAGAGTTAGGAACGATAATATTGCTGTTGCTCTTTACGAGATTTTTGAAGAAGAGAAACATGTTTAGCTCTGACATGAGCGCCATAGGTTTCCAGATCCACCTTGACTTGATCAACCGTTACACCGAGGTGCTCGTGAAAGCGGACAAATAAATTACGCAAGTCTTCAACACCGGTAGGAAGACCTTCTTGCTGAATTAGTACTCTAAGATTAGTTTTGGTCTTGCCTTCAATGCATGTTGAATCAGGGGCTTTATACATATAAGCGAGATACAGGCGAACATTGTTATAAACGTTGTTCTCCCTGAGGCGAGAAAGGGCATATCTGCTCTCAGTGCCTTCGCAAGAGTTTAGTGTCAATTTCACTTTTGGAGGAAGTAGGGGGTCTAAAAATGACGTAGGAGTACCAGGTTGATTGCAAAGCTCATTTGAAACAGAAGATGGTTTTGGTAAACCACTTCCGGTTGGTGGTGAAGGATTAAGAGTATGAGAATGGATAAAATTTGGATATTTCTCACAATTGGTTTCATTATTGTTAAGATTAAATGAAACCCGTTTACGTGTTTGATGAGTTGGCGGTTTAGGTGCTAGATTGCTTCCAGTAATCATCTTATTATAAGATGAAGCCGTATTCTGGTTAATTATGGGAGAAAATATGGGGAAAATGCTAGTTTTCAGATTCCAATTAGAATCTGAATTATGGTGGGACTTAGGTTGCACAAACTTGTTTGATGAATAAGGTTTGGATTCAAGAACAGGTAGGTTTACATTTCTTTTATATAGAGGATTCTTAGAATTATGATTAGAATTAGAATAAGAATTTAACTTAGATTTAGAATTAGGACGGGAATTTATATATGTAAAAGAGTTAGAGCAAGAACTATAATTACTTTTAGATAATGGATTCTTGTTAATGTTAGGATTCCTTTCAGAAGATTCGATTCTTGAACTGCCAGAACTTTGTAAAGATCTTGATGTTTTAGACTTTTTCCCAGGCTTATTCGTCCATTCGGTTATTAACCATTCGCCGTGTCTCTCACCGCTGTTGTTCAAGAACATCCACGCATATTGACTTGGGATGTTTAGTTTGAAACTGCAGAATTTTTTTGCTTTATTGGATATCTTTGAACAGTTTGTAATAGATATGCCAAATTTATTACGAAAGTAAGTGCTCATCCAGGATATAGTTGTTTTAACTGATGGGCCCTTAATGAACAGAGTGGTCTTGTCAATTTCATTAGAATCATGGAGTTTCTTTATTCTATTCTGCCATTGAGTTGAAGTCCATGACGTTCCAAACTTATGGATTAAGTTGTTACGAGGGGCTGCAATTGGTGGTGAGTCACGAGGTGAAGTGGCAGAGGGAGATCCAGGTTGTGAGTTATTGGTATTTTTGTTTTGTTTTGGAGAAATTGTTGATGAACGAATAGAATGAGCTATTGTGGGTACTGTTGATGGTGGAGATCCGATTTGGGGTGGATTCATTGCAATATTTTGAGGAGTAGCAATCGGTGTTATATGTTCCGTAGTGTCATAGGCAGTTAAAGAATTCAGATTAGCTGGTAAAGAGGTGACCTGTGGCAAACGAATAGATGCTTCCATTATTTCCTCGAAAATAGAGGAAGAGTTATGATGAGAGGCTTGTGGATAACTTATTTCAGCTCTATTGGGTGCAGATCTTATTTCATCCACTACATCTGCAAGCGTCACTCGAAACACTTCAAGATCATCACTGATATCACTTATTTTTTGATGTAATATTTCCAGCATTGGATCTGATTGCGGAGGTGATGGTTGGGGTTTGCCTGACTGAAGTGCGATATCCACATCATAGCGCAAAGATGTTAGCATGCTCAGTATATTTTTGGCTGTATTATCGTTTTTTAAAACGTCGAGGCTTTTTTTTACTTCTATATTAAGCTCGCTTATGGCCGTTTTCCAAATAAAATTTTTTTCGCTATCTTTGACTAAATCTGTTAGAATTCTCAAGTTTTTAGAAACATTTGAGATATCCGAGTTATTTGCTTTGCAGATGGACTCTACCCTTGCAAGATCATCGGATACGTGAGTCATTATTTCAAAATTTGGTATTTTACTGATGACTTGCTTATTAGCCGAATGCATCACGTTCAAGGAGTCACTAAGACATTTTATGGCGAGCATAACATGGGATAGTGATAGATCCATGCACTCATCACAGAAGAATTTAAAATGTGATGTGTATTCTTGAAAGTAGTTTAAACTTCTTTTAGTCATTCCCACACAAGTGCCGTGGTAAGATTTTCCGCAAAGACCATTGCAACTTAGCTTAATTGCACCTTTGTCCTCAATAGAGCAGTTAATTTTGGCACAAGCAGGTTCCATTGTTTATTGTTTACTTTATTTGGTTGTTTATAAAAAGTTTTTTTTTTTACTTTTGATATTTGCACTTATTTCAGGTGCACTTAAAAGTTGGAGTGGGCTGTTTCTCTTATTGTTATTGTTTTTGCTTAATTGCAATATTCACACTTTTTCTTATTGTTAGTGTTGTTGCTTTATTGCGATATTCACACTTTTTCGCGGCACACTTATATGCAACTGCACATATATATAGGTCAGAGAACAAATAGAATAGCACAATGAACTATTGATCCAGTGAAATGTGTGTGTGTTTTTTTTTACTTTATTTAATTTTTTACAAAGGTCTTTTGGATAATTTTTATTGTTTTTTTTTTATTGAATTTTAGGTGATTAAAATTGCAAGCCGAAAGAAACAAGCACAAATTCTTGAAAGTTAAATGTAAGAGCGGGTAAAAACGACTCCTTTTTTCAAATTGTCACTTGAAAGAGCTTCATATACGGGTCGAATTGCTTCTTGAGCCGATTTTTGAAGAGCAGGTTCATGGTGGAAATCGGCGAGTTCCTTCTTGGCTTCTGCAGCACGCCACTAACACCAAATGTTTTCACCTGGTGGGTAGTTTTCCTGTTTCGGCTCTGCATCCGTGAAACCTGTTTAAATCACAATGAATCAATGAAATACAACTGAAATACGTTATGGCAAATAGAAGTGTATACAACGCGAATTCGACCGAGGGTACGAAGGTATGCGAGCACACAATATAGAGACGAATGTACAGAAATTCGTCGAGACAGTCACAAACTTACTACCTGTACTAGATACACATCTTAGGTAGTCAAAAATACCCGTCCCTCGAAGCCGCTCCGAGCGCGAATTTATACCTGTTTTTCGGCCGACGCACGTAGTAGTAGCGACGAAAGTATAGTAACGCATTCTCTCGACTCCTACGCTATGACTCGTAAATTAATTAGATAGGGAAATATCCTTTTGACTACATATTTTTAAGATCCTAAGGATGAAAATAAAGCAAAAAAATATTAAAAATTTTCCGTCGATTCCTACTAGAACCTCCCTTAAATTAATGTTAATTAGTATACTAACATTCTTCAGGAACAATTTTCAAGCGTTAACTAAGAACTTTTAACCTTAAGAATTTTGATATGAATTAATCATTATTAATGTTAATGTTGTATGATGGAGATGCGTACTGCGACCTAAATGAGATCTATTTTATAGATCCTTCTCAAAGATCCGCTGGGTTTGCGGATTACAGAATTTCATCTTGCCCTATTTCTCTAATAAATTTGAGAATATTCTTAGAAGAATATTCTCAGTTTGTTAGTAGGTGTATTGGAGTCTTCTTTGCTTCTTCACAGAAACGGCAGTTACTATCGGTCTCTATGCCCAATTTCATCAGGTGGTCTTTAAGTTTACAGTGTCCTGTAAGGAACCCCGTTAGAGTCCTTAGATTACGTTTGCCTAAGCTTATGCACAATTTTGCTCCCCGAGTGTTGAAATCTCTGAGGAGCAATTTGGATTGTCTTAGCTTTGGGAGGCTTTTCCAAAGGTTTGAACGTTTATGCCTCTCCTCCCTTCTTAGTTCTTCTTTTATAAAATGTGTGCCCAATCCGGAGAATGGTTCTGGCCCTATAAATTTTGTGGCTGTACCCTGTCGCGCTAGACCATCGACTTCTCCGTTACCCTGTATTCCTTTGTGTCCTGGGACCCAAAGTATAGTAACAGTGCTATTCTTGTTTAGTTCGTTGAGTTTAGTTAGGCATTCCCATGTTATTCTCGATGATAAACTAATGCTTTGATTGCTACTTGGCTGTCTGATATTGTCGCCGCTATGACAGAAGGTGCTATATCCACTTTTGCTCATTTTAAGAAAATTGCAAAATACTATTGAAACGGCTAGCTAAAATTCAAATTATTTTGAAATGCAGTGATACTTTCAAATTATATGTAGTTAATACTTGCCTACAATTATACATACTTTGTCAGATGAAAACTTTACACCATCATTGGATTACTGTAAAAATTGGATATAGCACTTTTTGGCATATTATTTATTGGTTTATTAATGTTACACAAAAAAATGGATATAGAATCCTGGTAATTCTCGAAAAACACACTTTTCAAAAAACATTTATTTCAAAACAAGGAATGTTAACGAAAAACAAATCTAGTAATATACTAATGAAAAAAAGGTTGAAAAATTAATTATCCTCTGATTCGGAATTTGATTCAATGGCTTCATTTCCAATTGGCAATGAGCTGAAAGAAAGCATTTTTTAACTTTGGTTTTTGCACTAAAAACTAAAAGACATGTTTCTCACTCAATCAAAGCATGGAATTCCTGTGGAATAAGCTTTTGAGCACATAAACTTTGCAAGTCCCGTTTTTTGGCTACTGTTATAGGCAGGAGATGTTCGTAAAGTAATGGCCAACTAATAGCTGGCCTTCCTCTGACTTTACGCACTTCAACATAAACAAACTAAAAATAAAAACTATACTTGTAAATAAACTCACTGATTTATAAGCAAATTAATTGTTTTCGTACTTTATATTCTTGTTCATCATGGTTGTATTTAATACCAATTTGCCCAGGCATCGATTTGCAAAACATCAATGATTTTATATTCAACCAATTCAATTTTTCTCCGTCATTGAACACAATAACTTTTTTCACTGATCTGGCACTGACCAATTTTTAATCAATGAAATCACTATGTGACATTCGTACCACATGGTATGGATGCTTACGCCGAGCTTGACGAATAACGTTTGACCAATCATTCATGGAAAATAGAGAACAGTTTTTGGCCGAATGTTCAATAGCAGAATGCATACTGTCGACGTCCATTTGAGTGTGGCCCACTTCCAGAAAATTTTGTTTGATGATTTCAATGGGAGATTCTTGTACTAACTGAAGCAAGATTGCAGCAACATAACGATTGCGGTTCTTCCCACTACAATTATCAGACCACAAAACAATTTTTCACACAAGATCCGATTTCACTACTTCCTCTTTTGCCATCAACTTCAGACCAAATGTAGCAAGTTCCATCACGAGTTGCTTCATTATAAACAGTGAAGTAGTATACTCATAGTTTTCTTTTGTAATAGAATGGGCTTGCTTCAGCCTGTGGTATCTGCAAAACTGATTGCAAATTCATGGTAGAAACTATCAACTCTTTATCCATTGCACAACTTTCGATGTCTGATCTCATTGCAGCACGGCTTAATTCGTTTCGTTTAATGTGTGCTTCGAAATCAGATTTTTGTTCTTCTGATGGTTCAATGGCTGATTGGGCAAGGGTACACGTAGCACATAAATCTTTTTTGGGTTTGTGAAATGCCATGTTGTAATCCTGACCGAAAACTTGTTTGTAATTTTCATAACTGACTTTTGCAGAATCTGTTCCTGCTGCTTTTTCTTTGAAAAGATCAAACATTTTCAAAATACTTAAACCACTGCTTAAATACAATCATTTTGATGATTTTAGGCAATAGTGTGACTCTATTGGTGGGAAAGATTCAATATGAGTCTTGATGGCAGCAATTACCTCTGGCTTCAATTTGTTGTGAGTTCATGTTTTCCTCTTTAATCTTCGCCCAAAAATTCACCAGTGTTTGATCGATCTTTGTTTGCCAAAGCAATGTGCTTATACGAAATTGCAAGGGTCGCACAGAAGAATTCACGGCACACTTTTAAATTTTCATTGTTTTTTGGTAAAACGTATTCATAAGCCAAATTCTTTCGGAAATTTACTTCTTTTTTGGATCTTCTTCTTTTCACTAGAATGGCATTGGTAAATTTCAGGAGGAAGTTGTGTTTAGCTTTAAAGGTATCTCTTTTTTTCCAATAATCATTGAATATTTCCAGACGATTTTCCTCTGTAAATAAACACAACACTTGTAATTCGTTGGTTCTTTGTGAGAGTGATTTATCAAAGGATTCATCAACTTCGCCATTTTTATCTTTCCTTTTTCATCCAAATGCTTTTCACCCCGAGAACACGCCTTTTTTCTTAGATTCTTCTTCCATTCTTCAGGGTTCCGCTGCTTCCATCTTGAACGTTTTTTATTTGGACCGGGCACATCTACAAGGACAAGGACAGTTTAATCGACATAAGCTACTGTTAATTTCAGAAATATTATACCTACCCTGATCACTTTCATTTAGCTGTCCTATGGCAGCTTCTTCTAGATCCATTTCTATTGATTCAGCTTCTTCTAACTCCACTTCTATTGATTCGTCACCTGTCAGATACAGAACAGAGATCTAAGCCGTCCATAATTATCAGCGTCGGCGGCTCGACCCAAAAATTAGTCGGCGGCGGCTTAAAACCAGCGTGCGCCGATTTAATTTTGTTTTTTAATTTTTCCAAATGAGTTGTTATTACGAAACCAAAAACAAAAATAAATAATTAATTTTGAGGAAAAACTTAAAACTATAAATTCTTAAAACAATGATTTTGCGCGTTTTACCCGGTTTTACAATGCTGATGGCGCTTTTCTTCTTCCAAAATTGGTATGGCAAAAAGTTCTACATCCACGTAGCACCTTTTGGGCATACCAAGGAAGACAAAATGGATATAGAACTTTGCTTGTTATGCAACCAAAAATTAAAACAAGGATGTAGGACTTCTTGGCAGAACACAGAATGGTTTGTGAAACATTAATATACTAATAAATCTAATATTGTGAATTTTGGATGTAGCACTTTTTGGCATATCACCGACGATATCACAACTATATCCTGACCTTTGTATTTCCGGTCCAGATTGAATTGTGCACACAGCACAATCATTACTATATAATGAACGGAAGTGTGTAAGCCTGTTTTTTCGGATGATTACTTGAGATAATAATTTATCTTTTTAATTTAAAGGACTATGGATGACATAAGTATTATTCAGATACTCAGAAAGATAGTGAAAATTTCATCACAGGAATTGGCTGTTTTTGTGTTCATTTCATGCTAACAGTTTATACTAGGGCATTCAAGACGCTGTCGGCCTAACAAAGAAAACACAGGATTTTGCCAAAATTATTGTTTATTCTTAAAAATAGTCCCCTTTCAGCTCTATACACTTATTCCAACTATCTTCTAACATTGCGATGCCCTTTGAAAAGTAAGATTTGTCAAGATTTCCGAAATACGCTTCAGTTTCCAATTCGACCTGTTCCTTCGCCGCAAATCTCGTTCCCCGGAGCCACGTTTTAAAGTTTGGAAACACATATTTATTCGCTGGGAGCCAAATCTGGAGAATATGGGTGATGAGAAAGCCGCTTAAAGAATAAATCGTACAATTTGGTCATGGCTTCGATGGATTTTTAAGATGAAGCATTGTCTTGCAAAAAGATGATTTTTTCTTTGATAAATGGGGCCGTTTGTTTGCGATTTCATTCTTTAGTCGATCCAATAACTTGCAGTAATAAAACGTTGTTGATTGTTTTTCCTTTTCCACTTCCTTTTTCACTTGAATCCCAACAGACGCCAACACCTTTCCGGCTGTTTGTTGAGTCTTCTAGATTGTCTAGACTGTAGTCTCATTCACATTTTATTTTATTTACAATAGGAAAATAAAATTGGTACCTTCTTTTCATTAACATTACATTTTTTATAATAAAAAATGAAGTTAAAAAAAGTCAAGGATTTCATTTTGCTCTCAGCTCAGCCTTTTCTTTTTGGTTTTACGCTACCAATTCTTCATTTTCCTTATCTCGTACTTGACGAGTCTTAATTTATAGTCGGTAGCTGATTGATTAACAAAATTTACCATTTTTCGCAAAAACTCACTTTTTTAAACCTTCATAACTTTCTTGTTTATGAAAAGGTGCAGATGATATTTAGGAAATTGGAAGTTAATACTTCAAATTAAAAAAAAAAATTTGTCAAAATGATAGAATACTTTTTTGTAATTCCTTTTCGGATTCTGTTATATTTTTAATATTTTTCCATACAAAATTGACCTTTTTTTGCAAAACTCTCTTTTTGAAACCTTCAGAACTTCCTTGTTTATGAAAAGTTGCGGATAATTTTTTAGAAATCAAAAGTTATTACTTCAAGTTAAATTGTAAAATAGTTTCGTCAAAATCCAAGAATCCGTTTTTTTTATAACTAGAACTCGGATTTTGATGACCTAGAAAACTGCAAAAAATTACCTAAAAAATGACAAAAAATACCTAAAAACTGCAGAAAATGACTCAAAAACTGACAAAAATTAGCTAAAAAACGCAAACAATTGCATAAAAAATAAACGAAAAATTTTGCATTAAAAATAAAACATTACGCAATTAAAATTTATTTTATACTAGCATATCCTGAGTTTTTATCTAACACTTGTTTAATTTTTCTACATACCCTTTCGTCAGTTTCACCACGAGCAGAGCTTTTTTTTCATCGAAGTCTACCCAGCAGCGGATTTGCTAGTGGCTACCATAGAACTAATACAGAATAAATTACCAGGTAAGGAAGCATTACTTTTTTCAAAAAGTAATGCGTCTGCATATAGCAGAAGTAATTAACTCACACCTCATTACCTGTAATGTAGCATACAAGGAAAAGTAATGCAGTGATTTTGCAAATATCCGAATAGTTAACTTAATACAAGTAGTATGTATGTTACTCCATAACTTCTAGGTAATGCTGAAGGGAGGCGATCACTTACCTCCCGTCTCATTCAATGTTAAATGAAAGGCCTTTTATGCGTAGTAAGGTAATATAGTCGGAAGTAGTGGTCATTACATGGTAATTGATGCTTCATATATTCGGAATATATTCCATCCGCTACTGGGTATAAACGAAGCTACTAATTTGTCGAGAGGTAATGTTTTTGATTGAAGGGACTCTAGTGTTAAAGGAATAAGTTTAAAAATTTGCATTTTGACATTTTTAGTACGAAAAAATACAAAGATAATTATTTAAAAATAACACTAAAATGACCTAAAAAACCGAAAAATGCTCTTAAAATTAAAAACGTCCAAAAATGACAATAAAATAACCGAAAAATCTCTAAAAATGACCAAAGAATGCCCTAAATCTAGTAAAAATGACCTGAAAACTAAAAACGATGAAAAATTTCAAAAAAATGTCCTAAACACCATTCATATTTGGAATTTAGGAAACATAAATGGACGTTTTAAATAAGCAGGAAATGTCTTAGTAGCAGCAGGAATAGAATAGACATGTCATCGAAATCCTAGCCCTGGTTATAACATATCAAAATTGCTAAAGTATTGAGTTTTTAGGATTTTTCTTAAAGTTAAGACGATTTTGCTACATGATACAAAAAGCAATTTAAAATAATCTTCTTTACTGTTTTAATTAATTACACTGCTAGAAATCTTAGAATACATTTTAATAGAAAAAAAGTATTAAAAAAATTTTTAATTAAAAAAGTATTAAATTTAATACAACTCAATTGATTACAACATTTTTTAATTATTTTACATTTTAATACAGTTAAATTATTATTTAATTATTCAATTCAATTATATTTTATACCCTTGAAATTAATGCGATACTATTGTGATATTATATTTTATCATAATTTTATCATAATTTTTAAAACATGCTTTATTATATTTCAATATAATTTTTTATTAAATGTTAATACATTTAAAATAGTACAAGGATATTTTATACCCTTTGAAATCAATTTGATACTATTTTTACAATTATACCTAATACAAAATCTGTATTAGAAATAATTACTAAATGAGCATTAAATTTCAATCCTTTTTTTTATTAGAACTGAATTTTAATATTTGGCCAGTTTTTAGTTTTAATAAAATTTTCTGTGGTCATATATGTTAGCCCAAAAGTATTAAAATTTATTCCAAGATTTCTAACCGTGTAATTTTTATTTTATATAACTTGATTATCGCTTAAAAATAATCACAAAATGATCACAGCCAATAATAATGAAAAACTTTTTTCTAAAATTTTTGCGATGTTTGGCACGAGTGTTTTTGCTCCAAAATCTTATGAAAAGTGATAGCGCATCAAAACGCAAAACAAAATACAAAAACAAAAAAAAAAATTGGTGCTGCCAAAAAAACAAAAAAAAAAAAATCGGAGAAACGTTCGAGTCCTTTTTAGAAGAGGTCGCACTACAAACAACTCTACTTTACATAGTCTGAAACGCTTTAAAGCTATAATTGGTGTCATCTATGATACACAACATTAACCACTAACGTCTAAAGGACGACTTTAGACGGGGTTTTTTTGAAGGCACATTTTAGTAAGAAAATACAGTTTGCTTTAATTTTTAAGCTAAATAAATAAATGGTGTGTTAGAGAGTTAATGATATGTTTTATTAAATTAACGATGTGGTCCTTTAACATACGCAAAGTTAGTTTTTACTATCATTCACTGATTTACAGACAGTCAGTCAATATTAATAATAATGTAATCAGCTTTGCATGATAAAGTTTTATATCCTTATTTTAAATATATGTCTGTTGGTATAAATACATTTTTTTTATCGAAACCCGATGGAAAATGCTAACTTCACACCTGAGTAAAGCAAAGTGGAAACTGGCTTATTGCAAAACCCAAAGGCTTGACTTCATAATATTTTTCCGTCAGGTTTTTTTTTTATGTGAAAGTTTATTTTTTAAAGAAATATGTTTTAAGTCTTAAGAACCTGTTGAAAGATATTTGAAATGTTCTTAAATTTTCTGCATTCTTAACAACAACATCCACTTAAATAAGTTTTTAAAAGCTTTAAATAAATAAAATTTTTGTGTATGGATAACCTCTCACAGGATCGAGATAAGCCGTCACCGCAAGGAAAACAACTGCAACAATCTCCGTGCAAGCATGTCGTCTCAATTAATATACAATCTTTTAATTATATATCCTGTGTGTTGTTGTTGTTGTTGTTACTGCTGCTTGTGCTATCATTGTTATTATTGTCGTGTCAATGCGTACGTGAACGAATTAAATTATTTATGCATATATTTTTTGTAAGGCTCACATATGATGTTTGCTCGTATGTGTGTGTGTGTGATTTGTTTTGGTGAATGTTGCAAATGAAATAACGTAATTACATCCTTTTCGAATGGCGTTACGTTGTTGAATGAAAAGATCCTGTGGATAACAGGAAACCAAGCATACACTCAAATGAATGCACATACAGGCAATCAAACAAGCGCCACTCTCACACACACACACCCACATACACACATATTTATTTGTAATGAAATTAAATTTTCCAATTTACCAAAATGAGCGCCAAAAACAACAAAAAAGAAAGAAAAAGAAAATGGTAGAAACATGAACAAAACCAAGAAGAACATGACAGTGGCAACAACTCAGCAACAACAACAACAACAACTATTGAAGTAACGTGATCACTTTAACTGCTTCACTTTGCATAAGACACACACATTCCTACATACACACACACACACACTCACTCACTCTCACATATTAATACAGTCGCAAAATGTCTATTCAATTCGGAAATTGAAATTCTATTTCAAAGCAATGCGATGCACGTTAAATTCACTTGCATGTAAGGTGAGTTGTTTGCACGTGTGTGTGTGTGTTTACATACTCGTTTGTTTGTACTGCACCAATACTAAAATACGTGTCTATATTTTGAGCATTTTGCATGCAAGGCATCGACAACAGTTTCATGAAGTACCTGCAAGCGATTACCTTGGCACGCCTTGCCAATACAAATACACACACACACGTAAATTTTGCGAAATTCAAAAATACGCGACAAAATGCAATTTTTGTTTTATTTTGCATGCAACTTAAAATCATAAATTCTTTTTGTTTTTGTGTTTGATACATACGATATTTAGCAATTTTACAATTAGCATTTAATTTCCTCACCCACACCAACAAAGTATGTGACAGCAACACATAAAGAAGCTTTATCTACATGCAGGGGCAACTTTGTAACTTTACAATTTAGCAAATTTGTTTACTCCGAATTTTATGAGGAAATGCAAATTAATTGATATATGTTTATCTCTTAATTAGTTGTGAAATTATGAAATTTCAAATTTATGCATGTTTTCCGTTTATCGAGATTCGGAGACACAGTAAATGCGATTCATTAATTATTCAAATTGAAGTTGTTGCTAAAAGGTCGAAAGTTAAAGCCAAAAACTTTGCCATTTTAAAGTGTGCTATAAATTTTGAAACTGTTTTGTTGACTTGAACTCAACATAAAATATTGATAATTGGCTGATGAAAATAATTAGCATTATTCCTGAAAAACAGAACTTAAAAAATTAAGTTATAACCACAGTTTTGTCCTGGTAACATGCAGAAACTGCTGCTATTTTACTATAAAAACTAAGAATTTTCATGTAAGCTTAAAAATAAAATTAGCATAATCTAATTTGATAACGCATATAAGCAGTAATCAGCAAAATGTCTAGAGGTTACAAAAAAACACGTTCGCAGTATCAAAGTTACAATTCTTTCAATTCTACAACTGAATTCTACAATTCTGCAATTCTACAATTCTACAGTTCAATTCAATTCTTACAATTCTAGAACTAATTCTTTTTGTGCATGATATTTGTTCTAAGTAATATATCAAATCCATAGATGCTACACTTATGACTTGTGCCCTCTTATTTTGGGTGTTGATACATGTACTTTGACAAATGGTTCCGTTAGTGGTTGTAATAAAATTTGCAAAACAATTTTTTTCCCTACTTGAAGCAGAAATTTTAAAAAAGTGAAGATTAGCTTTGAAAATGAATCAAAACGAATAAAAAGTAACCATACAAAATGACCATGAAAACGATAAAATCTCTTTGAAATCTAGAAAAATTAATCTTATGACTTATTATTTAGAACATGGGTTTTTTTAATAATCACACTGAATTTCGAAATTAACACAATCAAATGAAAACTTCGCCAACCTTCATAAATGCCACAAGAATTAATGTAGCAACTTGATGTTTAACACATAATCTTTGATATTGAAGTAAAACGGACTCTGAGTTCTACATTTAACAAAATAGAATAAAAAATATGCCCAGAGGTGACCTCCTGTAAGGCGGGTCAGCACAGCCGTGCCAGGGTCAAATGAAAGGACCACAAACTTCCACAAAATAAGAAAAACAGCGCAGTTATATTCAACTTCTTTATTTATAATTTTGACTTAATAAACTTATTATATTTATTGTAATCGCTGTCGGTAATCGGTGTCGGTAATCGGTGATCAACAGGAAGGCTAAAAGGAATGCTGACTTTAATATTCGAAAACAAAAGATAATAGCAAAGAGGAAAGGCATAGGTCTTGGTCGATGAGTCCAAATGAGGAGCCTCCAGGATCTGGCCTATTAATAAGATTCAGGTAACAAAACCAAGAGAATGATTAAAAGTGTGCCGCCTCTGATGGATGCGAACCAGGACTGGTTTGCTCCAGAGGAAGAAGGCACGCAAAAATAATAAGTATGCCGCCTCTGGTGGATGCAAGCTAGAGCTGGTTTGCTCCAGAGGAAGTAGGCACGCCAAAAATTACCGTGTGTTGACTCTGGTAGATGCGAATCAGCAGTGATTCGCTCCAGAGTACGACACTAAAAAAATCAAAAAAGTGTGTCGACCAGTGTTGCCATGAAAAAAATTTTACAGCGTAACTTTTGCACTCTGTTCGTCAGATTTCTCATCGTATTTGTGAAACTCTGAAAACAAGAACAAAGAAATTTTCAGTCGCCTTTTACAACAAAGAAGACAAATAAAATATTGCATTTTATTACACGTATGACGTATATTTAAAGTTCATTTATTTAAATAAAGCAAATTTTTTTCAAAAATCAATTCAATAATCATTATAAATATAGAAAATATATTATAATAAATTACATTTTGAAAATATTTTTGAGCACACAAACGAAAAGTTAAAATCAAATTAAATACATTTGCAACACAGTTTGGTTTAATGTAGATTTCTTAAATCGATAAAAATGAAATGCATAAAGCTATAATACTAATTATAATATATATATATAATTTTTCAATTTTAACTCTATAAATGTTAAGTTTTTGCACCAAGTAAATTAACGAAAAAATATTGTTGTTTAGGCAGCAAAAACTACAAAAAAATTAGATTTTAGTGAAAAAAAATATATATAAAAAAATATAAATTTTTCGAAGTCATATATACATTGCTTTATTAAATGTATGTATTATCAATTCTTCATCAATTTCAAGACTAAAACAGTTAAAAGATTTCATACGCACATAATCTTTTGTATGCAGAGTTCATTAAATTGTATCTAACTCTAATCTATTGCGAACTTTAGTTTTAATAACATTTATTTGACTAAAAGTTCGCTCAACGTTAGCTGAGGAATTCGGTGAGCTCAACAATTCAAAAAAAAAAATTTCCCATTATTGGAAATGCAGAAGTACCATCGCATCTTTTTATTTTCAAGTTGCCATCAATTTTATTATACTATTTTTTTTCTTTTCATTTTTATATGTATATAAAAATATATGGGTATTTCCATAGTTACAGTCGCGACAGGTTTACGCTTATTTTTTAAATAAAATCCAAATCTGAATAAATACATTAAAAGGATTGTTTGATTTTAAAAAAGTGAAATGTCTAGTTCTGCCGACAAGTGAAAACATTCAGAAAAAAATTAATTCAAAGACTTTTTTGAATCATGCAAAAGGTTACTGTCGCGACATTATAAATATTTTGTTTTCGAATTTTGATAGAAAACATTTCAGACTGTAAAATTTTTCAAACAAAGTCAAAAATAAAAAATTTCATTAAACTCTTTGTTGTATTTTGTAGAACAATATACTTGTTTTGTGACATAACGATGTCAAGATATAAAAAAAAAAATTTGTTTGAAAAAGTTTCAGTCGCGACATAAGAAAGTTTCAGTCGCGACAACATAAAAAATTAAACGAGTTTTGAGTTTGTTTTCATATATTCCACAGTAAAACAATTAAAACATCGGAAAATATTCTTTTTAAATATGGAAAGCAATTATTAAGTGTTGATTTGCGATTTTATTCAATTTCCGTCGAAGAATAAATGTCGCCGTACTTCAATCTTTTTAAGCAGCCCAATTTTAGCGCAGACAATGCGGTAACCCCAGAAAGCAATGAATTGAAGTCAGCGTTCTTAAAATAGTGCATATTTTGAATATTTCTTATCGGTTTCAGATTTGCCCACCTTCCTTTCAAGAATTCTGTTTTCTGCATTAATTCTTCCTTATCACAGTATAATACAGTCACTCCATTCAACTTCTTATTGTGCACGAAGAAATTAAAAGCTTCTGCTGCAGTGCTAATTTTAGCTTGCCGGGACATTATTGCTACCCATAGGGATCTTTTGATTGTGGCCCCAATCCCATCCACTGCGCCCTTACCGTGGCCCGATGCAAAAAATGACCATGTCATATTTAAGTCAAAGTCCTCCTTTGCAAAACATAAATTAAAAAGATTGAATCTATTTTTAAATTGTGCAGCACATCCATCCGAAAACACGTGTATAGTACGTAATTCAATTTTACTTTTGAGATGTTCAACAACAGATTTTATAAAATACCACACGCTTTCTTTATTGTGGTTCAAATCATCACTTAATATTGCGTAAGAATGGGAAGTGAGACCCACTTCAGACTTCACCCAGGCGCATGCTGTAAAAATAGTTACTTGCGCCTGATTCCAGTGCGCGCTTTGCACTTCATCCTGGAATGCTGAACGTAAAATTTTCCGCAAAGTCGATTTGAAGCACTGCCTCATGGGATTCAATTTGTTCTTTAATGTTACGAAAGTGTTCACTTTGGGTTTGGTAAATATAGAAATGTTGTTTGAATTTTTTAATTTTGGTCTCCAATATTTGAAGCATAATTAGAAGAGTTCCCTGCTCATCCTTTACTTGAGTACGGTTTTCGCTTTTTGTCCACTGTTTCCATTCTATATTTATACCTGAATTATAATTCAGTGGCAATAAATCAAAAATGGTATCGCATTCCTTGCAATTACTTGTCATGCAAGCCTCACTTTTTGTGTCGCAACATACTTCTTTCATAAATTCTCTGATGTTTCTTGGCACGGTAGGTAGTACTTCTGAAACTGATTTCAGCAAAAAATCAAAATTTGCGTGGTATATGCAGACGCACAAGTTTTCTGGAGTTTCTGAAATAAGGCGAACATACCCTGGGCGATGTTTGTAAAACACAGACTTTCCCATTTTAATTTGTGAATTTTCTTGCTTAAATAGCTGGTAGCATTCTCCAATAGTCATAACCATATACCTCAACTGCATCTGCACTCCATTTATACGTTTTGTGTCCTTCCTTCCTGGCGTTTGGTAGCTTACATCATCTCTTAAAAAAAAATTCTTCGCTCTTTCTCGATCGGCATCAGGAATTTGAGCACGTTGTAGTACTTTTTTAACAGTTAAAAGCAAATCCGAATTGGGCCCAGTAACTTCAAAGGCAAGCTTCCTTACAACTGCAAGTTTTTTTGATGGGCTACTCGGTAGCTTGCGTCTTACCTTTGTTACAGCTTTCTTGAGCGAACGACAGGATTTGAAGGATCCCATGGTTGACGATGAGGAGGGCGCAGCTTCAACATCTAGTGCCTTATCTCCTTTCTTTTTCTCTCGAAGCTTACTTTGACGTTCACGATCGTATTTTCGCTTCTGAGTTAAGCTTTCATCATCCATTAATTCTTTTTGGGCCAGTCTTCGCTTTTTGCATTGCTCCCTGTTCTTTTCCAAATAGGCCTGGTACTTTGCTGGATCCTCTTTCAATTTCTTTCTGTACCTTTGAACTTTATTTGGAAACTCCATAATTGTTCAGGAAATCTGTAAAAGAACATTGACTGTTCAAACTGGAAAAGGTTTCAGTCGTGACATTTTTAAAAATATTTAAAAAAATAAAAAAACGATTGCTGAGCGCTACTTGTCATTTGAAAATGCTTTAACACACTAACCTTGTTACTCTTCACAACTTTGGTTAAAAATATTTCACACGATTTCCGTTAAAAATAAACTTTTTCTAATTTTTGTGGTTTCAGTCGCGACAAAAAGTGCTTATTTTAAATAATTTGCAATAATTATAATTCGATAGCCACGTATGTCAAATTGCTGCACAGAATAGAAAAATTTTGTAACTGTCAGCTGGTTATTGTTTTGATTGCCAAATACCGTTAGAACAGTGATGTCAACAGGCTTGAAAATGGCTTATTACAGTGGGGAAGAAAGACGTATAGTGCACATTTTTCAAAGTAGTTTTTTTGTTATTAATATCAAGAAAATTCTATCAAATCTTTCGGAATACGATATATACAGATGTTTTTTATAATATAAACAGCAATTATAATTAAAAATTGGAATTTTGTTTTTCAGTTTCTAGGTGTCATTTTTCGTGGAAACACCCATATGCAAAATCGCACGCCGGATCTCCTTTTTCTGATATCGTAACATTTTGAAGAATTTCGGTCAAATATCGGAACGTCGGATTCAAGTATTAAAATCGTAACATATTCGATATATCGGACCATATGGCAACGCTGGTGTCGACTCTGGTAGATGCGAACCAGAGATGATTTGCTTCAGAGTTCTGCGCACAGAACCGGAGTCCAACTCCTTGAGCTTACCTAAAAGGAATGCTGACTTGGTTGGTTTTGTGCCGCCCTTTTATATTATGTGGTGTGAAAACCAGTTAGGAATTATATGTTTGCCGTATGTATTGCTGTAGTGTATTATTTTAAGCTACTCTTTTGTGTTATTTTGTCATAAGTAAGTATGTGTGTTTGTGTGTCGTCAGTTTGTTTTATGGTGTCATGAATATGTATATAGCGTGTGTCTGTATGTATGGTTTAGTGACGGGTGCAGTAGTAAGGTATTTGTTGTTGCTGTTATTTTGTCATAAGTAAGTATTGTGTGTCGGTATGTTAAACAGCTGCAATATTATACATAGTTATAATGATAATTATATAGCTTAAGTTATAATATAACAATTATTTAAATTAGTTTAAAGATTAGTAATAATGAATTGTATTTGTAATGTTTGTAACTTCCAAACATCTTCATAGATTTTTTTATTAGGTGTTTTCACTCCATGAAACCGTTCATAAGTGCTATACAACATTTTTCATAGAATACATAAAAACTTTTACAAAGTTTCATTTCATTAACTCTATGAAACAATCATAGAGTTAATGACTGTTCGAAAAATTTTTTGTATGTACCAGAGATCTGCAACGAATCACATTTTTGAATCAGTGAGCCACTTACTTAAAAATGAGTATGAATAAGCAGGGTTCAGAATATTCACACACCTTCACTCACAAACATTTGCTTGAAGCACACAGCACACAATTTTATTTTCATTTCATTTTTGTGTGTAACGTAGTTATCATGTTGTTGATCATCCAACATGAATTCTTCGTTTTAATATTTGCTTGTGCGTCACAAACTCAAACAATGATCGATCTCAACAATTCTCTGTGTTTCAGTTTTACACTTATGTTTGCGTCAAAATGTTCATGTTGGAGAATTCAGGGCTTTGTCAAAACCAAAACAAAGACAATTTTTCCAACATGAACAAGTGGTGTTTGCAAAATTGTCTTTGTTTGTGTCGGCCATTAAGATCGATCACTACCGTCGTGTGGCGTAAAAAACAAATGCTGTTCTGGTTGCTGTGCAGCGTATTGAACTGGTTTTTGGCCAAGTGTAGCAAATTTCGGCGTCAATTAGAAAATATTTTAAAATATTAAAATAATTACCTAATAATATGTCTTTTCAAGAGTTTTAAACTTCATTTATCAGTGTTAAGGGGTCGCTGATTTCGAATCTAAAGTCAGAATTTTAAAATTTAAGATGGTGGATAGGGTTGCCACCTTAATTTTTTGTAGTTTTATGAATTCGGGGCTGGCAAAAAAAATGGTACACCAAAAATGGGTCGCTGAATCCGAATCCGTTGTCAGAATTTCCAAATTATAAAATTTGAAATAATAGGGTTGCCACCTAATATTATGTCTTTTCAAGAGTTTTAAACGTCATTTATCAGTGTTAAGGGGTCGCTGATTTCGAATTTACTGATAAATGAAGTTTAAAACTCTTGAAAAGACATATTATTAGGTAATTATTTTAATATTTTAAAATATTTTCTAATTGACGCCGAAATTTGCTACACTTGGCCAAAAACCAGTTCAATACGCTGCACAGCAACCAGAACAGCATTTGTTTTTTACGCCACACGACGGTAGTGCAACGAGTATAAATTATACCAAGAGATTGCTTCATCCAGCGTTCCAACTTCTTTCCAGACTATCAGCCATCCACCGACAGAAAAACCAAAACAATGACAACCAACGAGTTTTTGTACTCGTTATTGACGCATTGCTGTGAGTAAGAAGAAGTAAACATGAAAATGAATACGACAAGTAACGAAAGGAGAAGAAAACAATATTATAAGTATGTATGTGAATGAAAATGTAACTTCTATTTGCCACAACTTTTACAGCTTAATTTTTTGTGTTAATTTTTGGGATCTTCTTGTGTTTGACGAATTGATGTTGTTTCTAGCTGGACATTGTTGTTGCGATTTTATTCTAGCTAGATTTTGGTTGCATCTGCAAATAATAATTTTTTTCATTAGCCGAATAAAAAGACGGAATTCAGATTCGGCTAAAGAAATAATTATTCTTTAATAAGGAGTTGCAAATATGTTTTTTTTTCATGAAGAGAAGAAAATTGCTTGTTACCCATTTGCTTGAATGTTGTTGAAATGGTTTTTATGTAGGTATTTTATTAAAAGATACCAAAAATACAAGCAGTCATGATTTTATTTTAAGAAATTTATTAAAGAAAATGATTTTATTTTTTATTAAAATGTCAATTTTACGACAAAACCATTGATCGTAGATGCATGTATATATATATATATAGTATAGAATAGTATAGATATATATTAATATTATATTTATTATTATATACACATATACTTATAATTTTATTATTGTAGTATTCTTATTAGGTTATCTTAAACCACCAACAAAAATATACCTATCTGCCCAATCAGAAAACCCTGCAAGCATAATCAAAAGTATATTTTGATTCAATTGGAAAATATTTAAGAATTCCATTTCGTTATATTAAGATATTTATTTCAGATAGATTTTATGTTGAAATGTACGTAATTAATCCGAGTAAAACAATTTCATTTAGAACATTTTATTTTTTTATATATTTTTATATACTTTGTTTATCACGTAATTAAAATGCAATGATAAAATTTTTAACATTTATTAGAATAATTTTGTACAAATGTAATAATGTGACGAAATTTGTTGTGAGCATTTTTATCATGCATTTCTTAATTGGATGGTTTTAATCATTTTAAACATTTTAAAAATAAACAGTTTTAAACATAATATATATATACAGTTTTAAACATTCATAATATATATGAATTATTTCATATATATTACTTTTGAGTAAAATTTCATGTGAGTATAATTTATATAATTGTATAATAGCATATATTGAAACGATGTTATTTTTTTTTATTAAATATTTACAAGTTATTAGTTTATTTTATGAAGTTTAAGGTATTTATTTAATACAATATGTGACTATTGTCTTCTGTACATGCTTTTGTTGGGTAAATTTTGATGACCTTTTTTTTGTTTTTAAAGCATTATTAAAGCACAAGAGGTTTACATATTTTTATGTTTTTGTTCAATGTAAAAAGTGAACATTTCTGTATTTTATTACTATGTTTAGAGGTCAGTTATATGTAAATGCAGACGTATTTATCTCGTATATGATTACTACCATTTTTTTAAAAGTTTGAAGAATACGATACTTTTGCATCATCGGGAGAATTAAATGGCAAGTTTCATAGTTCCGTATGGTTGATCAATGGATTTAATTGTTGCGATAAATGCCAATTTTCACAGTTCTGTAAGGTTGATCAATAAATTTAATTTAATAATGATAATTAATTAATAATTAATTTAATAATGATAAAACTACATGTCAGATAAGGACGATTCATGCATTAAAATGAGCACCAGGTCCTTGTCCTTAAGAAGGGATACTCCTTTGTCCAAATGCCGTTTGCTCTATCTCTTGTAGTTTAGGAGTTGTAGAACACTTTTTGGAGTGGAAGCTGGCCAAAAACATGTGCTTTTCCGTCATAACTCCCAAACCATACATCCTACAAGGACGATTTATACAACAAATTGTTTCTAATACATATATACACAAGACTGCATATTCAGAAAAAAGTTTTCTGGAATTTGATTTTTTTTCAAGAATCTTATTTAAAATTTTTTACATGAATCATAGTTTTTGACGTGGTTTTTTGCGATTTTTTTGATTTTTTAGCCATAACTTCTAAACCATACATCATAAAAGGACGATTTATGCATCAAAATGTTCCTTAAGCTACTGCCCACAAGACTGTATCCTTAAAATAATTTTTAAAATTAGATTTCCGTCATAACTCCCAAACCATACATCCTACAAGGACGATTTATACACCAAATTGTTTCTAATACATATATACACAAGACTGCATATTCAGAAAAAAGTTTTTTGGAATTTGATTTTTTTTTCAATGTGCTTTTTCCGTCATAACTCCCAAACTGTACATCCTTCAAGGACGATTTATACACCAAATTGTTTCTAATACATATATACACAAGACTGCATATTCAGAAAAAAGTTTTCTGGAATTTGATTTTTTTTCAAGAATCTTATTTAAAATTTTTTACATGAATCATAGTTTTTGACGTGGTTTTGTGCGATTTTTGTCACAAGACTGTATCCTTAAAATAATTTTAAAAATTAGATTTCATGTTAATTTCATGTGCCCTTTTTTGTCGATTTTTATTTTTTTTATTTATTTTCTAAAATAAAAACTACATATCAGATAAGGACGATTCATGCATTAAAATGAGCACCAGGTCCTCGTTCTTAAGTAGGGATACTTCTTTGTCCAAATGCCGTTTGCTCTATCTCTTGTAGTTTAGGAGTTGTAGAACACTTTTTGGAGTGGAAGCTGGCCAAAAACATGTGCTTTTTCCGTCATAACTCCCAAACCATACATCCTACAAGGACGATTTATACACCAAATTGTTTCTAATACATATAGACACAAGACTGCATATTCAGAAAAAAGTTTTCTGGAATTTGGTTTTTTTTCAAGAATCTTAGTTAAAATTTTTTAAATGAATCATAGTTTTTGACGTGGTTTTTTGCGATTTTTTTGATTTTTTAGCCATAACTTCTAAACCATACATCATAAAAGGACGATTTATGCATCAAAATGTTCCTTAAGCTACTGTCCACAAGACTGTATCCTTAAAATAATTTTAAAAATTAGATTTCATGTTAATTTCATGTGCCCTTTTTTGTCGATTTTTATTTTTTTTATTTATTTTCTAAAATAAAAACTACATATCAGATAAGGACGATTCATGCATTAAAATGAGCACCAGGTCCTCGTCCTTAAGAAGGGATACTCCTTTGTCCAAATGCCGTTTGCTCTATCTCTTGTAGTTTAGGAGTTGTAGAACACTTTTTGGAGTGAAAGCTGGCCAAAAACATGTGCTTTTTCCGTCATAACTCCCAAACCGTACATCCTACAAGGACAATTTATACACCAAATTGTTTCTAATACATATATACACAAGACTGCATATTCAGAAAAAAGTTTTCTGGAATTTGATTTTTTTTCAAGAATCTTATTTAAAATTTTTTACATGAATCATAGTTTTTGACGTGGTTTTGTGCGATTTTTTTTTATTTTTTAGCCATAACTTCTAAACCATACATCATAAAAGGACGATTTATGCATCAAAATGTTCCTTAAGCTACTGCCCACAAGACTGTATCCTTAAAATAATTTTTAAAATTAGATTTCCGTCATAACTCCCAAACCATACATCCTACAAGGACGATTTATACACCAAATTGTTTCTAATACATATATACACAAGACTGCATATTCAGAAAAAAGTTTTCTGGAATTTGATTTTTTTTCAAGAATCTTATTTAAAATTTTTTACATGAATCATAGTTTTTGACGTGGTTTTGTGCGATTTTTTTGATTTTTTAGCCATAATTTCTAAACCATACATCATAAAAGGACGATTTATGCATCAAAATGTTCCTTAAGCTACTACCCACAAGACTGTATCCTTTAAATAATTTTAAAAATTAGATTTCATGTTAATTTCATGTGCCCTTTTTAGTCAATTTTTATTTTTTTTTATTTATTTTCTAAAATAAAAACTACATATCAGATAAGGACGATTCATGCATTAAAATGAGCACCAGGTCCTCGTCCTTAAGAAGGGATACTCCTTTGTCCAAATGCCGTTTGCTCTATCTCTTGTAGTTTAGGAGTTGTAGAACACTTTTTGGAGTGGAAGCTGGCCAAAAACATGTGCTTTTTCCGTCATAACTCCCAAACCATACATCCTACAAGGACGATTTATACACCAAATTGTTTCTAATACATATATACACAAGACTGCATATTCAGAAAAAAGTTTTCTGGAATTTGATTTTTTTTTTAAGAATCTTATTTAAAATTTTTTACATGAATCATAGTTTTTGACGTGGTTTTTTTGCGATTTTTTTGATTTTTTAGCCATAACTTCTAAACCATACATCATAAAAGGACGATTTATGCATCAAAATGTTCCTTAAGCTACTGCCCACAAGACTGTATCCTTAAAATAATTTTAAAAATTAGATTTCATGTTAATTTCATGTGCCCTTTTTTGTCAATTTTTATTTTTTTTATTTATTTTCTAAAATAAAAACTACATATCAGATAAGGACGATTCATGCATTAAAATGAGCACCAGGTCCTCGTCCTTAAGAAGGGATACTCTTTTGTCCAAATGCCGTTTGCTCTATCTCTTGTAGTTTAGGAGTTGTAGAACACTTTTTGGAGTGGAAGCTGGCCAAAAACATGTGCTTTTTCCGTCATAACTCCCAAACCATACATCCTACAAGAACGATTTATACACCAAATTGTTTCGTATACATATAGACACAAGACTGCATATTCAGAAAAAAGTTTTCTGGAATTTGATTTTTTTTCAAGAATCTTATTTAAAATTTTTTACATGAATCATAGTTTTTGACGTGGTTTTTTGCGATTTTTTTGATTTTTTAGCCATAACTTCTAAACCATACATCATAAAAGGACGATTTATGCATCAAAATGTTCCTTAAGCTACTGCCCACAAGACTGTGTCCTTAAAATAATTTTAAAAATTAGATTTCATGTTAATTTCATGTGCCCTTTTTTGTCGATTTTTATTTTTTTTATTTATTTTCTAAAATAAAAACTGCATATCAGATAAGGACGATTCATGCATTAAAATGAGCACCAGGTCCTCGTCCTTAAGAAGGGATACTCCTTTGTCCAAATGCCGTTTGCTCTATCTCTTGTAGTTTAGGAGTTGTAGAACACTTTTTGGAGTGGAAGCTGGCCAAAAACATGTGCTTTTTCCGTCATAACTCCCAAACCATACATCCTACAAGGACGATTTATACACCAAATTGTTTCTAATACATATAGACACAAGACTGCATATTCAGAAAAAAGTTTTCTGGAATTTGGTTTTTTTTCAAGAATCTTAGTTAAAATTTTTTACATGAATCATAGTTTTTGACGTGGTTTTTTGCGATTTTTTTGATTTTTTAGCCATAACTTCTAAACCATACATCATAAAAGGACGATTTATGCATCAAAATGTTCCTTAAGCTACTGCCCACAAGACTGTGTCCTTAAAATAATTTTAAAAATTAGATTTCATGTTAATTTCATGTGCCCTTTTTTGTCGATTTTTATTTTTTTTATTTATTTTCTAAAATAAAAACTGCATATCAGATAAGGACGATTCATGCATTAAAATGAGCACCAGGTCCTCGTCCTTAAGAAGGGATACTCCTTTGTCCAAATGCCGTTTGCTCTATCTCTTGTAGTTTAGGAGTTGTAGAACACTTTTTGGAGTGGAAGCTGGCCAAAAACATGTGCTTTTTCCGTCATAACTCCCAAACCATACATCCTACAAGGACGATTTATACACCAAATTGTTTCTAATACATATAGACACAAGACTGCATATTCAGAAAAAAGTTTTCTGGAATTTGGTTTTTTTTCAAGAATCTTAGTTAAAATTTTTTACATGAATCATAGTTTTTGACGTGGTTTTTTGCGATTTTTTTGATTTTTTAGCCATAACTTCTAAACCATACATCATAAAAGGACGATTTATGCATCAAAATGTTCCTTAAGCTACTGCCCACAAGACTGTTTCCTTAAAATAATTTTAAAAATTAGATTTCATGTTAATTTCATGTGCCCTTTTTTGTCGATTTTTATTTTTTTTATTTATTTTCTAAAATAAAAACTACATATCAGATAAGGACGATTCATGCATTAAAATGAGCACCAGGTCCTCGGCCTTAAGAAGGGATACTCCTTTGTCCAAATGCCGTTTGCTCTATCTCTTGTAGTTTAGGAGTTGTAGAACACTTTTTGGAGTGAAAGCTGGCCAAACACATGTGCTTTTTCCGTCATAACTCCCAAACCATACATCCTACAAGGACGATTTATACACCAAATTGTTTCTAATACATATATACACAAGACTGCATATTCAGAAAAAAGTTTTCTGTAATTTGATTTTTTTTCAAGAATCTTATTTAAAATTTTTTACATGAATCATAGTTTTTGACGTGGTTTTGTGCGATTTTTTTGATTTTTTAGCCATAACTTCTAAGCCATACATCATAAAAGGACGATTTATGCATCAAAATGTTCCTTAAGCTACTGCCCACAAGACTGTATCCCTAAAATAATTTTAAAAATTAGATTTCATGTTAATTTCATGTGCCCTTTCTTGTCGATTTTTATTTTTTTTAATTATTTTCTAAAATAAAAACTACATATCAGATAAGGACGATTCATGCATTAAAATGAGCACCAGGTCCTCGTCCTTAAGAAGGGATACTCCTTTGTCCAAATGCCGTTTGCTCTATCTCTTGTAGTTTAGGAGTTGTAGAACACTTTTTGGAGTGGAAGCTGGCCAAAAACATGTGCTTTTTCCGTCATAACTCCCAAACCATACATCCTACAAGGACGATTTATACACCAAATTGTTTCTAATACATATATACACAAGACTGCATATTCAGAAAAAGTTTTCTGGAATTTGATTTTTTTTCAAGAATCTTATTTAAAATTTTTTACATGAATCATAGTTTTTGACATGGTTTTGTGCGATTTTTTTGATTTTTTAGCCATAACTTCTAAACCATACATCAGAAAAGGACGATTTATGCATCAAAATGTTCCTTAAGCTACTACCCACAAGACTGTATCCTTAAAATAATTTTAAAAATTAGATTTCATGTTAATTTCATGTGCCCTTTTTTGTCGATTTTTATTTTTTTTATTTATTTTCTAAAATAAAAACTACATGTCAGATAAGGACGATTCATGCATTAAAATGAGCACCAGGTCCTCGTCCTTAAGAAGGGATACTCCTTTGTCCAAATGCCGTTTGCTCTATCTCTTGTAGTTTAGGAGTTGTAGAACACTTTTTGGAGTGGAAGCTGGCCAAAAACATGTGCTTTTTCCGTCATAACTCCCAAACCATACATCCTACAAGGACGATTTATACACCAAATTGTTTCTAATACATATAGACACAAGACTGCATATTCAGAAAAAAGTTTTCTGGAATTTGGTTTTTTTTCAAGAATCTTAGTTAAAATTTTTTACATGAATCATAGTTTTTGACGTGGTTTTTTGCGATTTTTTTGATTTTTTAGCCATAACTTCTAAACCATACATCATAAAAGGACGATTTATGCATCAAAATGTTCCTTAAGCTACTGCCCACAAGACTGTATCCTTAAAATAATTTTAAAAATTAGATTTCATGTTAATTTCATGTGCCTTTTTTTGTCGATTTTTATTTTTTTTATTTATTTTCTAAAATAAAAACTACATATCAGATAAGGACGATTCATGCATTAAAATGAGCACCAGGTCCTCGTCCTTAAGAAGGGATACTCCTTTGTCCAAATGCCGTTTGCTCTATCTCTTGTAGTTTAGGAGTTGTAGAACACTTTTTGGAGTGGAAGCTGGCCAAAAACATGTGCTTTTTCCGTCATAACTCCCAAACCATACATCCTACAAGGACGATTTATACACCAAATTGTTTTTAATACATATATACACAAGACTGCATATTCAGAAAAAAGTTTTCTGGAATTTGATTTTTTTTCAAGAATCTTAGTTAAAATTTTTTACATGAATCATAGTTTTTGACGTGGTTTTGTGCGATTTTTTTGATTTTTTAGCCATAACTTCTAAACCATACATCATAAAAGGACGATTTATGCATCAAAATGTTCCTTAAGCTACTACCCACAAGACTGTATCCTTAAAATAATTTTAAAAATTAGATTTCATGTTAATTTCATGTGCCCTTTTTTGTCGATTTTTATTTTTTTTATTTATTTTCTAAAATAAAAACTACATATCAGATAAGGACGATTCATGCATTAAAATGAGCACCAGGTCCTCGTCTTAAGAAGGGATACTCCTTTGTCCAAATGCCGTTTGCTCTATCTCTTGTAGTTTAGGAGTTGTAGAACACTTTTTGGAGTGAAAGCTGGCCAAAAACATGTGATTTTTCCGTCATAACTCCCAAACCATACAACCTACAAGGACCATTTATACACCAAATTGTTTCTAATACATATATACACAAGACTGCATATTCAGAAAAAAGTTTTCTGGAATTTGATTTTTTTTCAAGAATCTTATTTAAAATTTTTTACATGAATCATAGTTTTTGACGTGGTTTTGTGCGATTTTTTTGATTTTTTAGCCATAACTTCTAAACCATACATCATAAAAGGACGATTTATGCATCAAAATGTTCCTTAAGCTACTACCCACAAGACTGTATCCTTAAAATAATTTTTAAAATTAGATTTCATGTTAATTTCATGTGCCCTTTTTTGTCAATTTTTATTTTTTTTATTTATTTTCTAAAATAAAAACTACATATCAGATAAGGACGATTGATGCATTAAAATGAGCACCAGGTCCTCGTCCTTAAGAAGGGATACTCCTTTGTCCAAATGCCGTTTGCTCTATCTCTTGTAGTTTAGGAGTTGTAGAACACTTTTTGGAGTGGAAGCTGGCCAAAAACATGTGCTTTTTCCGTCATAACTCCCAAACCATACATCCTACAAGGACGATTTATACACCAAATTGTTTTTAATACATATATACACAAGACTGCATATTCAGCAAAAAGTTTTCTGGAATTTGATTTTTTTTCAAGAATCTTATTTAAAATTTTTTACATGAATCATAGTTTTTGACGTGGTTTTGTGCGATTTTTTTGATTTTTTAGCCATAACTTCTAAACCATACATCATAAAAGGACGATTTATGCATCAAAATGTTCCTTAAGCTACTACCCACAAGACTGTATCCTTAAAATAATTTTAAAAATTAGATTTCATGTTAATTTCATGTGCCCTTTTTTGTCAATTTTTATTTTTTTTATTTATTTTCTAAAATAAAAACTACATATCAGATAAGGACGATTCATGCATTAAAATGAGCACCAGGTCCTCGTCCTTAAGAAGGAATACTCCTTTGTCAACATGCCGTTTGCTCTATCTCTTGTAGTTTAGGAGTTGTAGAACACTTTTTGGAGTGAAAGCTGGCCAAACACATGTGCTTTTTCCATCATAACTCCCAAACCATACATCCTGCAAGGACGATTTTTACACCAAATTGTTTCTAATACATATATACACAAGACTGCATATTCAGAAAAAAGTTTTCTGGAATTTGATTTTTTTTCAAGAATCTTATTTAAAATTTTTTACATGAATCATAGTTTTTGACGTGGTTTTGTGCGATTTTTTTGATTTTTTAGCCATAACTTCTAAACCATACATCATAAAAGGACGATTTATGCATCAAAATGTTCCTTAAGCTACTACCCACAAGACTGTATCCTTAAAATAATTTTAAAAATTAGATTTCATGTTAATTTCATGTGCCCTTTTTTGTCAATTTTTATTTTTTTTATTTATTTTCTAAAATAAAAACTACATATCAGATAAGGACGATTCATGCATTAAAATGAGCACCAGGTCCTCGTCCTTAAGAAGGAATACTCCTTTGTCCAAATGCCGTTTGCTCTATCTCTTGTAGTTTAGGAGTTGTAGAACACTTTCTGGAGTGAAAGCTGGCCAAACACATGTGCTTTTTCCATCATAACTCCCAAACCATACATCCTGCAAGGACGATTTATACACCAAATTGTTTCTAATACATATATACACAAGACTGCATATTCAGAAAAAAGTTTTCTGGAATTTATTTTTTTTCAAGAATCTTATTTAAAATTTTTTACATGAATCATAGTTTTTGACGTGGTTTTGTGCCATTTTTTTGATTTTTTAGCCATAACTTCTAAACCATACATCATAAAAGGACGATTTATGCATCAAAATGTTCCTTAAGCTACTACCCACAAGACTGTATCCTTAAAATAATTTTAGAAATTAGATTTCATGTTAATTTCATGTGCCCTTTTTTGTCAATTTTTTTTTTTTTTTATTTATTTTCTAAAATAAAAACTACATATCAGATAAGGACGATTGATGCATTAAAATGAGCACCAGGTCCTTGTCCTTAAGAAGGGATACTCCTTTGTCCAAATGCCGTTTGCTCTATCTCTTGTAGTTTAGGAGTTGTAGAACACTTTTTGGAGTGGAAGCTGGCCAAAAACATGTGCTTTTTCCGTCATAACTCCCAAACCATACATCCTACAAGGACGATTTATACACCAAATTGTTTTTAATACATACATACACAAGACTGCATATTCAGAAAAAAGTTTTCTGGAATTTGATTTTTTTTCAAGAATCTTAGTTAAAATTTTTTACATGAATCATAGTTTTTGACGTGGTTTTTTGCGATTTTTTTGATTTTTTAGCCATAACTTCTAAACCATACATCATAAAAGGACGATCTATGCATCAAAATGTTCCTTAAGCTACTGCCCACAAGACTGTATCCTTAAAATAATTTTAAAAATTAGGTTTCATGTTAATTTCATGTGCCCTTTTTTGTCGATTTTTATTTTTTTTATTTATTTTCTAAAATAAAAACTACATATCAGATAAGGACGATTCATGCATTAAAATGAGCACCAGGTCCTCGTCCTTAAGAAGGAATACTCCTTTGTCCAAATGCCGTTTGCTCTATCTCTTGTAGTTTAGGAGTTGTAGAACACTTTTTGGAGTGAAAGCTGGCCAAAAACATATGATTTTTCCGTCATAACTCCCAAACCATACAACCTACAAGGACGATTTATACACCAAATTGTTTCTAATACATATATACACAAGACTGCATATTCAGAAAAAAGTTTTCTGGAATTTGATTTTTTTTCAAGAATCTTATTTAAAATTTTTTACATGAATCATAGTTTTTGACGTGGTTTTGTGCGATTTTTTTGATTTTTTAGCCATAACTTCTAAACCATACATCATAAAAGGACGATTTATGCATCAAAATGTTCCTTAAGCTACTACCCACAAGACTGTATCCTTAAAATAATTTTAAAAATTAGATTTCATGTGCCCTTTTTTGTCAATTTTTATTTTTTTTATTTATTTTTAAAAATAAAAACTACATATCAGATAAGGACGATTCATGCATTAAAATGAGCACCAGGTCCTCGTCCTTAAGAAGGAATACTCCTTTGTCCAAATGCCGTTTGCTCTATCTCTTGTAGTTTAGGAGTTGTAGAACACTTTCTGGAGTGAAAGCTGGCCAAACACATGTGCTTTTTCCATCATAACTCCCAAACCATACATCCTGCAAGGACGATTTATACACCAAATTGTTTCTAATACATATATACACAAGACTGCATATTCAGAAAAAAGTTTTCTGGAATTTGATTTTTTTTCAAGAATCTTATTTAAAATTTTTTACATGAATCATAGTTTTTGACGTGGTTTTGTGCGATTTTTTGATTTTTTAGCCATAACTTCTAAACCATACATCATAAAAGGACGATTTATGCATCAAAATGTTCCTTAAGCTACTACCCACAAGACTGTATCCTTAAAATAATTTTAAAAATTAGATTTCATGTTAATTTCATGTGCCCTTTTTTGTCAATTTTTATTTTTTTTATTTATTTTCTAAAATAAAAACTACATATCAGATAAGGACGATTCATGCATTAAAATGAGCACCAGGTCCTCGCCCTTAAGAAGGAATACTCCTTTGTCCAAATGCCGTTTGCTCTATCTTTTGTAGTTTAGGAGTTGTAGAACACTTTCTGGAGTGAAAGCTGGCCAAACACATGTGCTTTTTCCATCATAACTCCCAAACCATACATCCTGCAAGGACGATTTATACACCAAATTGTTTCTAATACATATATACACAAGACTGCATATTCAGAAAAAAGTTTTTTGGAATTTGATTTTTTTTCAAGAATCTTATTTAAAATTTTTTACATGAATCATAGTTTTTGACGTGGTTTTGTGCGATTTTTTTGATTTTTTAGCCATAACTTCTAAACCATACATCATAAAAGGACGATTTATGCATCAAAATGTTCCTTAAGCTACTACCCACAAGACTGTATCCTTAAAATAATTTTAAAAATTAGATTTCATGTTAATTTCATGTGCCCTTTTTTGTCAATTTTTATTTTTTTTATTTATTTTCTAAAATAAAAACTACATATCAGATAAGGACGATTGATGCATTAAAATGAGCACAAGGTCCTCGTCCTTAAGAAGGGATACTCCTTTGTCCAAATGCCGTTTGCTCTATCTCTTGTAGTTTAGGAGTTGTAGAACACTTTTTGGAGTGAAAGCTGGCCAAACACATGTGCTTTTTCCGTCATAACTCCCAAACCATACATCCTACAAGGACGATTTATACACCAAATTGTTTCTAATACATATATACACAAGACTGCATATTCAGAAAAAAGTTTTCTGGAATTTGATTTTTTTTCAAGAATCTTATTTAAAATTTTTTACATGAATCATAGTTTTTGACGTGGTTTTGTGCGATTTTTTGATTTTTTAGCCATAACTTCTAAACCATACATCATAAAAGGACGATTTATGCATCAAAATGTTCCTTAAGCTACTGTCCACAAGACTGTATCCTTAAAATAATTTTAAAAATTAGATTTCATGTTAATTTCATGTGCCCTTTTTTGTCGATTTTTATTTTTTTTATTTATTTTCTAAAATAAAAACTACATATCAGATAAGGACGATTCATGCATTAAAATGAGCACCAGGTCCTCGTCCTTAAGAAGGGATACTCCTTTGTCCAAATGCCGTTTGCTCTATCTCTTGTAGTTTAGGAGTTGTAGAACACTTTTTGGAGTGAAAGCTGGCCAAAAACATGTGCTGTTTCCGTCATTTTTTCCGTCAGAGATTTTTACATGAATCATAGTTTTTGACGTGGTTTTGTGCGATTTTTTTGATTTTTTAGCCATAACTTCTAAACCATACATCATAAAAGGACGATTTATGCATCAAAATGTTCCTTAAGCTACTGTCCACAAGACTGTATCCTTAAAATAATTTTAAAAATTAGATTTCATGTTAATTTCATGTGCCCTTTTTTGTCGATTTTTATTTTTTTTATTTATTTTCTAAAATAAAAACTACATATCAGATAAGGACGATTCATGCATTAAAATGAGCACCAGGTCCTCGTCCTTAAGAAGGGATACTCCTTTGTCCAAATGCCGTTTGCTCTATCTCTTGTAGTTTAGGAGTTGTAGAACACTTTTTGGAGTGAAAGCTGGCCAAACACATGTGCTTTTTCCGTCATAACTCCCAAACCATACATCCTACAAGGACGATTTATACACCAAATTGTTTCTAATACATATATACACAAGACTGCATATTCAGAAAAAAGTTTTCTGGAATTTGATTTTTTTTCAAAAATCTTAGTTAAAATTTTTTACATGAATCATAGTTTTTGACGTGGTTTTGTGCGATTTTTTTGATTTTTTAGCCATAACTTCTAAACCATACATCATAAAAGGACGATTTATGCATCAAAATGTTCCTTAAGCTACTGCCCACAAGACTGTATCCTTAAAATAATTTTAAAAATTAGATTTCATGTTAATTTCATGTGCCTTTTTTTGTCGATTTTTATTTTTTTTTATTTATTTTCTAAAATAAAAACTACATATCAGATAAGGACGATTCATGCATTAAAATGAGCACCAGGTCCTCGTCCTTAAGAAGGGATACTCCTTTGTCCAAATGCCGTTTGCTCTATCTCTTGTAGTTTAGGAGTTGTAGAACACTTTTTGGAGTGAAAGCTGGCCAAACACATGTGCTTTTTCCGTCATAACTCCCAAACCATACATCCTACAAGGACGATTTATACACCAAATTGTTTCTAATACATATATACACAAGACTGCATATTCAGAAAAAAGTTTTCTGGAATTTGATTTTTTTTCAAGAATCTTATTTAAAATTTTTTACATGAATCATAGTTTTTGACGTGGTTTTGTGCGATTTTTTGATTTTTTAGCCATAACTTCTAAACCATACATCATAAAAGGACGATTTATGCATCAAAATGTTCCTTAAGCTACTGTCCACAAGACTGTATCCTTAAAATAATTTTAAAAATTAGATTTCATGTTAATTTCATGTGCCCTTTTTTGTCGATTTTTATTTTTTTTATTTATTTTCTAAAATAAAAACTACATATCAGATAAGGACGATTCATGCATTAAAATGAGCACCAGGTCCTCGTCCTTAAGAAGGGATACTCCTTTGTCCAAATGCCGTTTGCTCTATCTCTTGTAGTTTAGGAGTTGTAGAACACTTTTTGGAGTGAAAGCTGGCCAAAAACATGTGCTGTTTCCGTCATTTTTTCCGTCAGAGATTTTTACATGAATCATAGTTTTTGACGTGGTTTTGTGCGATTTTTTTGATTTTTTAGCCATAACTTCTAAACCATACATCATAAAAGGACGATTTATGCATCAAAATGTTCCTTAAGCTACTGTCCACAAGACTGTATCCTTAAAATAATTTTAAAAATTAGATTTCATGTTAATTTCATGTGCCCTTTTTTGTCGATTTTTATTTTTTTTATTTATTTTCTAAAATAAAAACTACATATCAGATAAGGACGATTCATGCATTAAAATGAGCACCAGGTCCTCGTCCTTAAGAAGGGATACTCCTTTGTCCAAATGCCGTTTGCTCTATCTCTTGTAGTTTAGGAGTTGTAGAACACTTTTTGGAGTGAAAGCTGGCCAAACACATGTGCTTTTTCCGTCATAACTCCCAAACCATACATCCTACAAGGACGATTTATACACCAAATTGTTTCTAATACATATATACACAAGACTGCATATTCAGAAAAAAGTTTTCTGGAATTTGATTTTTTTTCAAAAATCTTAGTTAAAATTTTTTACATGAATCATAGTTTTTGACGTGGTTTTGTGCGATTTTTTTGATTTTTTAGCCATAACTTCTAAACCATACATCATAAAAGGACGATTTATGCATCAAAATGTTCCTTAAGCAACTGCCCACAAGACTGTATCCTTAAAATAATTTTAAAAATTAGATTTCATGTTAATTTCATGTGCCTTTTTTTGTCGATTTTTATTTTTTTTTTTTTATTTTCTAAAATAAAAACTACATATCAGATAAGGACGATTCATGCATTAAAATGAGCACCAGGTCCTCGTCCTTAAGAAGGGATACTCCTTTGTCCAAATGCCGTTTGCTCTATCTCTTGTAGTTTAGGAGTTGTAGAACACTTTTTGGAGTGAAAGCTGGCCAAACACATGTGCTTTTTCCGTCATAACTCCCAAACCATACATCCTACAAGGACGATTTATACACCAAATTGTTTCTAATACATATATACACAAGACTGCATATTCAGAAAAAAGTTTTCTGGAATTTGATTTTTTTTCAAGAATCTTATTTAAAATTTTTTACATGAATCATAGTTTTTGACGTGGTTTTGTGCGATTTTTTGATTTTTTAGCCATAACTTCTAAACCATACATCATAAAAGGACGATTTATGCATCAAAATGTTCCTTAAGCTACTGTCCACAAGACTGTATCCTTAAAATAATTTTAAAAATTAGATTTCATGTTAATTTCATGTGCCCTTTTTTGTCGATTTTTATTTTTTTTATTTATTTTCTAAAATAAAAACTACATATCAGATAAGGACGATTCATGCATTAAAATGAGCACCAGGGCCTCGTCCTTAAGAAGGGATACTCCTTTGTCCAAATGCCGTTTGCTCTATCTCTTGTAGTTTAGGAGTTGTAGAACACTTTTTGGAGTGAAAGCTGGCCAAACACATGTGCTTTTTCCGTCATAACTCCCAAACCATACATCCTACAAGGACGATTTATACACCAAATTGTTTCTAATACATATATACACAAGACTGCATATTCAGAAAAAAGTTTTCTGGAATTTGATTTTTTTTCAAAAATCATATTTAAAATTTTTTACATGAATCATAGTTTTTGACGTGGTTTTGTGCGATTTTTTGATTTTTTAGCCATAACTTCTAAACCATACATCATAAAAGGACGATTTATGCATCAAAATGTTCCTTAAGCTACTGCCCACAAGACTGTATCCTTAAAATAATTTTAAAAACTAGATTTCATGTTAATTTCATGTGCCCTTTTTTGTCGATTTTTATTTTTTTTATTTATTTTCTAAAATAAAAACTACATATCAGATAAGGACGATTCATGCATTAAAATGAGCACCAGGTCCTCGTCCTTAAGAAGGGATACTCCTTTGTCCAAATGCCGTTTGCTCTATCTCTTGTAGTTTAGGAGTTGTAGAACACTTTTTGGAGTGAAAGCTGGCCAAAAACATGTGCTTTTTCCGTCATTTTTTCCGTCAGAGATTTTTACATGAATCATAGTTTTTGACGTGGTTTTGTGCGATTTTTTTTGATTTTTTAGCCATAACTTCTAAACCATACATCATAAAAGGACGATTTATGCATCAAAATGTTCCTTAAGCTACTGCCCACAAGACTGTATCCTTAAAATAATTTTAAAAATTAGATTTCATGTTAATTTCATGTGCCCTTTTTTGTCGATTTTTATTTTTTTTATTTATTTTCTAAAATAAAAACTACATATCAGATAAGGACGATTCATGCATTAAAATGAGCACCAGGTCCTCGTCCTTAAGAAGGGATACTCCTTTGTCCAAATGCCGTTTGCTCTATCTCTTGTAGTTTAGGAGTTGTAGAACACTTTTTGGAGTGAAAGCTGGCCAAACACATGTGCTTTTTCCGTCATAACTCCCAAACCATACATCCTACAAGGACGATTTATACACCAAATTGTTTCTAATACATATATACACAAGACTGCATATTCAGAAAAAAGTTTTCTGGAATTTGATTTTTTTTCAAAAATCTTAGTTAAAATTTTTTACATGAATCATAGTTTTTGACGTGGTTTTGTGCGATTTTTTTGATTTTTTAGCCATAACTTCTAAACCATACATCATAAAAGGACGATTTATGCATCAAAATGTTCCTTAAGCTACTGCCCACAAGACTGTATCCTTAAAATAATTTTAAAAATTAGATTTCATGTTAATTTCATGTGTCCTTTTTTGTCAATTTTTATTTTTTTTATTTATTTTCTAAAATAAAAACTACATGTCAGATAAGGACGATTCATGCATTAAAATGAGCACCAGGTCCTCGTCCTTAAGAAGGGATACTCCTTTGTCCAAATGCCGTTTGCTCTATCTCTTGTAGTTTAGGAGTTGTAGAACACTTTTTGGAGTGGAAGCTGGCCAAAAACATGTGCTTTTTCCATCATAACTCCCAAACCATACATCCTACAAGGACGATTTATACACCAAATTGTTTCTAATACATATAGACACAAGACTGCATATTCAGAAAAAAGTTTTCTGGAATTTGGTTTTTTTTCAAGAATCTTAGTTAAAATTTTTTACATGAATCATAGTTTTTGACGTGGTTTTTAGCGATTTTTTTGATTTTTTAGCCATAACTTCTTAACCATACATCATAAAACGACGATTTATGCATCAAAATGTTCCTTAAGCTACTGCCCACAAGACTGTATCCTTAAAATAATTTTAAAAATTAGATTTCATGTTAATTTCATGTGCCCTTTTTTGTCAATTTTTATTTTTTTTATTTATTTTCTAAAATAAAAACTACATGTCAGATAAGGACGATTCATGCATTAAAATGAGCACCAGGTCCTCGTCCTTAAGAAGGGATACTCCTTTGTCCAAATGCCGTTTGCTCTATCTCTTGTAGTTTAGGAGTTGTAGAACACTTTTTGGAGTGGAAGCTGGCCAAAAACATGTGCTTTTTCCATCATAACTCCCAAACCATACATCCTACAAGGACGATTTATACACCAAATTGTTTCTAATACATATAGACACAAGACTGCATATTCAGAAAAAAGTTTTCTGGAATTTGATTTTTTTTCAAGAATCTTATTTAAAATTTTTTACATGAATCATAGTTTTTGACGTGGTTTTGTGCGATTTTTTTGATTTTTTAGCCATAACTTCTAAACCATACATCATAAAACGACAATCTATGCATCAAAATGTTCCTTAAGCTACTATTCACAAGACTGTATCCTTAAAATAATTTTAAAAATTAGATTTCATGTTAATTTCATGTGCCCTTTTTTGTCAATTTTTATTTTTTTTATTTATTTTTTAAAATAAAAACTACATATCAGATAAGGACGATTCATGCATTAAAATGAGCACCAGGTCCTCGCCCTTAAGAAGGAATACTCCTTTGTCCAAATGCCGTTTGCTCTATCTCTTGTAGTTTAGGAGTTGTAGAACACTTTTTGGAGTGGAAGCTGGCCAAAAACATGTGCTTTTTCCGTCATAACTCCCAAACCATACATCCTACAAGGACGATTTATACACCAAATTGTTTCTAATACATATATACACAAGACTGCATATTCAGAAAAAAGTTTTCTGGAATTTGATTTTTTTTCAAGAATCTTATTTAATATTTTTTACATGAATCATAGTTTTTGACGTGGTTTTGTGCGATTTTTTTGATTTTTTAGCCATAACTTCTAAACCATACATCATAAAAGGACGATTTATGCATCAAAATGTTCCTTAAGCTACTACCCACAAGACTGTATCCTTAAAATAATTTTAAAAATTAGATTTCATGTTAATTTCATGTGCCCTTTTTTGTCAATTTTTATTTTTTTTATTTATTTTTTAAAATAAAAACTACATATCAGATAAGGACGATTCATGCATTAAAATGAGCACCAGGTCCTCGTCCTTAAGAAGGGATACTCCTTTGTCCAAATGCCGTTTGCTCTATCTCTTGTAGTTTAGGAGTTGTAGAACACTTTTTGGAGTGGAAGCTGGCCAAAAACATGTGCTTTTTCCATCATAACTCCCAAACCATACATCCTACAAGGACGATTTATACACCAAATTGTTTCTAATACATATAGACACAAGACTGCATATTCAGAAAAAAGTTTTCTGGAATTTGATTTTTTTTCAATAATCTTAGTTAAAATTTTTTACATGAATCATAGTTTTTGACGTGGTTTTGTGCGATTTTTTTGATTTTTTAGCCATAACTTCTAAACCATACATCATAAAAGGACGATTTATGCATCAAAATGTTCCTTAAGCTACTGCCCACAAGACTGTATCCTTAAAATAATTTTAAAAATTAGATTTCATGTTAATTTCATGTGCCCTTTTTTGTCGATTTTTATTTTTTTTATTTATTTTCTAAAATAAAAACTACATATCAGATAAGGACGATTCATGCATTAAAATGAGCACCAGGTCCTCGTCCTTAAGAAGGGATACTCCTTTGTCCAAATGCCGTTTGCTCTATCTCTTGTAGTTTAGGAGTTGTAGAACACTTTTTGGAGTGAAAGCTGGCCAAACACATGTGCTTTTTCCGTCATAACTCCCAAACCATACATCCTACAAGGACGATTTATACACCAAATTGTTTCTAATACATATATACACAAGACTGCATATTCAGAAAAAAGTTTTCTGGAATTTGATTTTTTTTCAAAAATCTTAGTTAAAATTTTTTACATGAATCATAGTTTTTGACATGGTTTTGTGCGATTTTTTTGATTTTTTAGCCATAACTTCTAAACCATACATCATAAAAGGACGATTTATGCATCAAAATGTTCCTTAAGCTACTGCCCACAAGACTGTATCCTTAAAATAATTTTAGAAATTAGATTTAATGTTAATTTCATGTGCCCTTTTTTGTCAATTTTTAATTTTTTTTATTTATTTTTTAAAATAAAAACTACATATCAGATAAGGACGATTCATGCATTAAAATGAGCACCAGGTCCTCGTCCTTAAGAAGGGATACTCCTTTGTCCAAATGCCGTTTGCTCTATCTCTTGTAGTTTAGGAGTTGTAGAACACTTTTTGGAGTGGAAGCTGGCCAAAAACATGTGCTTTTTCCATCATAACTCCCAAACCATACATCCTACAAGGACGATTTATACACCAAATTGTTTCTAATACATATAGACACAAGACTGCATATTCAGAAAAAAGTTTTCTGGAATTTGATTTTTTTTCAAGAATCTTATTTAAAATTTTTTACATGAATCATAGTTTTTGACGTGGTTTTGTGCGATTTTTTTGATTTTTTAGCCATAACTTCTAAACCATACATCATAAAACGACGATCTATGCATCAAAATGTTCCTTAAGCTACTACCCACAAGACTGTATCCTTAAAATAATTTTAAAAATTAGATTTCATGTTAATTTCATGTGCCCTTTTTTGTCAATTTTTATTTTTTTTATTTATTTTTTAAAATAAAAACTACATATCAGATAAGGACGATTCATGCATTAAAATGAGCACCAGGTCCTCGCCCTTAAGAAGGAATACTCCTTTGTCCAAATGCCGTTTGCTCTATCTCTTGTAGTTTAGGAGTTGTAGAACACTTTTTGGAGTGGAAGCTGGCCAAAAACATGTGCTTTTTCCGTCATAACTCCCAAACCATACATCCTACAAGGACGATTTATACACCAAATTGTTTCTAATACATACATACACAAGACTGCATATTCAGAAAAAAGTTTTCTGGAATTTGATTTTTTTTCAAGAATCTTATTTAAAATTTTTTACATGAATCATAGTTTTTGACGTGGTTTTGTGCGATTTTTTTGATTTGTTAGCCATAACTTCTAAACCATACATCATAAAAGGACGATTTATGCATCAAAATGTTCCTTAAGCTACTACCCACAAGACTGTATCCTTAAAATAATTTTAAAAATTAGATTTCATGTTAATTTCATGTGCCCTTTTTTGTCAATTTTTATTTTTTTTATTTATTTTTTAAAATAAAAACTACATATCAGATAAGGACGATTCATGCATTAAAATGAGCACCAGGTCCTCGCCCTTAAGAAGGAATACTCCTTTGTCCAAATGCCGTTTGCTCTATCTCTTGTAGTTTAGGAGTTGTAGAACACTTTTTGGAGTGGAAGCTGGCCAAAAACATGTGCTTTTTCCGTCATAACTCCCAAACCATACATCCTACAAGGACGATTTATACACCAAATTGTTGTTAATACATATATACACAAGACTGCATATTCAGAAAAAAGTTTTCTGGAATTTGATTTTTTTTCAATAATCTTAGTTAAAATTTTTTACATGAATCATAGTTTTTGACGTGGTTTTGTGCGATTTTTTTGATTTTTTAGCCATAACTTCTAAACCATACATCATAAAAGGACGATTTATGCATCAAAATGTTCCTTAAGCTACTACCCACAAGACTGTATCCTTAAAATAATTTTAAAAATTAGATTTCATGTTAATTTCATGTGCCCTTTTTTGTCAATTTTTATTTTTTTTATTTATTTTTAAAAATAAAAACTACATATCAGATAAGGACGATTCATGCATTAAAATGAGCACCAGGTCCTCGTCCTTAAGAAGGAATACTCCTTTGTCCAAATGCCGTTTGCTCTATCTCTTGTAGTTTAGGAGTTGTAGAACACTTTCTGGAGTGAAAGCTGGCCAAACACATGTGCTTTTTCCATCATAACTCCCAAACCATACATCCTGCAAGGACGATTTATACACCAAATTGTTTCTAATACATATATACACAAGACTGCATATTCAGAAAAAAGTTTTCTGGAATTTGATTTTTTTTCAAGAATCTTATTTAAAATTTTTTACATGAATCATAGTTTTTGACGTGGTTTTGTGCGATTTTTTTGATTTTTTAGCCATAACTTCTAAACCATACATCATAAAAGGACGATTTATGGATCAAAATGTTCCTTAAGCTACTGCCCACAAGACTGTATCCTTAAAATAATTTTAAAAATTAGATTTCATGTTAATTTCATGTGCCCTTTTTTGTCAATTTTTATTTTTTTTATTTATTTTTTAAAATAAAAACTACATATCAGATAAGGACGATTCAAGCATTAAAATGAGCACCAGGTCCTCGCCCTTAAGAAGGAATACTCCTTTGTCCAAATGCCGTTTGCTCTATCTCTTGTAGTTTAGGAGTTGTAGAACACTTTTTGGAGTGGAAGCTGGCCAAAAACATGTGCTTTTTCCGTCATAACTCCCAAACCATACATCCTACAAGGACGATTTATACACCAAATTGTTTTTAATACATATATACACAAGACTGCATATTCAGAAAAAAGTTTTCTGGAATTTGATATTTTTTCAATAATCTTAGTTAAAATTTTTTACATGAATCATAGTTTTTGACGTGGTTTTGTGCGATTTTTTTGATTTTTTAGCCATAACTTCTAAACCATACATCATAAAAGGACGATTTATGCATCAAAATGTTCCTTAAGCTACTACCCACAAGACTGTATCCTTAAAATAATTTTAAAAATTAGATTTCATGTTAATTTCATGTGCCCTTTTTTGTCAATTTTTATTTTTTTTATTTATTTTTAAAAATAAAAACTACATATCAGATAAGGACGATTCATGCAATAAAATGAGCACCAGGTCCTCGTCCTTAAGAAGGAATACTCCTTTGTCCAAATGCCGTTTGCTCTATCTCTTGTAGTTTAGGAGTTGTAGAACACTTTCTGGAGTGAAAGCTGGCCAAACACATGTGCTTTTTCCATCATAACTCCCAAACCATACATCCTGCAAGGACGATTTATACACCAAATTGTTTCTAATACATATATACACAAGACTGCATATTCAGAAAAAGTTTTCTGGAATTTGATTTTTTTTCAAGAATCTTATTTAAAATTTTTTACATGAATCATAGTTTTTGACGTGGTTTTGTGCGATTTTTTTGATTTTTTAGCCATAACTTCTAAACCATACATCATAAAAGGACGATTTAAGCATCAAAATGTTCCTTAAGCTACTACCCACAAGACTGTATCCTTAAAATAATTTTAAAAATTAGATTTCATGTTAATTTCATGTGCCCTTTTTTGTCGATTTTTATTTTTTTTTATTTATTTTCTAAAACAAAAACTACAAATCAGATAAGGACGATTCATGCATTAAAATGAGCACCAGGTCCTCGTCCTTAAGAAGGGATACTCCTTTGTCCAAATGCCGTTTGCTCTATCTCTTGTAGTTTAGGAGTTGTAGAACACTTTTTGGAGTGGAATCTGGCCAAAAACATGTGCTTTTTCCGTCATAACTCCCAATTCATACATCCTACAAGGACGATTTATACACCAAATTGTTTCTAATACATATATACACAAGACTGCATATTCAGAAAAAAGTTTTCTGGAATTTGATTTTTTTTCAAGAATCTTATTTAAATTTTTTTACATGAATCATAGTTTTTGACGTGTTTTTGTGCGATTTTTTTGATTTTTTAGCCATAACTTCTAAACCATACATCATAAAAGAACGATTTATGCATCAAAATGTTCCTTAAGCTACTGCCCACAAGACTGTATCCTTAAAATAATTTTAAAAATTAGATTTCATGTTAATTTCATGTGCCCTTTTTTGTCAATTTTGTCAAACTACATATCAGATAAGGACGATTCATGCATTAAAATGAGCACCAGGTCCTCGTCCTTAAGAAGGAATACTCCTTTGTCCAAATGCCGTTTGCTCTATCTCTTGTAGTTTAGGAGTTGTAGAACACTTTCTGGAGTGAAAGCTGGCCAAACACATGTGGTTTTTCCATCATAACTCCCAAACCATACATCCTGCAAGGACGATTTATACACCAAATTGTTTCTAATACATATATACACAAGACTGCATATTCAGAAAAAAGTTTTCTGGAATTTGATTTTTTTTCAAGAATCTTATTTAAAATTTTTTACATGAATCATAGTTTTTGACGTGGTTTTGTGCGATTTTTTTGATTTTTTAGCCATAACTTCTAAACCATACATCATAAAAGGACGATTTATGGATCAAAATGTTCCTTAAGCTACTACCCACAAGACTGTATCCTTAAAATAATTTTAAAAATTAGATTTCATGTTAATTTCATGTGCCCTTTTTTGTCAATTTTTATTTTTTTTATTTATTTTTTAAAATAAAAACTACATATCAGATAAGGACGATTCAAGCATTAAAATGAGCACCAGGTCCTCGCCCTTAAGAAGGAATACTCCTTTGTCCAAATGCCGTTTGCTCTATCTCTTGTAGTTTAGGAGTTGTAGAACACTTTTTGGAGTGGAAGCTGGCCAAAAACATGTGCTTTTTCCGTCATAACTCCCAAACCATACATCCTACAAGGACGATTTATACACCAAATTGTTTTTAATACATATATACACAAGACTGCATATTCAGAAAAAAGTTTTCTGGAATTTGATATTTTTTCAATAATCTTAGTTAAAATTTTTTACATGAATCATAGTTTTTGACGTGGTTTTGTGCGATTTTTTTGATTTTTTAGCCATAACTTCTAAACCATACATCATAAAAGGACGATTTATGCATCAAAATGTTCCTTAAGCTACTACCCACAAGACTGTATCCTTAAAATAATTTTAGAAATTAGATTTCATGTTAATTTCATGTGCCCTTTTTTGTCAATTTTTAATTTTTTTTATTTATTTTTTAAAATAAAAACTACATATCAGATAAGGACGATTCATGCATTAAAATGAGCACCAGGTCCTCGTCCTTAAGAAGGGATACTCCTTTGTCCAAATGCCGTTTGCTCTATCTCTTGTAGTTTAGGAGTTGTAGAACACTTTTTGGAGTGAAAGCTGGCCAAAAACATGTGATTTTTCCGTCATAACTCCCAAACCATACAACCTTCAAGGACGATTTATACACCAAATTGTTTCTAATACATATATACACAAGACTGCATATTCAGAAAAAAGTTTTCTGGAATTTGATTTTTTTTCAAGAATCTTGTTAAAATTTTTTACATGAATCATAGTTTTTGACGTGGTTTTTTGCGATTTTTTTGATTTTTTAGCCATAACTTCTAAACCATACATCATAAAAGGACGATTTATGCATCAAAATGTTCCTTGAGCTACTGCCCACAAGACTGTATCCTTAAAATAATTTTAAAAATTAGATTTCACGTTAATTTCATGTGCCCTTTTTTGTCAATTTTTATTTTTTTTATTTATTTTTTAAAATAAAAACTACATATCAGATAAGGACGATTCATGCATTAAAATGAGCACCAGGTCCTCGTCCTTAAGAAGGGATACTCCTTTGTCCAAATGCCGTTTGCTCTATCTCTTGTAGTTTAGGAGTTGTAGAACACTTTTTGGAGTGAAAGCTGGCCAAAAACATGTGATTTTTCCGTCATAACTCCCAAACCATACAACCTACAAGGACGATTTATACACCAAATTGTTTCTAATACATATATACACAAGACTGCATATTCAGAAAAAAGTTTTCTGGAATTTGATTTTTTTTCAAGAATCTTAGTTAAAATTTTTTACATGAATCATAGTTTTTGACGTGGTTTTTTGCGATTTTTTTGATTTTTTAGCCATAACTTCTAAGCCATACATCATAAAAGGACGATCTATGCATCAAAATGTTCCTTAAGCTACTGCCCACAAGACTGTATCCTTAAAATAATTTTAGAAATTAGATTTCATGTTAATTTCATGTGCCCTTTTTTGTCAATTTTTATTTTTTTTATTTATTTTCTAAAATAAAAACTACATATCAGATAAGGACGATTCATGCATTAAAATGAGCACCAGGTCCTCGTCCTTAAGAAGGGATACTCCTTTGTCCAAATGCCGTTTGCTCTATCTCTTGTAGTTTAGGAGTTGTAGAACACTTTTTGGAGTGGAAGCTGGCCAAACACATGTGCTTTTTCCGTCATAACTCCCAAACCATACATCCTACAAGGACGATTTATACACCAAATTGTTTCTAATACATATATACACAAGACTGCATATTCAGAAAAAAGTTTTCTGGAATTTGATTTTTTTTCAAGAATCTTATTTAAAATTTTTTACATGAATCATAGTTTTTGACGTGGTTTTGTGCGATTTTTTTGATTTTTTAGCCATAACTTCTAAACCATACATCATAAAAGGACGATTTATGCATCAAAATGTTCCTTAAGCTACTGCCCACAAGACTGTATCCTTAAAATAATTTTAGAAATTAGATTTCATGTTAATTTCATGTGCCCTTTTTTGTCAATTTTTAATTTTTTTTATTTATTTTTTAAAATAAAAACTACATATCAGATAAGGACGATTCATGCATTAAAATGAGCACCAGGTCCTCGTCCTTAAGAAGGGATACTCCTTTGTCCAAATGCCGTTTGCTCTATCTCTTGTAGTTTAGGAGTTGTAGAACACTTTTTGGAGTGAAAGCTGGCCAAAAACATGTGATTTTTCCGTCATAACTCCCAAACCATACAACCTACAAGGACGATTTATACACCAAATTGTTTCTAATACATATATACACAAGACTGCATATTCAGAAAAAAGTTTTCTGGAATTTGATTTTTTTTCAAGAATCTTAGTTAAAATTTTTTACATGAATCATAGTTTTTGACGTGGTTTTTTGCGATTTTTTTGATTTTTTAGCCATAACTTCTAAGCCATACATCATAAAAGGACGATCTATGCATCAAAATGTTCCTTAAGCTACTGCCCACAAGACTGTATCCTTAAAATAATTTTAAAAATTAGATTTCATGTTAATTTCATGTGCCCTTTTTTGTCGATTTTTATTTTTTTTATTTATTTTCTAAAATAAAAACTACATATCAGATAAGGACGATTCATGCATTAAAATGAGCACCAGGTCCTCGTCCTTAAGAACGGATACTCCTTTGTCCAAATGCCGTTTGCTCTATCTCTTGTAGTTTAGGAGTTGTAGAACACTTTTTGGAGTGAAAGCTGGCCAAAAACATGTGATTTTTCCGTCATAACTCCCAAACCATACAACCTACAAGGACGATTTATACACCAAATTGTTTCTAATACATATATACACAAGACTGCATATTCAGAAAAAAGTTTTCTGGAATTTGATTTTTTTTCAAGAATCTTATTTAAAATTTTTTACATGAATCATAGTTTTTGACGTGGTTTTGTGCGATTTTTTGATTTTTTAGCCATAACTTCTAAACCATACATCATAAAAGGACGATTTATGCATCAAAATGTTCCTTAAGCTACTACCCACAAGACTGTATCCTTAAAATAATTTTAAAAATTAGATTTCATGTTAATTTCATGTGCCCTTTTTTGTCGATTTTTATTTTTTTTATTTATTTTCTAAAATAAAAACTACATATCAGATAAGGACGATTCATGCATTAAAATGAGCACCAGGTCCTCGTCCTTCAGAAGGGATACTCCTTTGTCCAAATGCCGTTTGCTCTATCTCTTGTAGTTTAGGAGTTGTAGAACACTTTTTGGAGTGAAAGCTGGCCAAAAACATGTGATTTTTCCGTCATAACTCCCAAACCATACAACCTACAAGGACGATTTATACACCAAATTGTTTCTAATACATATATACACAAGAATGCATATTCAGAAAAAAGTTTTCTGGAATTTGATTTTTTTTCAAGAATCTTGTTAAAATTTTTTACATGAATCATAGTTTTTGACGTGGTTTTTTGCGATTTTTTTGATTTTTTAGCCATAACTTCTAAACCATACATCATGAAACGACGATCTATGCATCAAAATGTTCCTTAAGCTACTGCCCACAAGACTGTATCCTTAAAATAATTTTAAAAATTAGATTTCATGTTAATTTCATGTGCCCTTTTTTGTCGATTTTTATTTTTTTTATATATTTTCTAAAATAAAAACTACATATCAGATAAGGACGATTCATGCATTAAAATGAGCACCAGGTCCTCGTCCTTAAGAAGGAATACTCCTTTGTCCAAATGCCGTTTGCTCTATCTCTTGTAGTTTAGGAGTTGTAGAACACTTTTTGGAGTGAAAGCTGGCCAAAAACATGTGATTTTTCCGTCATAACTCCCAAACCATACAACCTACAAGGACGATTTATACACCAAATTGTTTCTAATACATATATACACAAGACTGCATATTCAGAAAAAAGTTTTCTGGAATTTGATTTTTTTTCAAGAATCTTAGTTAAAATTTTTTACATGAATCATAGTTTTTGACGTGGTTTTTTGCGATTTTTTTGATTTTTTAGCCATAACTTCTAAACCATACATCATAACACGACGATCTATGCATCAAAATGTTCCTTAAGCTACTGCCCACAAGACTGTATCCTTAAAATAATTTTAAAAATTAGATTTCATGTTAATTTCATGTGCCCTCTTTTGTCGATTTTTATTTTTTTTATTTATTTTCTAAAATAAAAACTACATATCAGATAAGGACGATTCATGCATTAAAATGAGCACCAGGTCCTCGTCCTTAAGAAGGAATACTCCTTTGTCCAAATGCCGTTTGTTCTATCTCTTGTAGTTTAGGAGTTGTAGAACACTTTTTGGAGTGAAAGCTGGCCAAAAACATGTGATTTTTCCGTCATAACTCCCAAACCATACAACCTACAAGGACGATTTATACACCAAATTGTTTCTAATACATATATACACAAGACTGCATATTCAGAAAAAAGTTTTCTGGAATTTGATTTTTTTTCAAGAATCTTATTTAAAATTTTTTACATGAATCATAGTTTTTGACGTGGTTTTGTGCGATTTTTTTGATTTTTTAGCCATAATTTCTAAACCATACATCATAAAAGGACGATTTATGCATCAAAATGTTCCTTAAGCTACTACCCACAAGACTGTATCCTTAAAATAATTTTAAAAATTAGATTTCATGTTAATTTCATGTGCCCGTTTTTGTCGATTTTTATTTTTTTTATTTATTTTCTAAAATAAAAACTACATATCAGATAAGGACGATTCATGCATTAAAATGAGCACCAGGTCCTCGTCCTTAAGAAGGAATACTCCTTTGTCCAAATGCCGTTTGCTCTATCTCTTGTAGTTTAGGAGTTGTAGAACACTTTTTGGAGTGAAAGCTGGCCAAAAACATGTGATTTTTCCGTCATAACTCCCAAACCATACAACCTACAAGGACGATTTATACACCAAATTGTTTCTAATACATATATACACAAGACTGCATATTCAGAAAAAAGTTTTCTGGAATTTGATTTTTTTTCAAGAATCTTAGTTAAAATTTTTTACATGAATCATAGTTTTTGACGTGGTTTTTTGCGATTTTTTTGATTTTTTAGCCATAACTTCTAAACCATACATCATAAAAGGACGATCTATGCATCAAAATGTTCCTTAAGCTACTGCCCACAAGACTGTATCCTTAAAATAATTTTAAAAATTAGATTTAATGTTAATTTCATGTGCCCTTTTTTGTCGATTTTTATTTTTTTTATTTATTTTCTAAAATAAAAACTACATATCAGATAAGGACGATTCATGCATAAAAATGAGCACCAGGTCCTCGTCCTTAAGAAGGGATACTCCTTTGTCCAAATGCCGTTTGCTCTATCTCTTGTAGTTTAGGAGTTGTAGAACACTTTTTGGAGTGAAAGCTGGCCAAAAACATATGCTTTTTCCGTCATAACTCCCAAACCATACATCCTACAAGGACGATTTATACACCAAATTTTTCTAATACATATATACACAAGACTGCATATTCAGAAAAAAGTTTTCTGGAATTTGATTTTTTTTCAAGAATCTTATTTAAAATTTTTTACATGAATCATAGTTTTTGACGTGGTCTTGTGCGATTTTTTTGATTTTTTAGCCATAACTTCTAAACCATACATCATAAAACGACGATCTATGCATCAAAATGTTCCTTAAGCTACTACCCACAAGACTGTATCCTTAAAATAATTTTAAAAATTAGATTTCATGTTAATTTCATGTGCCCTTTTTTGTCAATTTTTATTTTTTTTATTTATTTTCTAAAATAAAAACTACATATCAGATAAGGACGATTCATGCATTAAAATGAGCACCAGGTCCTCGTCCTTAAGAAAGGATTCTCCTTTGTCCAAATGCCGTTTGCTCTATCTCTTGTAGTTTAGGAGTTGTAGAACACTTTTTGGAGTGGAAGCTGGCCAAACACATGTGCTTTTTCCGTCATAACTCCCAAACCATACATCCTACAAGGACGATTTATACACCAAATTGTTTCTAATACATATATACACAAGACTGCATATTCAGAAAAAAGTTTTCTGGAATTTGATTTTTTTTCAAGAATCTTAGTTAAAATTTTTTACATGAATCATAGTTTTTGACGTGGTTTTTTGCGATTTTTTTTATTTTTTAGCCATAACTTCTAAACCATACATCATAAAACGACGATCTATGCATCAAAATGTTCCTTAAGCTACTGCCCACAAGACTGTATCCTTAAAATAATTTTAAAAATTAGATTTCATGTTAATTTCATGTGCCCTTTTTTGTCGATTTTTATTTTTTTTATTTATTTTCTAAAATAAAAACTACATATCAGATAAGGACGATTCATGCATTAAAATGAGCACCAGGTCCTCGTCCTTAAGAAGGGATACTCCTTTGTCCAAATGCCGTTTGCTCTATCTCTTGTAGTTTAGGAGTTGTAGAACACTTTTTGGAGTGGAAGCTGGCCAAAAACATGTGCTTTTTCCGTCATAACTCCCAAACCATACATCCTACAAGGACGATTTATACACCAAATTGTTTCTAATACATATATACACAAGACTGCATATTCAGAAAAAAGTTTTCTGGAATTTGATTTTTTTTCAAGAATCTTATTTAAAATTTTTTACATGAATCATAGTTTTTGACGTGGTCTTGTGCGATTTTTTTGATTTTTTAGCCATAACTTCTAAACCATACATCATAAAACGACGATCTATGCATCAAAATGTTCCTTAAGCTACTACCCACAAGACTGTATCCTTAAAATAATTTTAAAAATTAGATTTCATGTTAATTTCATGTGCCCTTTTTTGTCGATTTTTATTTTTTTTATTTATTTTCTAAAATAAAAACTACATATCAGATAAGGACGATTCATGCATTAAAATGAGCACCAGGTCCTCGTCCTTAAGAAAGGATTCTCCTTTGTCCAAATGCCGTTTGCTCTATCTCTTGTAGTTTAGGAGTTGTAGAACACTTTTTGGAGTGGAAGCTGGCCAAACACATGTGCTTTTTTCGTCATAACTCCCAAACCATACATCCTACAAGGACGATTTATACACCAAATTGTTTCTAATACATATATACACAAGACTGCATATTTAGAAAAAAGTTTTCTGGAATTTGATTTTTTTTCAAGAATCTTATTTAAAATTTTTTACATGAATCATAGTTTTTGACGTGGTCTTGTGCGATTTTTTTGATTTTTTAGCCATAACTTCTAAACCATACATCATAAAAGGACGATTTATGCATCAAAATGTTCCTTAAGCTACTACCCACAAGACTGTATCCTTAAAATAATTTTAAAAATTAGATTTCATGTTAATTTCATGTGCCCTTTTTTGTCGATTTTTATTTTTTTTATTTATTTTCTAAAATAAAAACTACATATCAGATAAGGACGATTCATGCATTAAAATGAGCACCAGGTCCTCGTCCTTAAGAAGGAATACTCCTTTGTCCAAATGCCGTTTGCTCTATCTCTTGTAGTTTAGGAGTTGTAGAACACTTTTTGGAGTGAAAGCTGGCCAAAAACATGTGATTTTTCCGTCATAACTCCCAAACCATACAACATACAAGGACGATTTATACACCAAATTGTTTCTAATACATATATACACAAGACTGCATATTCAGAAAAAAGTTTTCTGGAATTTGATTTTTTTTCAAGAATCTTAGTTAAAATTTTTTACATGAATCATAGTTTTTGACGTGGTTTTTTGCGATTTTTTTGATTTTTTAGCCATAACTTCTAAACCATACATCATAAAAGGACGATTTATGCATCAAAATGTTCCTTAAGCTACTACCCACAAGACTGTATCCTTAAAATAATTTTAAAAATTAGATTTCATGTTAATTTCATGTGCCCTGTTTTGTCGATTTTTATTTTTTTTATTTATTTTCTAAAATAAAAACTACATATCAGATAAGGACGATTCATGCATTAAAATGAGCACCAGGTCCTCGTCCTTAAGAAGGAATACTCCTTTGTCCAAATGCCGTTTGCTCTATCTCTTGTAGTTTAGGAGTTGTAGAACACTTTCTGGAGTGAAAGCTGGCCAAACACATGTGCTTTTTCCATCATAACTCCCAAACCATACATCCTGCAAGGACGATTTATACACCAAATTGTTTCTAATACATATATACACAAGACTGCATATTCAGAAAAAAGTTTTCTGGAATTTGATTTTTTTTCAAGAATCTTAGTTAAAATTTTTTACATGAATCATAGTTTTTGACGTGGTTTTTTGCGATTTTTTTGATTTTTTAGCCATAACTTCTAAACCATACATCATAAAAGGACGATCTATGCATCAAAATGTTCCTTAAGCTACTGCCCACAAGACTGTTTCCTTAAAATAATTTTAAAAATTAGATTTCATGTTAATTTCATGTGCCCTTTTTTGTCAATTTTTATTTTTTTTATTTATTTTCTAAAATAAAAACTACATATCAGATAAGGACGATTCATGCATTAAAATGAGCACCAGGTCCTCGTCCTTAAGAAGGGATACTCCTTTGTCCAAATGCCGTTTGCTCTATCTCTTGTAGTTTAGGAGTTGTAGAACACTTTTTGGAGTGAAAGCTGGCCAAAAACATGTGATTTTTCCGTCATAACTCCCAAACCATACAACCTACAAGGACGATTTATACACCAAATTGTTTCTAATACATATATACACAAGACTGCATATTCAGAAAAAAGTTTTCTGGAATTTGATTTTTTTTCAAGAATCTTAGTTAAAATTTTTTACATGAATCATAGTTTTTGACGTGGTTTTTTGCGATTTTTTTGATTTTTTAGCCATAACTTCTAAACCATACATCATAAAAGGACGATTTATGCATCAAAATGTTCCTTAAGCTACTACCCACAAGACTGTATCCTTTAAATAATTTTAAAAATTAGATTTCATGTTAATTTCATGTGCCCTTTTTTGTCGACTTTTATTTTTTTTATTTATTTTCTAAAATAAAAACTACATATCAGATAAGGACGATTCATGCATTAAAATGAGCACCAGGTCCTCGTCCTTAAGAAGGAATACTCCTTTGTCCAAATGCCGTTTGCTCTATCTCTTGTAGTTTAGGAGTTGTAGAACACTTTTTGGAGTGAAAGCTGGCCAAAAACATGTGATTTTTCCGTCATAACTCCCAAACCATACAACCTACAAGGACGATTTATACACCAAATTGTTTCTAATACATATATACACAAGACTGCATATTCAGAAAAAAGTTTTCTGGAATTTGATTTTTTTTCAAGAATCTTAGTTAAAATTTTTTACATGAATCATAGTTTTTGACGTGGTTTTTTTGCGATTTTTTTGATTTTTTAGCCATAACTTCTAAACCATACATCATAAAAGGACGATTTATGCATCAAAATGTTCCTTAAGCTACTACCCACAAGACTGTATCCTTAAAATAATTTTAAAAATTAGATTTCATGTTAATTTCATGTGCCCTTTTTTGTCGATTTTTATTTTTTTTATTTATTTTCTAAAATAAAAACTACATATCAGATAAGGACGATTCATGCATTAAAATGAGCACCAGGTCCTCGTCCTTAAGAAGGGATACTCCTTTGTCCAAATGCCGTTTGCTCTATCTCTTGTAGTTTAGGAGTTGTAGAACACTTTTTGGAGTGAAAGCTGGCCAAAAACATGTGATTTTTCCGTCATAACTCCCAAACCATACAACCTACAAGGACGATTTATACACCAAATTGTTTCTAATACATATATACACAAGACTGCATATTCAGAAAAAAGTTTTCTGGAATTTGATTTTTTTTCAAGAATCTTATTTAAAATTTTTTACATGAATCATAGTTTTTGACGTGGTTTTGTGCGATTTTTTTGATTTTTTAGCCATAACTTCTAAACCATACATCATAAAAGGACGATTTATGCATCAAAATGTTCCTTAAGCTACTACCCACAAGACTGTATCCTTAAAATAATTTTAAAAATTAGATTTCATGTTAATTTCATGTGCCCTTTTTTGTCAATTTTTATTTTTTTTATTTATTTTCTAAAATAAAAACTACATATCAGATAAGGACGATTCATGCATTAAAATGAGCACCAGGTCCTCGTCCTTAAGAAGGGATACTCCTTTGTCCAAATGCCGTTTGCTCTATCTCTTGTAGTTTAGGAGTTGTAGAACACTTTTTGGAGTGAAAGCTGGCCAAAAACATGTGATTTTTCCGTCATAACTCCCAAACCATACAACCTACAAGGACGATTTATACACCAAATTGTTTCTAATACATATATACACAAGACTGCATATTCAGAAAAAAGTTTTCTGGAATTTGATTTTTTTTCAAGAATCTTAGTTAAAATTTTTTACATGAATCATAGTTTTTAGCCATAACTTCTAAACCATACATCATAAAAGGACGATCTATGCATCAAAATGTTCCTTAAGCTACTGCCCACAAGACTGTATCCTTAAAATAATTTTAAAAATTAGATTTCATGTTAATTTCATGTGCCCTTTTTTGTCGATTTTTATTTTTTTTATTTATTTTCTAAAATAAAAACTACATATCAGATAAGGACGATTCATGCATTAAAATGAGCACCAGGTCCTCGTCCTTAAGAAGGGATACTCCTTTGTCCAAATGCCCTCCTTTGCTCTATCTCTTGTAGTTTAGGAGTTGTAGAACACTTTTTGGAGTGAAAGCTGGCCAAAAACATGTGATTTTTCCGTCATAACTCCCAAACCATACAACCTACAAGGACGATTTATACACCAAATTGTTTCTAATACATATATACACAAGACTGCATATTCAGAAAAAAGTTTTCTGGAATTTGATTTTTTTTCAAGAATCTTATTTAAAATTTTTTACATGAATCATAGTTTTTGACGTGGTTTTGTGCGATTTTTTGATTTTTTAGCCATAACTTCTAAACCATACATCATAAAAGGACGATTTATGCATCAAAATGTTCCTTAAGCTACTACCCACAAGACTGTATCCTTAAAATAATTTTAAAAATTAGATTTCATGTTAATTTCATGTGCCCTTTTTTGTCGATTTTTATTTTTTTTATTTATTTTCTAAAATAAAAACTACATATCAGATAAGGACGATTCATGCATTAAAATGAGCACCAGGTCCTCGTCCTTAAGAAGGAATACTCCTTTGTCCACATGCCGTTTGCTCTATCTCTTGAAGTTTAGGAGTTGTAGAATACTTTTTGGAGTGGAAGCTGGCCAAAAACATGTGCTTTTTCCGTCATAACTCCCAAACCATACATCCTACAAGGACGATTTATACACCAAATTGTTTCTAATACATATATACACAAGACTGCATATTCAGAAAAAAGTTTTCTGGAATTTGATTTTTTTTCAAGAATCTTATTTAAAATTTTTTAGTTTTTGTTTTTTAGTTTTTGACGTGGTTTTGTGCGATTTTTTTGATTTTTTAGCCATAACTTCTAAACCATACATCATAAAAGGACGATTTATGCATCAAAATGTTCCTTAAGCTACTACCCACAAGACTGTATCCTTAAAATAATTTTAAAAATACATATATAATACATATATACACAAGACTGCATATTCAGAAAAAAGTTTTCTGGAATTTGATTTTTTTTCAAGAATCTTATTTAAAATTTTTTACATGAATCATAGTTTTTGACGTGGTTTTGTGCGATTTTTTTGATTTTTTAGCCATAACTTCTAAACCATACATCATAAAACGACGATTTATGCATCAAAATGTTCCTTAAGCTACTACCCACAAGACTGTATCCTTAAAATAATTTTAAAAATTAGATTTCATGTTAATTTCATGTGCCCTTTTTTGTCGATTTTTATTTTTTTTATTTATTTTCTAAAATAAAAACTACATATCAGATAAGGACGATTCATGCATTAAAATGAGCACCAGGTCCTCGTCCTTAAGAAGAAATACTCCTTTGTCCACATGCCGTTTGCTCTATCTCTTGTAGTTTAGGAGTTGTAGAACACTTTTTGGAGTGAAAGCTGGCCAAACACATGTGCTTTTTCCATCATAACTCCCAAACCATACATCCTGCAAGGACGATTTATACACCAAATTGTTTCTAATACATATATACACAAGACTGCATATTCAGAAAAAGTTTTCTGGAATTTGATTTTTTTTCAAGAATCTTATTTAAAATTTTTTACATGAATCATAGTTTTTGACGTGGTTTTGTGCGATTTTTTTGATTTTTTAGCCATAACTTCTAAACCATACATCATAAAAGGACGATTTATGCATCAAAATGTTCCTTAAGCTACTACCCACAAGACTGTATCCTTAAAATAATTTTAAAAATTAGATTTCATGTTAATTTCATGTGCCCTTTTTTGTCGATTTTTATTTTTTTTATTTATTTTCTAAAATAAAAACTACATATCAGATAAGGACGATTCATGCATTAAAATGAGCACCAGGTCCTCGTCCTTAAGAAGGAATACTCCTTTGTCCACATGCCGTTTGCTCTATCTCTTGTAGTTTAGGAGTTGTAGAACACTTTTTGGAGTGAAAGCTGGCCAAACACATGTGCTTTTTCCATCATAACTCCCAAACCATACATCCTGCAAGGACGATTTATACACCAAATTGTTTCTAAAACATATATACACAAGACTGCATATTCAGAAAAAGTTTTCTGGAATTTGATTTTTTTTCAAGAATCTTATTTAAAATTTTTTACATGAATCATAGTTTTTGACGTGGTTTTGTGCGATTTTTTTGATTTTTTAGCCATAACTTCTAAACCATACATCCTAAAAGGACGATTTATGCATCAAAATGTTCCTTAAGCTACTATTCACAAGACTGTATCCTTAAAATAATTTTAAAAATTAGATTTCATGTTAATTTCATGTGCCCTTTTTTGTCAATTTTTATTTTTTTTATTTATTTTCTAAAATAAAAACTACATATCAGATAAGGACGATTCATGCATTAAAATGAGTACCAGGTCCTCGTCCTTAAGAAGGAATACTCCTTTGTCCACATGCCGTTTGCTCTATCTCTTGTAGTTTAGGAGTTGTAGAACACTTTTTGGAGTGAAAGCTGGCCAAAAACATGTGATTTTTCCGTCATAACTCCCAAACCATACAACCTACAAGGACGATTTATACACCAAATTGTTTCTAATACATATATACACAAGACTGCATATTCAGAAAAAAGTTTTCTGGAATTTGATTTTTTTTCAAGAATCTTATTTAAAATTTTTTACATGAATCATAGTTTTTGACGTGGTTTTGTGCGATTTTTTGATTTTTTAGCCATAACTTCTAAACCATACATCATAAAAGGACGATTTATGCATCAAAATGTTCCTTAAGCTACTACCCACAAGACTGTATCCTTAAAATAATTTTAAAAATTAGATTTCATGTTAATTTCATGTGCCCTTTTTTGTCGATTTTTATTTTTTTTATTTATTTTCTAAAATAAAAACTACATATCAGATAAGGACGATTCATGCATTAAAATGAGCACCAGGTCCTCGTCCTTAAGAAGGAATACTCCTTTGTCCACATGCCGTTTGCTCTATCTCTTGAAGTTTAGGAGTTGTAGAATACTTTTTGGAGTGGAAGCTGGCCAAAAACATGTGCTTTTTCCGTCATAACTCCCAAACCATACATCCTACAAGGACGATTTATACACCAAATTGTTTCTAATACATATATACACAAGACTGCATATTCAGAAAAAAGTTTTCTGGAATTTGATTTTTTTTTCAAGAATCTTATTTAAAATTTTTTACATGAATCATAGTTTTTGACGTGGTTTTGTGCGATTCTTTTGATTTGTTAGCCATAACTTCTAAACCATACATCATAAAAGGACGATTTATGCATCAAAATGTTCCTTAAGCTACTACCCACAAGACTGTATCCTTAAAATAATTTTAAAAATTAGATTTCATGTTAATTTCATGTGCCCTTTTTTGTCGATTTTTATTTTTTTATTTATTTTCTAAAATAAAAACTACATATCAGATAAGGACGATTCATGCATTAAAATGAGCACCAGGTCCTCGTCCTTAAGAAGAGATACTCCTTTGTCCAAATGCCGTTTGCTCTATCTCTTGTAGTTTAGGAGTTGTAGAATACTTTCTGGAGTGAAAGCTGGCCAAACACATGTGCTTTTTCCATCATAACTCCCAAACCATACATCCTGCAAGGACGATTTATACACCAAATTGTTTCTAATACATATATACACAAGACTGCATATTCAGAAAAAAGTTTTCTGGAATTTGATTTTTTTCAAGAATCTTATTTAAAATTTTTTACATGAATCATAGTTTTTGACGTGGTTTTGTGCGATTTTTTTGATTTTTTAGCCATAACTTCTAAACCATACATCATAAAAGGACGATTTATGCATCAAAATGTTCCTTAAGCTATTACCCACAAGACTGTATCCTTAAAATAATTTTAAAAATTAGATTTCATGTTAATTTCATGTGCCCTTTTTTGTCGATTTTTATTTTTTTATTTATTTTCTAAAATAAAAACTACATATCAGATAAGGACGATTCATGCATTAAAATGAGCACCAGGTCCTCGTCCTTAAGAAGAAATACTCCTTTGTTTAAATGCCGTTTGCTCTATCTCTTGTAGTTTAGGAGTTGTAGAATACTTTCTGGAGTGAAAGCTGGCCAAACACATGTGCTTTTTCCATCATAACTCCCAAACCATACATCCTACAAGGACGATTTATACACCAAATTGTTTCTAATACATATATACACAAGACTGCATATTCAGAAAAAAGTTTTCTGGAATTTGATTTTTTTCAAGAATCTTATTTAAAATTTTTTACATGAATCATAGTTTTTGACGTGGTTTTGTGCGATTTTTTTGATTTTTTAGCCATAACTTCTAAACCATACATCATAAAAGGACGATTTATGCATCAAAATGTTCCTTAAGCTATTACCCACAAGACTGTATCCTTAAAATAATTTTAAAAATTAGATTTCATGTTAATTTCATGTGCCCTTTTTTTGTCAATTTTTATTTTTTTTATTTATTTTCTAAAATAAAAACTACATATCAGATAAGGACGATTCATGCATTAAAATGAGCACCAGGTCCTCGTCCTTAAGAAAGAATACTCCTTTGTCCACATGCCGTTTGCTCTATCTCTTGTAGTTTAGGAGTTGTAGAACACTTTTTGGAGTGAAAGCTGGCCAAACACATGTGCTTTTTCCATCATAACTCCCAAACCATACATCCTGCAAGGACGATTTATACACCAAATTGTTTCTAATACATATATACACAAGACTGCATATTCAGAAAAAAGTTTTCTGGAATTTGATTTTTTTTCAAGAATCTTATTTAAAATTTTTTACATGAATCATAGTTTTTGACGTGGTTTTGTGCGATTTTTTTGATTTTTTAGCCATAACTTCTAAACCATACATCATAAAAGGACGATTTATGCATCAAAATGTTCCTTAAGCTACTACCCACAAGACTGTATCCTTAAAATAATTTTAAAAATTAGATTTCATGTTAATTTCATGTGCCCTTTTTTGTCGATTTTTATTTTTTTTATTTATTTTCTAAAATAAAAACTACATATCAGATAAGGACGATTCATGCATTAAAATGAGCACCAGGTCCTCGTCCTTAAGAAGGAATACTCCTTTGTCCACATGCCGTTTGCTCTATCTCTTGTAGTTTAGGAGTTGTAGAACACTTTTTGGAGTGAAAGCTGGCCAAACACATGTGCTTTTTCCATCATAACTCCCAAACCATACATCCTGCAAGGACGATTTATACACCAAATTGTTTCTAAAACATATATACACAAGACTGCATATTCAGAAAAAGTTTTCTGGAATTTGATTTTTTTTCAAGAATCTTATTTAAAATTTTTTACATGAATCATAGTTTTTGACGTGGTTTTGTGCGATTTTTTTGATTTTTTAGCCATAACTTCTAAACCATACATCATAAAAGGACGATTTATGCATCAAAATGTTCCTTAAGCTACTACCCACAAGACTGTATCCTTAAAATAATTTTAAAAATTAGATTTCATGTTAATTTCATGTGCCCTTTTTTGTCAATTTTTATTTTTTTTATTTATTTTCTAAAATAAAAACTACATATCAGATAAGGACGATTCATGCATTAAAATGAGTACCAGGTCCTCGTCCTTAAGAAGGAATACTCCTTTGTCCACATGCCGTTTGCTCTATCTCTTGTAGTTTAGGAGTTGTAGAACACTTTTTGGAGTGAAAGCTGGCCAAAAACATGTGATTTTTCCGTCATAACTCCCAAACCATACAACCTACAAGGACGATTTATACACCAAATTGTTTCTAATACATATATACACAAGACTGCATATTCAGAAAAAAGTTTTCTGGAATTTGATTTTTTTTCAAGAATCTTATTTAAAATTTTTTACATGAATCATAGTTTTTGACGTGGTTTTGTGCGATTTTTTGATTTTTTAGCCATAACTTCTAAACCATACATCATAAAAGGACGATTTATGCATCAAAATGTTCCTTAAGCTACTACCCACAAGACTGTATCCTTAAAATAATTTTAAAAATTAGATTTCATGTTAATTTCATGTGCCCTTTTTTGTCGATTTTTATTTTTTTTATTTATTTTCTAAAATAAAAACTACATATCAGATAAGGACGATTCATGCATTAAAATGAGCACCAGGTCCTCGTCCTTAAGAAGGAATACTCCTTTGTCCACATGCCGTTTGCTCTATCTCTTGAAGTTTAGGAGTTGTAGAATACTTTTTGGAGTGGAAGCTGGCCAAAAACATGTGCTTTTTCCGTCATAACTCCCAAACCATACATCCTACAAGGACGATTTATACACCAAATTGTTTCTAATACATATATACACAAGACTGCATATTCAGAAAAAAGTTTTCTGGAATTTGATTTTTTTTTTCAAGAATCTTATTTAAAATTTTTTACATGAATCATAGTTTTTGACGTGGTTTTGTGCGATTCTTTTGATTTGTTAGCCATAACTTCTAAACCATACATCATAAAAGGACGATTTATGCATCAAAATGTTCCTTAAGCTACTACCCACAAGACTGTATCCTTAAAATAATTTTAAAAATTAGATTTCATGTTAATTTCATGTGCCCTTTTTTGTCGATTTTTATTTTTTTTATTTATTTTCTAAAATAAAAACTACATATCAGATAAGGACGATTCATGCATTAAAATGAGCAACAGGTCCTCGTCCTTAAGAAGGGATACTCCTTTGTCCAAATGCCGTTTGCTCTATCTCTTGTAGTTTAGGAGTTGTAGAACACTTTTTGGAGTGAAAGCTGGCCAAAAACATGTGCTTTTTCCGTCATAACTCCCAAACCATACATCCTACAAGGACGATTTATACACCAAATTGTTTCTAATACATATATACACAAGACTGCATATTCAGAAAAAAGTTTTCTGGAATTTGATTTTTTTTCAAGAATCTTAGTTAAAATTTTTTACATGAATCATAGTTTTTGACGTGGTTTTTTGCGATTTTTTTGATTTTTTAGCCATAACTTCTAAACCATACATCATAAAAGGACGATTTATGCATCAAAATGTTCCTTAAGCTACTGTCCACAAGACTGTATCCTTAAAATAATTTTAAAAATTAGATTTCATGTTAATTTCATGTGCCCTTTTTTGTCGATTTTTATTTTTTTATTTATTTTCTAAAATAAAAACTACATATCAGATAAGGACGATTCATGCATTAAAATGAGCACCAGGTCCTCGTCCTTAAGAAGAGATACTCCTTTGTCCAAATGCCGTTTGCTCTATCTCTTGTAGTTTAGGAGTTGTAGAATACTTTCTGGAGTGAAAGCTGGCCAAACACATGTGCTTTTTCCATCATAACTCCCAAACCATACATCCTGCAAGGACGATTTATACACCAAATTGTTTCTAATACATATATACACAAGACTGCATATTCAGAAAAAAGTTTTCTGGAATTTGATTTTTTTCAAGAATCTTATTTAAAATTTTTTACATGAATCATAGTTTTTGACGTGGTTTTGTGCGATTTTTTTGATTTTTTAGCCATAACTTCTAAACCATACATCATAAAAGGACGATTTATGCATCAAAATGTTCCCTAAGCTATTACCCACAAGACTGTATCCTTAAAATAATTTTAAAAATTAGATTTCATGTTAATTTCATGTGCCCTTTTTTTGTCAATTTTTATTTTTTTTATTTATTTTCTAAAATAAAAACTACATATCAGATAAGGACGATTCATGCATTAAAATGAGCACCAGGTCCTCGTCCTTAAGAAAGAATACTCCTTTGTCCACATGCCGTTTGCTCTATCTCTTGTAGTTTAGGAGTTGTAGAACACTTTTTGGAGTGAAAGCTGGCCAAACACATGTGCTTTTTCCATCATAACTCCCAAACCATACATCCTGCAAGGACGATTTATACACCAAATTGTTTCTAATACATATATACACAAGACTGCATATTCAGAAAAAAGTTTTCTGGAATTTGATTTTTTTTCAAGAATCTTATTTAAAATTTTTTACATGAATCATAGTTTTTGACGTGGTTTTGTGCGATTTTTTTGATTTTTTAGCCATAACTTCTAAACCATACATCATAAAAGGACGATTTATGCATCAAAATGTTCCTTAAGCTACTACCCACAAGACTGTATCCTTAAAATAATTTTAAAAATTAGATTTCATGTTAATTTCATGTGCCCTTTTTTGTCAATTTTTATTTTTTTTATTTATTTTCTAAAATAAAAACTACATATCAGATGAGGACGATTCATGCATTAAAATGAGCACCAGGTCCTCGTCCTTAAGAAGGAATACTCCTTTGTCCAAATGCCGTTTGCTCTATCTCTTGTAGTTTAGGAGTTGTAGAACACTTTCTGGAGTGAAAGCTGGCCAAACACATGTGCTTTTTCCATCATAACTCCCAAACCATACATCCTACAAGGACGATTTATACACCAAATTGTTTCTAATACATATATACACAAGACTGAATATTCAGAAAAAAGTTTTCTGGAATTTGATTTTTTTTCAAGAATCTTATTTAAAATTTTTTACATGAATCATAGTTTTTGACGTGGTTTTGTGCGATTTTTTTGATTTTTTAGCCATAACTTCTAAACCATACATCATAAAACGACGATTTATGCATCAAAATGTTCCTTAAGCTATTACCCACAAGACTGTATCCTTAAAATAATTTTAAAAATTAGATTTAATGTTAATTTCATGTGCCCTTTTTTTGTCAATTTTTATTTTTTTTATTTATTTTCTAAAATAAAAACTACATATCAGATAAGGACGATTCATGCATTAAAATGAGCACCAGGTCCTCGTCCTTAAGAAGGAATACTCCTTTGTCCACATGCCGTTTGCTCTATCTCTTGAAGTTTAGGAGTTGTAGAATACTTTTTGGAGTGGAAGCTGGCCAAAAACATGTGCTTTTTCCGTCATAACTCCCAAACCATACATCCTACAAGGACGATTTATACACCAAATTGTTTCTAATACATATATACACAAGACTGCATATTCAGAAAAAAGTTTTCTGGAATTTGATTTTTTTTCAAGAATCTTATTTAAAATTTTTTACATGAATCATAGTTTTTGACGTGGTTTTGTGCGATTTTTTTGATTTTTTAGCCATAACTTCTAAACCATCATCATAAAAGGACGATTTATGCATCAAAATGTTCCTTAAGCTACTGCCCACAAGACTGTATCCTTAAAATAATTTAAAAAATTAGATTTCATGTTAATTTCATGTGCCCTTTTTTGTCGATTTTTATTTTTTTTATTTATTTTCTAAAATAAAAACTACATATCAGATAAGGACGATTCATGCATTAAAATGAGCACCAGGTCCTCGTCCTTAAGAAGGGATACTCCTTTATCCAAATGCCGTTTGCTCTATCTCTTGTAGTTTAGGAGTTGTAGAATACTTTTTGGAGTGGAAGCTGGCCAAAAACATGTGCTTTTTCCGTCATAACTCCCAAACCATACATCCTACAAGGACGATTTATACACCAAATTGTTTCTAATACATATATACACAAGACTGCATATTCAGAAAAAAGTTTTCTGGAATTTGATTTTTTTTTCAAGAATCTTATTTAAAATTTTTTACATGAATCATAGTTTTTGACGTGGTTTTGTGCGATTTTTTTGATTTGTTAGCCATAACTTCTAAACCATACATCATAAAAGGACGATTTATGCATCAAAATGTTCCTTAAGCTACTACCCACAAGACTGTATCCTTAAAATAATTTTAAAAATTAGATTTCATGTTAATTTCATGTGCCCTTTTTTGTCAATTTTTATTTTTTTTATTTATTTTCTAAAATAAAAACTACATATCAGATAAGGACGATTCATGCATTAAAATGAGCACCAGGTCCTCGTCCTTAAGAAGGAATACTCCTTTGTCCAAATGCCGTTTGCTCTATCTCTTGTAGTTTAGGAGTTGTAGAACACTTTCTGGAGTGAAAGCTGGCCAAACACATGTGCTTTTTCCATCATAACTCCCAAACCATACATCCTGCAAGGACGATTTATACACCAAATTGTTTCTAATACATATATACACAAGACTGCATATTCAGAAAAAAGTTTTCTGGAATTTGATTTTTTTTCAAGAATCTTATTTAAAATTTTTTTCATGAATCATAGTTTTTGACGTGGTTTTGTGCGATTTTTTTGATTTTTTAGCCATAACTTCTAAACCATACATCATAAAAGGACGATTTATGCATCAAAATGTTCCTTAAGCTACTGCCCACAAGACTGTATCCTTAAAATAATTTTAAAAATTAGATTTCATGTTAATTTCATGTGCCCTTTTTTGTCAATTTTTATTTTTTTTATTTATTTTCTAAAATAAAAACTACATATCAGATAAGGACGATTGATGCATTAAAATGAGCACCAGGTCCTCGTCCTTAAGAAGGGATACTCCTTTGTCCAAATGCCGTTTGCTCTATCTCTTGTAGTTTAGGAGTTGTAGAACACTTTTTGGAGTGAAAGCTGGCCAAAAACATGTGATTTTTCCGTCATAACTCCCAAACCATACAACCTACAAGGACGATTTATACACCAAATTGTTTCTAATACATATATACACAAGACTGCATATTCAGAAAAAAGTTTTCTGGAATTTGATTTTTTTTCAAGAATCTTAGTTAAAATTTTTTACATGAATCATAGTTTTTGACGTGGTTTTTTGCGATTTTTTTGATTTTTTAGCCATAACTTCTAAACCATACATCATAAAAGGACGATCTATGCATCAAAATGTTCCTTAAGCTACTGCCCACAAGACTGTATCCTTAAAATAATTTTAAAAATTAGATTTAATGTTAATTTCATGTGCCCTTTTTTGTCGATTTTTATTTTTTTTATTTATTTTCTAAAATAAAAACTACATATCAGATAAGGACGATTCATGCATTAAAATGGGCAACAGGTCCTCTTCCTTAAGAAGGGATACTCCTTTGTCCAAATGCTGTTTGCTCTATCTCTTGTAGTTTAGGAGTTGTAGAACACTTTTTGGAGTGAAAGCTGGCCAAACACATGTGCTTTTTCCGTCATAACTCCCAAACCATACATCCTACAAGGACGATTTATACACCAAATTGTTTCTAATACACATATACACAAGACTGCATATTCAGAAAAAAGTTTTCTGGAATTTGATTTTTTTTCAAGAATCTTATTTAAAATTTTTTAGTTTTTGTTTTTTAGTTTTTGACGTGGTTTTGTGCGATTTTTTTGATTTTTTAGCCATAACTTCTAAACCATACATCATAAAAGGACGATTTATGCATCAAAATGTTCCTTAAGCTACTACCCACAAGACTGTATCCTTAAAATAATTTTAAAAATACATATATAATACATATATACACAAGACTGCATATTCAGAAAAAAGTTTTCTGGAATTTGATTTTTTTTCAAGAATCTTATTTAAAATTTTTTACATGAATCATAGTTTTTGACGTGGTTTTGTGCGATTTTTTTGATTTTTTAGCCATAACTTCTAAACCATACATCATAAAACGACGATTTATGCATCAAAATGTTCCTTAAGCTACTACCCACAAGACTGTATCCTTAAAATAATTTTAAAAATTAGATTTCATGTTAATTTCATGTGCCCTTTTTTGTCGATTTTTATTTTTTTTATTTATTTTCTAAAATAAAAACTACATATCAGATAAGGACGATTCATGCATTAAAATGAGCACCAGGTCCTCGTCCTTAAGAAGAAATACTCCTTTGTTTAAATGCCGTTTGCTCTATCTCTTGTAGTTTAGGAGTTGTAGAACACTTTTTGGAGTGAAAGCTGGCCAAACACATGTGCTTTTTCCATCATAACTCCCAAACCATACATCCTGCAAGGACGATTTATACACCAAATTGTTTCTAATACATATATACACAAGACTGCATATTCAGAAAAAGTTTTCTGGAATTTGATTTTTTTTCAAGAATCTTATTTAAAATTTTTTACATGAATCATAGTTTTTGACGTGGTTTTGTGCGATTTTTTTGATTTTTTAGCCATAACTTCTAAACCATACATCATAAAAGGACGATTTATGCATCAAAATGTTCCTTAAGCTACTACCCACAAGACTGTATCCTTAAAATAATTTTAAAAATTAGATTTCATGTTAATTTCATGTGCCCTTTTTTGTCGATTTTTATTTTTTTTATTTATTTTCTAAAATAAAAACTACATATCAGATAAGGACGATTCATGCATTAAAATGAGCACCAGGTCCTCGTCCTTAAGAAGGAATACTCCTTTGTCCACATGCCGTTTGCTCTATCTCTTGTAGTTTAGGAGTTGTAGAACACTTTTTGGAGTGAAAGCTGGCCAAACACATGTGCTTTTTCCATCATAACTCCCAAACCATACATCCTGCAAGGACGATTTATACACCAAATTGTTTCTAAAACATATATACACAAGACTGCATATTCAGAAAAAGTTTTCTGGAATTTGATTTTTTTTCAAGAATCTTATTTAAAATTTTTTACATGAATCATAGTTTTTGACGTGGTTTTGTGCGATTTTTTTGATTTTTTAGCCATAACTTCTAAACCATACATCATAAAAGGACGATTTATGCATCAAAATGTTCCTTAAGCTACTACCCACAAGACTGTATCCTTAAAATAATTTTAAAAATTAGATTTCATGTTAATTTCATGTGCCCTTTTTTGTCAATTTTTATTTTTTTTATTTATTTTCTAAAATAAAAACTACATATCAGATAAGGACGATTCATGCATTAAAATGAGTACCAGGTCCTCGTCCTTAAGAAGGAATACTCCTTTGTCCACATGCCGTTTGCTCTATCTCTTGTAGTTTAGGAGTTGTAGAACACTTTTTGGAGTGAAAGCTGGCCAAAAACATGTGATTTTTCCGTCATAACTCCCAAACCATACAACCTACAAGGACGATTTATACACCAAATTGTTTCTAATACATATATACACAAGACTGCATATTCAGAAAAAAGTTTTCTGGAATTTGATTTTTTTTCAAGAATCTTATTTAAAATTTTTTACATGAATCATAGTTTTTGACGTGGTTTTGTGCGATTTTTTGATTTTTTAGCCATAACTTCTAAACCATACATCATAAAAGGACGATTTATGCATCAAAATGTTCCTTAAGCTACTACCCACAAGACTGTATCCTTAAAATAATTTTAAAAATTAGATTTCATGTTAATTTCATGTGCCCTTTTTTGTCGATTTTTATTTTTTTTATTTATTTTCTAAAATAAAAACTACATATCAGATAAGGACGATTCATGCATTAAAATGAGCACCAGGTCCTCGTCCTTAAGAAGGAATACTCCTTTGTCCACATGCCGTTTGCTCTATCTCTTGAAGTTTAGGAGTTGTAGAATACTTTTTGGAGTGGAAGCTGGCCAAAAACATGTGCTTTTTCCGTCATAACTCCCAAACCATACATCCTACAAGGACGATTTATACACCAAATTGTTTCTAATACATATATACACAAGACTGCATATTCAGAAAAAAGTTTTCTGGAATTTGATTTTTTTTTCAAGAATCTTATTTAAAATTTTTTACATGAATCATAGTTTTTGACGTGGTTTTGTGCGATTCTTTTGATTTGTTAGCCATAACTTCTAAACCATACATCATAAAAGGACGATTTATGCATCAAAATGTTCCTTAAGCTACTACCCACAAGACTGTATCCTTAAAATAATTTTAAAAATTAGATTTCATGTTAATTTCATGTGCCCTTTTTTGTCGATTTTTATTTTTTTATTTATTTTCTAAAATAAAAACTACATATCAGATAAGGACGATTCATGCATTAAAATGAGCACCAGGTCCTCGTCCTTAAGAAGAGATACTCCTTTGTCCAAATGCCGTTTGCTCTATCTCTTGTAGTTTAGGAGTTGTAGAATACTTTCTGGAGTGAAAGCTGGCCAAACACATGTGCTTTTTCCATCATAACTCCCAAACCATACATCCTGCAAGGACGATTTATACACCAAATTGTTTCTAATACATATATACACAAGACTGCATATTCAGAAAAAAGTTTTCTGGAATTTGATTTTTTTCAAGAATCTTATTTAAAATTTTTTACATGAATCATAGTTTTTGACGTGGTTTTGTGCGATTTTTTTGATTTTTTAGCCATAACTTCTAAACCATACATCATAAAAGGACGATTTATGCATCAAAATGTTCCTTAAGCTATTACCCACAAGACTGTATCCTTAAAATAATTTTAAAAATTAGATTTCATGTTAATTTCATGTGCCCTTTTTTGTCGATTTTTATTTTTTTATTTATTTTCTAAAATAAAAACTACATATCAGATAAGGACGATTCATGCATTAAAATGAGCACCAGGTCCTCGTCCTTAAGAAGAAATACTCCTTTGTTTAAATGCCGTTTGCTCTATCTCTTGTAGTTTAGGAGTTGTAGAATACTTTCTGGAGTGAAAGCTGGCCAAACACATGTGCTTTTTCCATCATAACTCCCAAACCATACATCCTACAAGGACGATTTATACACCAAATTGTTTCTAATACATATATACACAAGACTGCATATTCAGAAAAAAGTTTTCTGGAATTTGATTTTTTTCAAGAATCTTATTTAAAATTTTTTACATGAATCATAGTTTTTGACGTGGTTTTGTGCGATTTTTTTGATTTTTTAGCCATAACTTCTAAACCATACATCATAAAAGGACGATTTATGCATCAAAATGTTCCTTAAGCTATTACCCACAAGACTGTATCCTTAAAATAATTTTAAAAATTAGATTTCATGTTAATTTCATGTGCCCTTTTTTTGTCAATTTTTATTTTTTTTATTTATTTTCTAAAATAAAAACTACATATCAGATAAGGACGATTCATGCATTAAAATGAGCACCAGGTCCTCGTCCTTAAGAAAGAATACTCCTTTGTCCACATGCCGTTTGCTCTATCTCTTGTAGTTTAGGAGTTGTAGAACACTTTTTGGAGTGAAAGCTGGCCAAACACATGTGCTTTTTCCATCATAACTCCCAAACCATACATCCTGCAAGGACGATTTATACACCAAATTGTTTCTAATACATATATACACAAGACTGCATATTCAGAAAAAAGTTTTCTGGAATTTGATTTTTTTTCAAGAATCTTATTTAAAATTTTTTACATGAATCATAGTTTTTGACGTGGTTTTGTGCGATTTTTTTGATTTTTTAGCCATAACTTCTAAACCATACATCATAAAAGGACGATTTATGCATCAAAATGTTCCTTAAGCTACTACCCACAAGACTGTATCCTTAAAATAATTTTAAAAATTAGATTTCATGTTAATTTCATGTGCCCTTTTTTGTCGATTTTTATTTTTTTTATTTATTTTCTAAAATAAAAACTACATATCAGATAAGGACGATTCATGCATTAAAATGAGCACCAGGTCCTCGTCCTTAAGAAGGAATACTCCTTTGTCCACATGCCGTTTGCTCTATCTCTTGTAGTTTAGGAGTTGTAGAACACTTTTTGGAGTGAAAGCTGGCCAAACACATGTGCTTTTTCCATCATAACTCCCAAACCATACATCCTGCAAGGACGATTTATACACCAAATTGTTTCTAAAACATATATACACAAGACTGCATATTCAGAAAAAGTTTTCTGGAATTTGATTTTTTTTCAAGAATCTTATTTAAAATTTTTTACATGAATCATAGTTTTTGACGTGGTTTTGTGCGATTTTTTTGATTTTTTAGCCATAACTTCTAAACCATACATCATAAAAGGACGATTTATGCATCAAAATGTTCCTTAAGCTACTACCCACAAGACTGTATCCTTAAAATAATTTTAAAAATTAGATTTCATGTTAATTTCATGTGCCCTTTTTTGTCAATTTTTATTTTTTTTATTTATTTTCTAAAATAAAAACTACATATCAGATAAGGACGATTCATGCATTAAAATGAGTACCAGGTCCTCGTCCTTAAGAAGGAATACTCCTTTGTCCACATGCCGTTTGCTCTATCTCTTGTAGTTTAGGAGTTGTAGAACACTTTTTGGAGTGAAAGCTGGCCAAAAACATGTGATTTTTCCGTCATAACTCCCAAACCATACAACCTACAAGGACGATTTATACACCAAATTGTTTCTAATACATATATACACAAGACTGCATATTCAGAAAAAAGTTTTCTGGAATTTGATTTTTTTTCAAGAATCTTATTTAAAATTTTTTACATGAATCATAGTTTTTGACGTGGTTTTGTGCGATTTTTTGATTTTTTAGCCATAACTTCTAAACCATACATCATAAAAGGACGATTTATGCATCAAAATGTTCCTTAAGCTACTACCCACAAGACTGTATCCTTAAAATAATTTTAAAAATTAGATTTCATGTTAATTTCATGTGCCCTTTTTTGTCGATTTTTATTTTTTTTATTTATTTTCTAAAATAAAAACTACATATCAGATAAGGACGATTCATGCATTAAAATGAGCACCAGGTCCTCGTCCTTAAGAAGGAATACTCCTTTGTCCACATGCCGTTTGCTCTATCTCTTGAAGTTTAGGAGTTGTAGAATACTTTTTGGAGTGGAAGCTGGCCAAAAACATGTGCTTTTTCCGTCATAACTCCCAAACCATACATCCTACAAGGACGATTTATACACCAAATTGTTTCTAATACATATATACACAAGACTGCATATTCAGAAAAAAGTTTTCTGGAATTTGATTTTTTTTTTCAAGAATCTTATTTAAAATTTTTTACATGAATCATAGTTTTTGACGTGGTTTTGTGCGATTCTTTTGATTTGTTAGCCATAACTTCTAAACCATACATCATAAAAGGACGATTTATGCATCAAAATGTTCCTTAAGCTACTACCCACAAGACTGTATCCTTAAAATAATTTTAAAAATTAGATTTCATGTTAATTTCATGTGCCCTTTTTTGTCGATTTTTATTTTTTTTATTTATTTTCTAAAATAAAAACTACATATCAGATAAGGACGATTCATGCATTAAAATGAGCAACAGGTCCTCGTCCTTAAGAAGGGATACTCCTTTGTCCAAATGCCGTTTGCTCTATCTCTTGTAGTTTAGGAGTTGTAGAACACTTTTTGGAGTGAAAGCTGGCCAAAAACATGTGCTTTTTCCGTCATAACTCCCAAACCATACATCCTACAAGGACGATTTATACACCAAATTGTTTCTAATACATATATACACAAGACTGCATATTCAGAAAAAAGTTTTCTGGAATTTGATTTTTTTTCAAGAATCTTAGTTAAAATTTTTTACATGAATCATAGTTTTTGACGTGGTTTTTTGCGATTTTTTTGATTTTTTAGCCATAACTTCTAAACCATACATCATAAAAGGACGATTTATGCATCAAAATGTTCCTTAAGCTACTGTCCACAAGACTGTTTCCTTAAAATAATTTTAAAAATTAGATTTCATGTTAATTTCATGTGCCCTTTTTTGTCGATTTTTATTTTTTTATTTATTTTCTAAAATAAAAACTACATATCAGATAAGGACGATTCATGCATTAAAATGAGCACCAGGTCCTCGTCCTTAAGAAGAGATACTCCTTTGTCCAAATGCCGTTTGCTCTATCTCTTGTAGTTTAGGAGTTGTAGAATACTTTCTGGAGTGAAAGCTGGCCAAACACATGTGCTTTTTCCATCATAACTCCCAAACCATACATCCTGCAAGGACGATTTATACACCAAATTGTTTCTAATACATATATACACAAGACTGCATATTCAGAAAAAAGTTTTCTGGAATTTGATTTTTTTCAAGAATCTTATTTAAAATTTTTTACATGAATCATAGTTTTTGACGTGGTTTTGTGCGATTTTTTTGATTTTTTAGCCATAACTTCTAAACCATACATCATAAAAGGACGATTTATGCATCAAAATGTTCCCTAAGCTATTACCCACAAGACTGTATCCTTAAAATAATTTTAAAAATTAGATTTCATGTTAATTTCATGTGCCCTTTTTTTGTCAATTTTTATTTTTTTTATTTATTTTCTAAAATAAAAACTACATATCAGATAAGGACGATTCATGCATTAAAATGAGCACCAGGTCCTCGTCCTTAAGAAAGAATACTCCTTTGTCCACATGCCGTTTGCTCTATCTCTTGTAGTTTAGGAGTTGTAGAACACTTTTTGGAGTGAAAGCTGGCCAAACACATGTGCTTTTTCCATCATAACTCCCAAACCATACATCCTGCAAGGACGATTTATACACCAAATTGTTTCTAATACATATATACACAAGACTGCATATTCAGAAAAAAGTTTTCTGGAATTTGATTTTTTTTCAAGAATCTTATTTAAAATTTTTTACATGAATCATAGTTTTTGACGTGGTTTTGTGCGATTTTTTTGATTTTTTAGCCATAACTTCTAAACCATACATCATAAAAGGACGATTTATGCATCAAAATGTTCCTTAAGCTACTACCCACAAGACTGTATCCTTAAAATAATTTTAAAAATTAGATTTCATGTTAATTTCATGTGCCCTTTTTTGTCAATTTTTATTTTTTTTATTTATTTTCTAAAATAAAAACTACATATCAGATGAGGACGATTCATGCATTAAAATGAGCACCAGGTCCTCGTCCTTAAGAAGGAATACTCCTTTGTCCAAATGCCGTTTGCTCTATCTCTTGTAGTTTAGGAGTTGTAGAACACTTTCTGGAGTGAAAGCTGGCCAAACACATGTGCTTTTTCCATCATAACTCCCAAACCATACATCCTACAAGGACGATTTATACACCAAATTGTTTCTAATACATATATACACAAGACTGAATATTCAGAAAAAAGTTTTCTGGAATTTGATTTTTTTTCAAGAATCTTATTTAAAATTTTTTACATGAATCATAGTTTTTGACGTGGTTTTGTGCGATTTTTTTGATTTTTTAGCCATAACTTCTAAACCATACATCATAAAACGACGATTTATGCATCAAAATGTTCCTTAAGCTATTACCCACAAGACTGTATCCTTAAAATAATTTTAAAAATTAGATTTAATGTTAATTTCATGTGCCCTTTTTTTGTCAATTTTTATTTTTTTTATTTATTTTCTAAAATAAAAACTACATATCAGATAAGGACGATTCATGCATTAAAATGAGCACCAGGTCCTCGTCCTTAAGAAGGAATACTCCTTTGTCCACATGCCGTTTGCTCTATCTCTTGAAGTTTAGGAGTTGTAGAATACTTTTTGGAGTGGAAGCTGGCCAAAAACATGTGCTTTTTCCGTCATAACTCCCAAACCATACATCCTACAAGGACGATTTATACACCAAATTGTTTCTAATACATATATACACAAGACTGCATATTCAGAAAAAAGTTTTCTGGAATTTGATTTTTTTTCAAGAATCTTATTTAAAATTTTTTACATGAATCATAGTTTTTGACGTGGTTTTGTGCGATTTTTTTGATTTTTTAGCCATAACTTCTAAACCATCATCATAAAAGGACGATTTATGCATCAAAATGTTCCTTAAGCTACTGCCCACAAGACTGTATCCTTAAAATAATTTAAAAAATTAGATTTCATGTTAATTTCATGTGCCCTTTTTTGTCGATTTTTATTTTTTTTATTTATTTTCTAAAATAAAAACTACATATCAGATAAGGACGATTCATGCATTAAAATGAGCACCAGGTCCTCGTCCTTAAGAAGGGATACTCCTTTATCCAAATGCCGTTTGCTCTATCTCTTGTAGTTTAGGAGTTGTAGAATACTTTTTGGAGTGGAAGCTGGCCAAAAACATGTGCTTTTTCCGTCATAACTCCCAAACCATACATCCTACAAGGACGATTTATACACCAAATTGTTTCTAATACATATATACACAAGACTGCATATTCAGAAAAAAGTTTTCTGGAATTTGATTTTTTTTTCAAGAATCTTATTTAAAATTTTTTACATGAATCATAGTTTTTGACGTGGTTTTGTGCGATTTTTTTGATTTGTTAGCCATAACTTCTAAACCATACATCATAAAACGACGATTTATGCATCAAAATGTTCCTTAAGCTATTACCCACAAGACTGTATCCTTAAAATAATTTTAAAAATTAGATTTAATGTTAATTTCATGTGCCCTTTTTTTGTCAATTTTTATTTTTTTTATTTATTTTCTAAAATAAAAACTACATATCAGATAAGGACGATTCATGCATTAAAATGAGCACCAGGTCCTCGTCCTTAAGAAGGAATACTCCTTTGTCCACATGCCGTTTGCTCTATCTCTTGAAGTTTAGGAGTTGTAGAATACTTTTTGGAGTGGAAGCTGGCCAAAAACATGTGCTTTTTCCGTCATAACTCCCAAACCATACATCCTACAAGGACGATTTATACACCAAATTGTTTCTAATACATATATACACAAGACTGCATATTCAGAAAAAAGTTTTCTGGAATTTGATTTTTTTTCAAGAATCTTATTTAAAATTTTTTACATGAATCATAGTTTTTGACGTGGTTTTGTGCGATTTTTTTGATTTTTTAGCCATAACTTCTAAACCATCATCATAAAAGGACGATTTATGCATCAAAATGTTCCTTAAGCTACTGCCCACAAGACTGTATCCTTAAAATAATTTAAAAAATTAGATTTCATGTTAATTTCATGTGCCCTTTTTTGTCGATTTTTATTTTTTTTATTTATTTTCTAAAATAAAAACTACATATCAGATAAGGACGATTCATGCATTAAAATGAGCACCAGGTCCTCGTCCTTAAGAAGGGATACTCCTTTATCCAAATGCCGTTTGCTCTATCTCTTGTAGTTTAGGAGTTGTAGAATACTTTTTGGAGTGGAAGCTGGCCAAAAACATGTGCTTTTTCCGTCATAACTCCCAAACCATACATCCTACAAGGACGATTTATACACCAAATTGTTTCTAATACATATATACACAAGACTGCATATTCAGAAAAAAGTTTTCTGGAATTTGATTTTTTTTTCAAGAATCTTATTTAAAATTTTTTACATGAATCATAGTTTTTGACGTGGTTTTGTGCGATTTTTTTGATTTGTTAGCCATAACTTCTAAACCATACATCATAAAAGGACGATTTATGCATCAAAATGTTCCTTAAGCTACTACCCACAAGACTGTATCCTTAAAATAATTTTAAAAATTAGATTTCATGTTAATTTCATGTGCCCTTTTTTGTCAATTTTTATTTTTTTTATTTATTTTCTAAAATAAAAACTACATATCAGATAAGGACGATTCATGCATTAAAATGAGCACCAGGTCCTCGTCCTTAAGAAGGAATACTCCTTTGTCCAAATGCCGTTTGCTCTATCTCTTGTAGTTTAGGAGTTGTAGAACACTTTCTGGAGTGAAAGCTGGCCAAACACATGTGCTTTTTCCATCATAACTCCCAAACCATACATCCTGCAAGGACGATTTATACACCAAATTGTTTCTAATACATATATACACAAGACTGCATATTCAGAAAAAAGTTTTCTGGAATTTGATTTTTTTTCAAGAATCTTATTTAAAATTTTTTTCATGAATCATAGTTTTTGACGTGGTTTTGTGCGATTTTTTTGATTTTTTAGCCATAACTTCTAAACCATACATCATAAAAGGACGATTTATGCATCAAAATGTTCCTTAAGCTACTGCCCACAAGACTGTATCCTTAAAATAATTTTAAAAATTAGATTTCATGTTAATTTCATGTGCCCTTTTTTGTCAATTTTTATTTTTTTTATTTATTTTCTAAAATAAAAACTACATATCAGATAAGGACGATTGATGCATTAAAATGAGCACCAGGTCCTCGTCCTTAAGAAGGGATACTCCTTTGTCCAAATGCCGTTTGCTCTATCTCTTGTAGTTTAGGAGTTGTAGAACACTTTTTGGAGTGAAAGCTGGCCAAAAACATGTGATTTTTCCGTCATAACTCCCAAACCATACAACCTACAAGGACGATTTATACACCAAATTGTTTCTAATACATATATACACAAGACTGCATATTCAGAAAAAAGTTTTCTGGAATTTGATTTTTTTTCAAGAATCTTAGTTAAAATTTTTTACATGAATCATAGTTTTTGACGTGGTTTTTTGCGATTTTTTTGATTTTTTAGCCATAACTTCTAAACCATACATCATAAAAGGACGATTTATGCATCAAAATGTTCCTTAAGCTACTGCCCATAAGACTGTATCCTTGAAATAATTTTAAAAATTAGATTTCATGTTAATTTCATGTGCCCTTTTTTGTCGATTTTTTTTTTTTTATTTATTTTCTAAAATAAAAACTACATATCAGATAAGGACGATTCATGCATTAAAATGAGCACCAGGTCCTCTTCCTTAAGAAGGGATACTCCTTTGTCCAAATGCCGTTTGCTCTATATCTTGTAGTTTAGGAGTTGTAGAACACTTTTTGGAGTGAAAGCTGGCCAAAAACATATGCTTTTTCCGTCATAACTCCCAAACCATACATCCTACAAGGACGATTTATACTCTAAATTGTTTCTAATACATATATACACAAGACTGCATATTCAGAAAAAAGTTTTCTGGAATTTGATTTTTTTTCAAGAATCTTATTTAAAATTTTTTACATGAATCATAGTTTTTGACGTGGTTTTGTGCGATTTTTTTGATTTTTTAGCCATAACTTCTAAACCATACATCATAAAAGGATGATTTATGCATCAAAATGTTCCTTAAGCTACTGTCCACAAGACTGTATCCTTAAAATAATTTTAAAAATTAGATTTCATGTTAATTTCATGTGCCCTTTTTTGTCAATTTATATTTTTTTTTATTTATTTTCTAAAATAAAAACTACATATCAGATGAGGACGATTCATGCATTAAAATGAGCACCAGGTCCTCGTCCTTAAGAAGGAATACTCCTTTGTCCAAATGCCGTTTGCTCTATCTCTTGTAGTTTAGGAGTTGTAGAACACTTTCTGGAGTGAAAGCTGGCCAAACACATGTGCTTTTTCCATCATAACTCCCAAACCATACATCCTGCAAGGACGATTTATACACCAAATTGTTTCTAATACATATATACACAAGACTGAATATTCAGAAAAAAGTTTTCTGGAATTTGATTTTTTTTCAAGAATCTTATTTAAAATTTTTTACATGAATCATAGTTTTTGACGTGGTTTTGTGCGATTTTTTTGATTTTTTAGCCATAACTTCTAAACCATACATCATAAAAGGACGATTTATGCATCAAAATGTTCCCTAAGCTACTGCCCACAAGACTGTATCCTTAAAATTATTTTAAAAATTAGATTTCATGTTAATTTCATGTGCCCTTTTTTGTCGATTTTTATTTTTTTTATTTATTTTCTAAAATAAAAACTACATATCAGATAAGGACGATTCATGCATTAAAATGGGCAACAGGTCCTCTTCCTTAAGAAGGGATACTCCTTTGTCCAAATGCTGTTTGCTCTATCTCTTGTAGTTTAGGAGTTGTAGAACACTTTTTGGAGTGAAAGCTGGCCAAACACATGTGCTTTTTCCGTCATAACTCCCAAACCATACATCCTACAAGGACGATTTATACACCAAATTGTTTCTAATACACATATACACAAGACTGCATATTCAGAAAAAAGTTTTCTGGAATTTGATTTTTTTTCAAGAATCTTATTTAAAATTTTTTACATGAATCATAGTTTTTGACGTGGTTTTGTGCGATTTTTTTGATTTTTTAGCCATAACTTCTAAACCATACATCATAAAAGGACGATTTATGCATCAAAATGTTCCTTAAGCTACTACCCACAAGACTGTATCCTTAAAATAATTTAAAAAATTAGATTTCATGTTAATTTCATGTGCCCTTTTTTGTCGATTTTTATTTTTTTTATTTATTTTCTAAAATAAAAACTACATATCAGATAAGGACGATTCATGCATTAAAATGGGCAACAGGTCCTCTTCCTTAAGAAGGGATACTCCTTTGTCCAAATGCTGTTTGCTCTATCTCTTGTAGTTTAGGAGTTGTAGAACACTTTTTGGAGTGAAAGCTGGCCAAACACATGTGCTTTTTCCGTCATAACTCCCAAACCATACATCCTACAAGGACGATTTATACACCAAATTGTTTCTAATACACATATACACAAGACTGCATATTCAGAAAAAAGTTTTCTGGAATTTGATTTTTTTTCAAGAATCTTATTTAAAATTTTTTACATGAATCATAGTTTTTGACGTGGTTTTGTGCGATTTTTTTGATTTTTTAGCCATAACTTCTAAACCATACATCATAAAAGGACGATTTATGCATCAAAATGTTCCTTAAGCTACTGCCCACAAGATTGTATCCTTAAAATAATTTAAAAAATTAGATTTCATGTTAATTTCATGTGCCCTTTTTTGTCGATTTTTATTTTTTTTATTTATTTTCTAAAATAAAAACTACATATCAGATAAGGACGATTCATGCATTAAAATGAGCACCAGGTCCTCGTCCTTAAGAAGGGATACTCCTTTGTCCAAATGCTGTTTGCTCTATCTCTTGTAGTTTAGGAGTTGTAGAATACTTTTTGGAGTGGAAGCTGGCCAAAAACATGTGCTTTTTCCGTCATAACTCCCAAACCATACATCCTACAAGGACGATTTATACACCAAATTGTTTCTAATACATATATACACAAGACTGCATATTCAGAAAAAAGTTTTCTGGAATTTGATTTTTTTTTCAAGAATCTTATTTAAAATTTTTTACATGAATCATAGTTTTTGACGTGGTTTTGTGCGATTTTTTTGATTTGTTAGCCATAACTTCTAAACCATACATCATAAAAGGACGATTTATGCATCAAAATGTTCCTTAAGCTACTACCCACAAGACTGTATCCTTAAAATAATTTTAAAAATCAGATTTCATGTTAATTTCATGTGCCCTTTTTTGTCAATTTTTATTTTTTTTATTTATTTTCTAAAATAAAAACTACATATCAGATAAGGACGATTCATGCATTAAAATGAGCACCAGGTCCTCGTCCTTAAGAAGAAATACTCCTTTGTCCAAATGCCGTTTGCTCTATCTCTTGTAGTTTAGGAGTTGTAGAACACTTTCTGGAGTGAAAGCTGGCCAAACATATGTGCTTTTTCCATCATAACTCCCAAACCATACATCCTGCAAGGACCATTTATACACCAAATTGTTTCTAATACATATATACACAAGACTGCATATTCAGAAAAAAGTTTTCTGGAATTTGATTTTTTTTCAAGAATCTTATTTAAAATTTTTTTCATGAATCATAGTTTTTGACGTGGTTTTGTGCGATTTTTTTGATTTTTTAGCCATAACTTCTAAACCATACATCATAAAAGGACGATTTATGCATCAAAATGTTCCTTAAGCTACTGCCCACAAGACTGTATCCTTAAAATAATTTTAAAAATTAGATTTCATGTTAATTTCATGTGCCCTTTTTTGTCAATTTTTATTTTTTTTATTTATTTTCTAAAATAAAAACTACATATCAGATAAGGACGATTGATGCATTAAAATGAGCACCAGGTCCTCGTCCTTAAGAAGGGATACTCCTTTGTCCAAATGCTGTTTGCTCTATCTCTTGTAGTTTAGGAGTTGTAGAACACTTTTTGGAGTGAAAGCTGGCCAAAAACATGTGATTTTTCCGTCATAACTCCCAAACCATACAACCTACAAGGACGATTTATACACCAAATTGTTTCTAATACATATATAAACAAGACTGCATATTCAGAAAAAAGTTTTCTGGAATTTGATTTTTTTTCAAGAATCTTATTTAAAATTTTTTACATGAATCATAGTTTTTGACGTGGTTTTGTGCGATTTTTTTGATTTGTTAGCCATAACTTCTAAACCATACATCATAAAAGGACGATTTATGCATCAAAATGTTCCTTAAGCTACTACCCACAAGACTGTATCCTTAAAATAATTTTAAAAATTAGATTTCATGTTAATTTCATGTGCCCTTTTTTGTCAATTTTTATTTTTTTTATTTATTTTCTAAAATAAAAACTACATATCAGATAAGGACGATTCATGCATTAAAATGAGCACCAGGTCCTCGTCCTTAAGAAGGAATACTCCTTTGTCCAAATGCCGTTTGCTCTATCTCTTGTAGTTTAGGAGTTGTAGAACACTTTCTGGAGTGAAAGCTGGCCAAACACATGTGCTTTTTCCATCATAACTCCCAAACCATACATCCTGCAAGGACGATTTATACACCAAATTGTTTCTAATACATATATACACAAGACTGCATATTCAGAAAAAAGTTTTCTGGAATTTGATTTTTTTTCAAGAATCTTATTTAAAATTTTTTTCATGAATCATAGTTTTTGACGTGGTTTTGTGCGATTTTTTTGATTTTTTAGCCATAACTTCTAAACCACCCAAGTAACATTGTTGGAGCAACTAGGTGCGAGTGAGTCCTAAAAGTGTTCTATAGGTGTATAATATGCGGTTAAAGCTTTACCGTAGCTTTGTTTGCTGCTAGTTGCTTTTAATTTTAAAGAAAATGCTCTAAATATGATTTTTTTACCATTTTGAGCTTTAATACTTTATACAGCTCTGTAAAGGATTTTATCAAATCTGCAAAAGAGCAGAACTCTAAAATTTACTACTTGCTCTGTAAAGGATCTTTTAAAGTAATAAAAATTACTATACAGCAGTTTTAAAACTCGTAGATTGAGTATAATATTTGCTTTAATGTGTATTTTTGTATTGCATTTTTAAAGCGAATAGATATAAAATACTGTAAATTAATGCAATAAATTTTTTGGGAATAACAAGTGACTAAAAAAATCTGATAAAGAGCTTCTTTGAAAAAAATGGCGATCTTATAAAAAATAGAAAATCTTCGGAGTTGAAGCAAGCTAAATATTAGTGTTTACAATAATATTTAAAACGAAATTGATGATTTCTATGATACATATATTTAAGAATAAAGTACTTAAATCATTTTTAGTTGATCTTAAAGAATGTTAAAAATTTTCCAACTATTTTTAAATAATTAACACTTCTTAATTTTAATTATTTGTTAAGCCCGTTGTAGTTTTTCGAAGTACTACATTCACGTTTCCGATAAATTCAAAAGCGCACCGAAATTCGCAGCATATAACGAATACACGAACATGAGTCTGATATAATAATCACTTTATTATTTCTTTAATTTATTTGTCATTCTTATCATCACAAACACTTGTCAAATTTTATATATTTATTGAGTTTATTTTTAACACATACATACATACTTAAACGAATAATAAAAAGAGCTTTGCAAGAGCTCTTATTTGGGTTTGACAGGGACTCTTTTAAAAGTTTACAGCTACTTCTACTCCTCATATGAAGTAAAAATAGTGCTTTTAAACTCAAGAAAGTAGCCTTATATATTCTCTGCAAGAGCTTTAGTAGCGCGACTAAAGCTATAGTTGAAGCTTGCTGCTATATAAGATAGCACTATAAGCTCTGCAAGAATGAATATATGGCTAATATTGTTACTTGGGCATACATCATAAAAGGACGATTTATGCATCAAAATGTTCCTTAAGCTACTGCCCACAAGACTGTATCCTTAAACTAATTTTAAAAATTAGATTTCATGTTAATTTCATGTGCCCTTTTTTGTCAATTTTTATTTTTTTTATTTATTTTCTAAAATAAAAACTACATATCAGATAAGGACGATTGATGCATTAAAATGAGCACCAGGTCCTCGTCCTTAAGAAGGGATACTCTTTTGTCCAAATGCCGTTTGCTCTATCTCTTGTAGTTTAGGAGTTGTAGAACACTTTTTGGAGTGAAAGCTGGCCAAAAACATGTGATTTTTCCGTCATAACTCCCAAACCATACAACCTACAAGGACGATTTATACACCAAATTGTTTCTAATACATATATACACAAGACTGCATATTCAGAAAAAAGTTTTCTGGAATTTGATTTTTTTTCAAGAATCTTAGTTAAAATTTTTTACATGAATCATAGTTTTTGACGTGGTTTTTTGCGATTTTTTTGATTTTTTAGCCATAACTTCTAAACCATACATCATAAAAGGACGATTTATGCATCAAAATGTTCCTTAAGCTACTGCCCATAAGACTGTATCCTTGAAATAATTTTAAAAATTAGATTTCATGTTAATTTCATGTGCCCTTTTTTGTCGATTTTTTTTTTTTTATTTATTTTCTAAAATAAAAACTACATATCAGATAAGGACGATTCATGCATTAAAATGAGCACCAGGTCCTCGTCCTTAAGAAGGGATACTCCTCTGTCCAAATGCCGTTTGCTCTATATCTTGTAGTTTAGGAGTTGTAGAACACTTTTTGGAGTGAAAGCTGGCCAAAAACATATGCTTTTTCCGTCATAACTCCCAAACCATACATCCTACAAGGACGATTTATACACTAAATTGTTTCTAATACATATATACACAAGACTGCATATTCAGAAAAAAGTTTTCTGGAATTTGATTTTTTTTCAAGAATCTTATTTAAAATTTTTTACATGAATCATAGTTTTTGACGTGGTTTTGTGCGATTTTTTTGATTTTTTAGCCATAACTTCTAAACCATACATCATAAAAGGACGATTTATGCATCAAAATGTTCCTTAAGCTACTACCCACAAGACTGTATCCTTAAAATAATTTTAAAAATTAGATTTCATGTTAATTTCATGTGCCCTTTTTTGTCGATTTTTATTTTTTTATTTATTTTCTAAAATAAAAACTACATATCAGATAAGGACGATTCATGCATTAAAATGAGCACCAGGTCCTCGTCCTTAAGAAGAAATACTCCTCTGTCCACATGCCGTTTGCTCTATCTCTTGTAGTTTAGGAGTTGTAGAACACTTTTTGGAGTGAAAGCTGGCCAAACACATGTGCTTTTTCCATCATAACTCCCAAACCATACATCCTGCAAGGACGATTTATACACCAAATTGTTTCTAATACATATATACACAAGACTGCATATTCAGAAAAAAGTTTTCTGGAATTTGATTTTTTTCAAGAATCTTATTTAAAATTTTTTACATGAATCATAGTTTTTGACGTGGTTTTGTGCGATTTTTTTGATTTTTTAGCCATAACTTCTAAACCATACATCATAAAAGGACGATTTATGCATCAAAATGTTCCTTAAGCTATTACCCACAAGACTGTATCCTTAAAATAATTTTAAAAATTAGATTTCATGTTAATTTCATGTGCCCTTTTTTGTCGATTTTTATTTTTTTTATTTATTTTCTAAAATAAAAACTAAATATCAGATAAGGACGATTCATGCATTAAAATGAGCACCAGGTCCTCGTCCTTAAGAAGAGATACTCCTTTGTCCAAATGCCGTTTGCTCTATCTCTTGTAGTTTAGGAGTTGTAGAATACTTTCTGGAGTGAAAGCTGGCCAAACACATGTGCTTTTTCCATCATAACTCCCAAACCATACATCCTGCAAGGACGATTTATACACCAAATTGTTTCTAATACATATATACACAAGACTGCATATTCAGAAAAAAGTTTTCTGGAATTTGATTTTTTTCAAGAATCTTATTTAAAATTTTTTACATGAATCATAGTTTTTGACGTGGTTTTGTGCGATTTTTTTGATTTTTTAGCCATAACTTCTAAACCATACATCATAAAAGGACGATTTATGCATCAAAATGTTCCTTAAGCTACTGCCCACAAGACTGTATCCTTAAAATAATTTTAAAAATTAGATTTCATGTTAATTTCATGTGCCCTTTTTTTGTCAATTTATATTTTTTTTTATTTATTTTCTAAAATAAAAACTACATATCAGATGAGGACGATTCATGCATTAAAATGAGCACCAGGTCCTCGTCCTTAAGAAGGAATACTCCTTTGTCCAAATGCCGTTTGCTCTATCTCTTGTAGTTTAGGAGTTGTAGAACACTTTCTGGAGTGAAAGCTGGCCAAACACATGTGCTTTTTTCATCATAACTCCCAAACCATACATCCTGCAAGGACGATTTATACACCAAATTGTTTCTAATACATATATACACAAGACTGAATATTCAGAAAAAAGTTTTCTGGAATTTGATTTTTTTTCAAGAATCTTATTTAAAATTTTTTACATGAATCATAGTTTTTGACGTGGTTTTGTGCGATTTTTTTGATTTTTTAGCCATAACTTCTAAACCATACATCATAAAAGGACGATTTATGCATCAAAATGTTCCTTAAGCTACTGCCCACAAGATTGTATCCTTAAAATAATTTAAAAAATTAGATTTCATGTTAATTTCATGTGCCCTTTTTTGTCGATTTTTATTTTTTTTATTTATTTTCTAAAATAAAAACTACATATCAGATAAGGACGATTCATGCATTAAAATGGGCAACAGGTCCTCTTCCTTAAGAAGGGATACTCCTTTGTCCAAATGCTGTTTGCTCTATCTCTTGTAGTTTAGGAGTTGTAGAACACTTTTTGGAGTGAAAGCTGGCCAAACACATGTGCTTTTTCCGTCATAACTCCCAAACCATACATCCTACAAGGACGATTTATACACCAAATTGTTTCTAATACACATATACACAAGACTGCATATTCAGAAAAAAGTTTTCTGGAATTTGATTTTTTTTCAAGAATCTTATTTAAAATTTTTTACATGAATCATAGTTTTTGACGTGGTTTTGTGCGATTTTTTTGATTTTTTAGCCATAACTTCTAAACCATACATCATAAAAGGACGATTTATGCATCAAAATGTTCCTTAAGCTACTGCCCACAAGATTGTATCCTTAAAATAATTTAAAAAAATTAGATTTCATGTTAATTTCATGTGCCCTTTTTTGTCGATTTTTATTTTTTTTATTTATTTTCTAAAATAAAAACTACATATCAGATAAGGACGATTCATGCATTAAAATGAGCACCAGGTCCTCGTCCTTAAGAAGGGATACTCCTTTGTCCAAATGCCGTTTGCTCTATCTCTTGTAGTTTAGGAGTTGTAGAATACTTTTTGGAGTGGAAGCTGGCCAAAAACATGTGCTTTTTCCGTCATAACTCCCAAACCATACATCCTACAAGGACGATTTATACACCAAATTGTTTCTAATACATATATACACAAGACTGCATATTCAGAAAAAGTTTTCTGGAATTTGATTTTTTTTTCAAGAATCTTATTTAAAATTTTTTACATGAATCATAGTTTTTGACGTGGTTTTGTGCGATTTTTTTGATTTGTTAGCCATAACTTCTAAACCATACATCATAAAAGGACGATTTATGCATCAAAATGTTCCTTAAGCTACTACCCACAAGACTGTATCCTTAAAATAATTTTAAAAATCAGATTTCATGTTAATTTCATGTGCCCTTTTTTGTCAATTTTTATTTTTTTTATTTATTTTCTAAAATAAAAACTACATATCAGATAAGGACGATTCATGCATTAAAATGAGCACCAGGTCCTCGTCCTTAAGAAGGAATACTCCTTTGTCCAAATGCCGTTTGCTCTATCTCTTGTAGTTTAGGAGTTGTAGAACACTTTCTGGAGTGAAAGCTGGCCAAACATATGTGCTTTTTCCATCATAACTCCCAAACCATACATCCTGCAAGGACCATTTATACACCAAATTGTTTCTAATACATATATACACAAGACTGCATATTCAGAAAAAAGTTTTCTGGAATTTGATTTTTTTTCAAGAATCTTATTTAAAATTTTTTCATGAATCATAGTTTTTGACGTGGTTTTGTGCGATTTTTTTGATTTTTTAGCCATAACTTCTAAACCATACATCATAAAAGGACGATTTATGCATCAAAATGTTCCTTAAGCTACTGCCCACAAGACTGTATCCTTAAAATAATTTTAAAAATTAGATTTCATGTTAATTTCATGTGCCCTTTTTTGTCAATTTTTATTTTTTTTATTTATTTTCTAAAATAAAAACTACATATCAGATAAGGACGATTGATGCATTAAAATGAGCACCAGGTCCTCGTCCTTAAGAAGGGATACTCCTTTGTCCAAATGCCGTTTGCTTTATCTCTTGTAGTTTAGGAGTTGTAGAACACTTTTTGGAGTGAAAGCTGGCCAAAAACATGTGATTTTTCCGTCATAACTCCCAAACCATACAACCTACAAGGACGATTTATACACCAAATTGTTTCTAATACATATATTAACAAGACTGCATATTCAGAAAAAAGTTTTCTGGAATTTGATTTTTTTTCAAGAATCTTATTTAAAATTTTTTACATGAATCATAGTTTTTGACGTGGTTTTGTGCGATTTTTTTGATTTTTTAGCCATAACTTCTAAACCATACATCATAAAAGGACGATTTATGCATCAAAATGTTCCTTAAGCTACTGCCCACAAGACTGTATCCTTAAAATAATTTTAAAAATTAGATTTCATGTTAATTTCATGTGCCCTTTTTTGTCGATTTTTATTTTTTTTATTTATTTTCTAAAATAAAAACTACATATCAGATAAGGACGATTCATGCATTAAAATGGGCAACAGGTCCTCGTCCTTAAGAAGGGATACTCCTTTGTCCAAATGCTGTTTGCTCTATCTCTTGTAGTTTAGGAGTTGTAGAACACTTTTTGGAGTGAAAGCTGGCCAAACACATGTGCTTTTTCCGTCATAACTCCCAAACCATACATCCAACAAGGACGATTTATACACCAAATTGTTTCTAATACATATATACACAAGACTGCATATTCAGAAAAAAGTTTTCTGGAATTTGATTTTTTTTCAAGAATCTTATTTAAAATTTTTTACATGAATCATAGTTTTTGACGTGGTTTTGTGCGATTTTTTTGATTTTTTAGCCATAACTTCTAAACCATACATCATAAAAGGACGATTTATGCATCAAAATGTTCCTTAAGCTACTGCCCACAAGACTGTATCCTTAAAATAATTTAAAAAATTAGATTTCATGTTAATTTCATGTGCCCTTTTTTGTCGATTTTTATTTTTTTTATTTATTTTCTAAAATAAAAACTACATATCAGATAAGGACGATTCATGCATTAAAATGAGCACCAGGTCCTCGTCCTTAAGAAGGGATACTCCTTTGTCCAAATGCCGTTTGCTCTATCTCTTGTAGTTTAGGAGTTGTAGAATACTTTTTGGAGTGGAAGCTGGCCAAAAACATGTGCTTTTTCCGTCATAACTCCCAAACCATACATCCTACAAGGACGATTTATACACCAAATTGTTTCTAATACATATATACACAAGACTGCATATTCAGAAAAAAGTTTTCTGGAATTTGATTTTTTTTTCAAGAATCTTATTTAAAATTTTTTACATGAATCATAGTTTTTGACGTGGTTTTGTGCGATTTTTTTGATTTGTTAGCCATAACTTCTAAACCATACATCATAAAAGGACGATTTATGCATCAAAATGTTCCTTAAGCTACTACCCACAAGACTGTATCCTTAAAATAATTTTAAAAATTAGATTTCATGTTAATTTCATGTGCCCTTTTTTGTCGATTTTTATTTTTTTTATTTATTTTCTAAAATAAAAACTACATATCAGATAAGGACGATTCATGCATTAAAATGAGCACCAGGTCCTCGTCCTTAAGAAGGGATACTCCTCTGTCCAAATGCTGTTTGCTCTATCTCTTGTAGTTTAGGAGTAGTAGAATACTTTTTGGAGTGGAAGCTGGCCAAAAACATGTGCTTTTTCCGTCATAACTCCCAAACCATACATCCTACAAGGACGATTTATACACCAAATTGTTTCTAATACATATATACACAAGACTGCATATTCAGAAAAAAGTTTTCTGGAATTTGATTTTTTTCAAGAATCTTATTTAAAATTTTTTACATGAATCATAGTTTTTGACGTGGTTTTGTGCGATTTTTTTGATTTTTTAGCCATAACTTCTAAACCATACATCATAAAAGGACGATTTATGCATCAAAATGTTCCTTAAGCTATTACCCACAAGACTGTATCCTTAAAATAATTTTAAAAATTAGATTTCATGTTAATTTCATGTGCCCTTTTTTGTTAATTTTTATTTTTTTTATTTATTTTCTAAAATAAAAACTACATATCAGATAAGGACGATTGATGCATTAAAATGAGCACCAGGTCCTCGTCCTTAAGAAGGGATACTCCTTTTTCCAAATGCCGTTTGCTCTATCTCTTGTAGTTTAGGAGTTGTAGAACACTTTTTGGAGTGAAAGCTGGCCAAAAACATGTGATTTTTCCGTCATAACTCCCAAACCATACAACCTACAAGGACGATTTATACACCAAATTGTTTCTAATACATATATAAACAAGACTGCATATTCAGAAAAAAGTTTTCTGGAATTTGATTTTTTTTCAAGAATCTTATTTAAAATTTTTTACATGAATCATAGTTTTTGACGTGGTTTTGTGCGATTTTTTTGATTTTTTAGCCATAACTTCTAAACCTTACATCATAAAAGGACGATTTATGCATCAAAATGTTCCTTAAGCTACTACCCACAAGACTGTATCCTTAAAATAATTTTAAAAATTAGATTTCATGTTAATTTCATGTGCCCTTTTTTGTCGATTTTTATTTTTTTTATTTATTTTCTAAAATAAAAACTACATATCAGATAAGGACGATTCATGCATTAAAATGAGCACCAGGTCCTCGTCCTTAAGAAGGAATACTCCTTTGTCCACATGCCGTTTGCTCTATCTCTTGTAGTTTAGGAGTTGTAGAACACTTTTTGGAGTGAAAGCTGGCCAAACACATGTGCTTTTTCCATCATAACTCCCAAACCATACATCCTGCAAGGACGATTTATACACCAAATTGTTTCTAATACATATATACACAAGACTGCATATTCAGAAAAAAGTTTTCTGGAATTTGATTTTTTTTTCAAGAATCTTATTTAAAATTTTTTACATGAATCATAGTTTTTGACGTGGTTTTGTGCGATTTTTTTGATTTTTTAGCCATAACTTCTAAACCATACATCATAAAAGGACGATTTATGCTTAAAAATGTTCCTTAAGCTACTACCCACAAGACTGTATCCTTAAAATAATTTTAAAAATTAGATTTCATGTTAATTTCATGTGCCCTTTTTTGTCGATTTTTATTTTTTTTATTTATTTTCTAAAATAAAAACTACATATCAGATAAGGACGATTCATGCATTAAAATGAGCACCAGGTCCTCGTCCTTAAGAAAAAATACTCCTTTGTCCACATGCCGTTTGCTCTATCTCTTGTAGTTTAGGAGTTGTAGAACACTTTTTGGAGTGAAAGCTGGCCAAACACATGTGCTTTTTCCGTCATAACTCCCAAACCATACATCCTACAAGGACGATTTATACACCAAATTGTTTCTAATACATATATACACAAGACTGCATATTCAGAAAAAAGTTTTCTGGAATTTGATTTTTTTTCAAGAATCTTATTTAAAATTTTTTACATGAATCATAGTTTTTGACGTGGTTTTGTGCGATTTTTTTGATTTTTTAGCCATAACTTCTAAACCATACATCATAAAAGGACGATTTATGCATCAAAATGTTCCTTAAGCTACTGCCCACAAGACTGTATCCTTAAAATAATTTAAAAAAAATTAGATTTCATGTTAATTTCATGTGCCCTTTTTTGTCGATTTTTATTTTTTTTATTTATTTTCTAAAATAAAAACTACATATCAGATAAGGACGATTCATGCATTAAAATGAGCACCAGGTCCTCGTCCTTAAGAAGGGATACTCCTCTGTCCAAATGCTGTTTGCTCTATCTCTTGTAGTTTAGGAGTTGTAGAATACTTTTTGGAGTGGAAGCTGGCCAAAAACATGTGCTTTTTCCGTCATAACTCCCAAACCATACATCCTACAAGGACGATTTATACACCAAATTGTTTCTAATACATATATACACAAGACTGCATATTCAGAAAAAAGTTTTCTGGAATTTGATTTTTTTTTCAAGAATCTTATTTAAAATTTTTTACATGAATCATAGTTTTTGACGTGGTTTTGTGCGATTCTTTTGATTTGTTAGCCATAACTTCTAAACCATACATCATAAAAGGACGATTTATGCATCAAAATGTTCCTTAAGCTACTACCCACAAGACTGTATCCTTAAAATAATTTTAAAAATTAGATTTCATGTTAATTTCATGTGCCCTTTTTTGTCGATTTTTATTTTTTTTATTTATTTTCTAAAATAAAAACTACATATCAGATAAGGACGATTCATGCATTAAAATGAGCACCAGGTCCTCGTCCTTAAGAAGGGATACTCCTCTGTCCAAATGCTGTTTGCTCTATCTCTTGTAGTTTAGGAGTTGTAGAATACTTTTTGGAGTGGAAGCTGGCCAAAAACATGTGCTTTTTCCGTCATAACTCCCAAACCATACATCCTACAAGGACGATTTATACACCAAATTGTTTCTAATACATATATACACAAGACTGCATATTCAGAAAAAAGTTTTCTGGAATTTGATTTTTTTCAAGAATCTTATTTAAAATTTTTTACATGAATCATAGTTTTTGACGTGGTTTTGTGCGATTTTTTTGATTTTTTAGCCATAACTTCTAAACCATACATCATAAAAGGACGATTTATGCATCAAAATGTTCCTTAAGCTATTACCCACAAGACTGTATCCTTAAAATAATTTAAAAAATTAGATTTCATGTTAATTTCATGTGCCCTTTTTTGTTAATTTTTATTTTTTTTATTTATTTTCTAAAATAAAAACTACATATCAGATAAGGACGATTGATGCATTAAAATGAGCACCAGGTCCTCGTCCTTAAGAAGGGATACTCCTTTTTCCAAATGCCGTTTGCTCTATCTCTTGTAGTTTAGGAGTTGTAGAACACTTTTTGGAGTGAAAGCTGGCCAAAAACATGTGATTTTTCCGTCATAACTCCCAAACCATACAACCTACAAGGACGATTTATACACCAAATTGTTTCTAATACATATATAAACAAGACTGCATATTCAGAAAAAAGTTTTCTGGAATTTGATTTTTTTTCAAGAATCTTATTTAAAATTTTTTACATGAATCATAGTTTTTGACGTGGTTTTGTGCGATTTTTTTGATTTTTTAGCCATAACTTCTAAACCTTACATCATAAAAGGACGATTTATGCATCAAAATGTTCCTTAAGCTACTACCCACAAGACTGTATCCTTAAAATAATTTTAAAAATTAGATTTCATGTTAATTTCATGTGCCCTTTTTTGTCGATTTTTATTTTTTTTATTTATTTTCTAAAATAAAAACTACATATCAGATAAGGACGATTCATGCATTAAAATGAGCACCAGGTCCTCGTCCTTAAGAAGGAATACTCCTTTGTCCACATGCCGTTTGCTCTATCTCTTGTAGTTTAGGAGTTGTAGAACACTTTTTGGAGTGAAAGCTGGCCAAACACATGTGCTTTTTCCATCATAACTCCCAAACCATACATCCTGCAAGGACGATTTATACACCAAATTGTTTCTAATACATATATACACAAGACTGCATATTCAGAAAAAAGTTTTCTGGAATTTGATTTTTTTTTCAAGAATCTTATTTAAAATTTTTTACATGAATCATAGTTTTTGACGTGGTTTTGTGCGATTTTTTTGATTTTTTAGCCATAACTTCTAAACCATACATCATAAAAGGACGATTTATGCTTAAAAATGTTCCTTAAGCTACTACCCACAAGACTGTATCCTTAAAATAATTTTAAAAATTAGATTTCATGTTAATTTCATGTGCCCTTTTTTGTCGATTTTTATTTTTTTTATTTATTTTCTAAAATAAAAACTACATATCAGATAAGGACGATTCATGCATTAAAATGAGCACCAGGTCCTCGTCCTTAAGAAAAAATACTCCTTTGTCCACATGCCGTTTGCTCTATCTCTTGTAGTTTAGGAGTTGTAGAACACTTTTTGGAGTGAAAGCTGGCCAAACACATGTGCTTTTTCCGTCATAACTCCCAAACCATACATCCTACAAGGACGATTTATACACCAAATTGTTTCTAATACATATATACACAAGACTGCATATTCAGAAAAAAGTTTTCTGGAATTTGATTTTTTTTCAAGAATCTTATTTAAAATTTTTTACATGAATCATAGTTTTTGACGTGGTTTTGTGCGATTTTTTTGATTTTTTAGCCATAACTTCTAAACCATACATCATAAAAGGACGATTTATGCATCAAAATGTTCCTTAAGCTACTGCCCACAAGACTGTATCCTTAAAATAATTTAAAAAAAAATTAGATTTCATGTTAATTTCATGTGCCCTTTTTTGTCGATTTTTATTTTTTTTATTTATTTTCTAAAATAAAAACTACATATCAAATAAGGACGATTCATGCATTAAAATGAGCACCAGGTCCTCGTCCTTAAGAAGGGATACTCCTCTGTCCAAATGCTGTTTGCTCTATCTCTTGTAGTTTAGGAGTTGTAGAATACTTTTTGGAGTGGAAGCTGGCCAAAAACATGTACTTTTTCCGTCATAACTCCCAAACCATACATCCTACAAGGACGATTTATACACCAAATTGTTTCTAATACATATATACACAAGACTGCATATTCAGAAAAAATTTTTCTGGAATTTGATTTTTTTTCAAGAATCTTATTTAAAATTTTTTACATGAATCATAGTTTTTGACGTGGTTTTGTGCGATTCTTTTGATTTGTTAGCCATAACTTCTAAACCATACATCATAAAAGGACGATTTATGCATCAAAATGTTCCTTAAGCTACTACCCACAAGACTGTATCCTTAAAATAATTTTAAAAATTAGATTTCATGTTAATTTCATGTGCCCTTTTTTGTCGATTTTTATTTTTTTTATTTATTTTCTAAAATAAAAACTACATATCAGATAAGGACGATTCATGCATTAAAATGAGCACCAGGTCCTCGTCCTTAAGAAGAGATACTCCTCTGTCCAAATGCTGTTTGCTCTATCTCTTGTAGTTTAGGAGTTGTAGAATACTTTTTGGAGTGGAAGCTGGCCAAAAACATGTGCTTTTTCCGTCATAACTCCCAAACCATACATCCTACAAGGACGATTTATACACCAAATTGTTTCTAATACATATATACACAAGACTGCATATTCAGAAAAAAGTTTTCTGGAATTTGATTTTTTTCAAGAATCTTATTTAAAATTTTTTACATGAATCATAGTTTTTGACGTGGTTTTGTGCGATTTTTTTGATTTTTTAGCCATAACTTCTAAACCATACATCATAAAAGGACGATTTATGCATCAAAATGTTCCTTAAGCTATTACCCACAAGACTGTATCCTTAAAATAATTTTAAAAATTAGATTTCATGTTAATTTCATGTGCCCTTTTTTGTCGATTTTTATTTTTTTTATTTATTTTCTAAAATAAAAACTACATATCAGATAAGGACGATTCATGCATTAAAATGAGCACCAGGTCCTCGTCCTTAAGAAGAGATACTCCTTTGTCCAAATGCCGTTTGCTCTATCTCTTGTAGTTTAGGAGTTGTAGAATACTTTCTGGAGTGAAAGCTGGCCAAACACATGTGCTTTTTCCATCATAACTCCCAAACCATACATCCTGCAAGGACGATTTATACACCAAATTGTTTCTAATACATATATACACAAGACTGCATATTCAGAAAAAAGTTTTCTGGAATTTGATTTTTTTCAAGAATCTTATTTAAAATTTTTTACATGAATCATAGTTTTTGACGTGGTTTTGTGCGATTTTTTTGATTTTTTAGCCATAACTTCTAAACCATACATCATAAAAGGACGATTTATGCATCAAAATGTTCCTTAAGCTATTACCCACAAGACTGTATCCTTAAAATAATTTTAAAAATTAGATTTCATGTTAATTTCATGTGCCCTTTTTTTGTCAATTTTTATTTTTTTTATTTATTTTCTAAAATAAAAACTACATATCAGATAAGGACGATTCATGCATTAAAATGAGCACCAGGTCCTCGTCCTTAAGAAAGAATACTCCTTTGTCCACATGCCGTTTGCTCTATCTCTTGTAGTTTAGGAGTTGTAGAACACTTTTTGGAGTGAAAGCTGGCCAAACACATGTGCTTTTTCCATCATAACTCCCAAACCATACATCCTGCAAGGACGATTTATTCACCAAATTGTTTCTAATACATATATACACAAGACTGCATATTCAGAAAAAAGTTTTCTGGAATTTGATTTTTTTTCAAGAATCTTATTTAAAATTTTTTACATGAATCATAGTTTTTGACGTGGTTTTGTGCGATTTTTTTGATTTTTTAGCCATAACTTCTAAACCATACATCATAAAAGGACGATTTATGCATCAAAATGTTCCTTAAGCTACTACCCACAAGACTGTATCCTTAAAATAATTTAAAAATTAGATTTCATGTTAATTTCATGTGCCCTTTTTTGTCAATTTTTATTTTTTTTATTTATTTTCTAAAATAAAAACTACATATCAGATGAGGACGATTCATGCATTAAAATGAGCACCAGGTCCTCGTCCTTAAGAAGGAATACTCCTTTGTCCAAATGCCGTTTGCTCTATCTCTTGTAGTTTAGGAGTTGTAGAACACTTTCTGGAGTGAAAGCTGGCCAAACACATGTGCTTTTTCCATCATAACTCCCAAACCATACATCCTGCAAGGACGATTTATACACCAAATTGTTTCTAATACATATATACACAAGACTGAATATTCAGAAAAAAGTTTTCTGGAATTTGATTTTTTTTCAAGAATCTTATTTAAAATTTTTTACATGAATCATAGTTTTTGACGTGGTTTTGTGCGATTTTTTTGATTTTTTAGCCATAACTTCTAAACCATACATCATAAAAGGACGATTTATGCATCAAAATGTTCCCTAAGCTACTGCCCACAAGACTGTATCCTTAAAATTATTTTAAAAATTAGATTTCATGTTAATTTCATGTGCCCTTTTTTGTCGATTTTTATTTTTTTTATTTATTTTCTAAAATAAAAACTACATATCAGATAAGGACGATTCATGCATTAAAATGGGCAACAGGTCCTCTTCCTTAAGAAGGGATACTCCTTTGTCCAAATGCTTTTTGCTCTATCTCTTGTAGTTTAGGAGTTGTAGAACACTTTTTGGAGTGAAAGCTGGCCAAACACATGTGCTTTTTCCGTCATAACTCCCAAACCATACATCCTACAAGGACGATTTATACACCAAATTGTTTCTAATACACATATACACAAGACTGCATATTCAGAAAAATTTTTTCTGGAATTTGATTTTTTTTTCAAGAATCTTATTTAAAATTTTTTACATGAATCATAGTTTTTGACGTGGTTTTGTGCGATTTTTTTGACTTTTTAGCCATAACTTCTAAACCATACATCATAAGAGGACGATTTATGCATCAAAATGTTCCTTAAGCTACTGCCCACAAGATTGTATCCTTAAAATAATTTAAAAAATTAGATTTCATGTTAATTTCATGTGCCCTTTTTTGTCGATTTTTATTTTTTTTATTTATTTTCTAAAATAAAAACTACATATCAGATAAGGACGATTCATGCATTAAAATGAGCACCAGGTCCTCGTCCTTAAGAAATGATACTCCTTTGTCCAAATGCCGTTTGCTCTATCTCTTGTAGTTTAGGAGTTGTAGAATACTTTTTGGAGTGGAAGCTGGCCAAAAACATGTGCTTTTTCCGTCATAACTCCCAAACCATACATCCTACAAGGACGATTTATACACCAAATTGTTTCTAATACATATATACACAAGACTGCATATTCAGAAAAAAGTTTTCTGGAATTTGATTTTTTTTTCAAGAATCTTATTTAAAATTTTTTACATGAATCATAGTTTTTGACGTGGTTTTGTGCGATTTTTTTGATTTTTTAGCCATAACTTCTAAACCTTACATCATAAAAGGACGATTTATGCATCAAAATGTTCCTTAAGCTACTACCCACAAGACTGTATCCTTAAAATAATTTTAAAAATTAGATTTCATGTTAATTTCATGTGCCCTTTTTTGTCAATTTTTATTTTTTTTATTTATTTTCTAAAATAAAAACTACATATCAGATGAGGACGATTCATGCATTAAAATGAGCACCAGGTCCTCGTCCTTAAGAAGGAATACTCCTTTGTCCAAATGCCGTTTGCTCTATCTCTTGTAGTTTAGGAGTTGTGGAACACTTTCTGGAGTGAAAGCTGGCCAAACACATGTGCTTTTTCCATCATAACTCCCAAACCATACATCCTGCAAGGACGATTTATACACCAAATTGTTTCTAATACATATATACACAAGACTGAATATTCAGAAAAAAGTTTTCTGGAATTTGATTTTTTTTCAAGAATCTTATTTAAAATTTTTTACATGAATCATAGTTTTTGACGTGGTTTTGTGCGATTTTTTTGATTTTTTAGCCATAACTTCTAAACCATACATTATAAAAGGACGATTTATGCATCAAAATGTTCCTTAAGCTACTGCCCACAAGACTGTATCCTTAAAATAATTTTAAAAATTAGATTTCATGTTAATTTCATGTGCCCTTTTTTGTCGATTTTTATTTTTTTTATTTATTTTCTAAAATAAAAACTACATATCAGATAAGGACGATTCATGCATTAAAATGAGCACCAGGTCCTCGTCCTTAAGAAAAAATACTCCTTTGTCCACATGCCGTTTGCTCTATCTCTTGTAGTTTAGGAGTTGTAGAACACTTTTTGGAGTGAAAGCTGGCCAAACACATGTGCTTTTTCCGTCATAACTCCCAAACCATACATCCTACAAGGACGATTTATACACCAAATTGTTTCTAATACATATATACACAAGACTGCATATTCAGAAAAAAGTTTTCTGGAATTTGATTTTTTTTCAAGAATCTTATTTAAAATTTTTTACATGAATCATAGTTTTTGACGTGGTTTTGTGCGATTTTTTTGATTTTTTAGCCATAACTTCTAAACCATACATCATAAAAGGACGATTTATGCATCAAAATGTTCCTTAAGCTACTGCCCACAAGACTGTATCCTTAAAATAATTTAAAAAAAATTAGATTTCATGTTAATTTCATGTGCCCTTTTTTGTCGATTTTTTTTTTTTTTATTTATTTTCTAAAATAAAAACTACATATCAGATAAGGACGATTCATGCATTAAAATGAGCACCAGGTCCTCGTCCTTAAGAAGGGATACTCCTCTGTCCAAATGCTGTTTGCTCTATCTCTTGTAGTTTAGGAGTTGTAGAATACTTTTTGGAGTGGAAGCTGGCCAAAAACATGTGCTTTTTCCGTCATAACTCCCAAACCATACATCCTACAAGGACGATTTATACACCAAATTGTTTCTAATACATATATACACAAGACTGCATATTCAGAAAAAAGTTTTCTGGAATTTGATTTTTTTTTCAAGAATCTTATTTAAAATTTTTTACATGAATCATAGTTTTTGACGTGGTTTTGTGCGATTCTTTTGATTTTTTAGCCATAACTTCTAAACCATACATCATAAAAGGACGATTTATGCATCAAAATGTTCCTTAAGCTACTACCCACAAGACTGTATCCTTAAAATAATTTTAAAAATTAGATTTCATGTTAATTTCATGTGCCCTTTTTTTGTCAATTTTTATTTTTTTTATTTATTTTCTAAAATAAAAACTACATATCAGATAAGGACGATTCATGCATTAAAATGAGCACCAGGTCCTCGTCCTTAAGAAAGAATACTCCTTTGTCCACATGCCGTTTGCTCTATCTCTTGTAGTTTAGGAGTTGTAGAACACTTTTTGGAGTGAAAGCTGGCCAAACACATGTGCTTTTTCCATCATAACTCCCAAACCATACATCCTGCAAGGACGATTTATACACCAAATTGTTTCTAATACATATATACACAAGACTGCATTATACATTATCAATATACATTAGATTTCATGTTAATTTCATGTGCCCTTTTTTGTCAATTTTTATTTTTTTTATTTATTTTCTAAAATAAAAACTACATATCAGATAAGGACGATTCATGCATTAAAATGAGCACCAGGTCCTCGTCCTTAAGAAAGAATACTCCTTTGTCCACATGCCGTTTGCTCTATCTCTTGTAGTTTAGGAGTTGTAGAACACTTTTTGGAGTGAAAGCTGGCCAAACACATGTGCTTTTTCCGTCATAACTCCCAAACCATACATCCTGCAAGGACGATTTATACACCAAATTGTTTCTAATACATATATACACAAGACTGCATATTCAGAAAAAAGTTTTCTGGAATTTGATTTTTTTCAAGAATCTTATTTAAAATTTTTTACATGAATCATAGTTTTTGACGTGGTTTTGTGCGATTTTTTTGATTTTTTAGCCATAACTTCTAAACCATACATCATAAAAGGACGATTTATGCATCAAAATGTTCCTTAAGCTATTACCCACAAGACTGTATCCTTAAAATAATTTTAAAAATTAGATTTCATGTTAATTTCATGTGCCATTTTTTTGTCAATTTTTATTTTTTTTATTTATTTTCTAAAATAAAAACTACATATCAGATAAGGACGATTCATGCATTAAAATGAGCACCAGGTCCTCGTCCTTAAGAAAGAATACTCCTTTGTCCACATGCCGTTTGCTCTATCTCTTGTAGTTTAGGAGTTGTAGAACACTTTTTGGAGTGAAAGCTGGCCAAACACATGTGCTTTTTCCATCATAACTCCCAAACCATACATCCTGCAAGGACGATTTATACACCAAATTGTTTCTAATACATATATACACAAGACTGAATATTCAGAAAAAAGTTTTCTGGAATTTGATTTTTTTTCAAGAATCTTATTTAAAATTTTTTACATGAATCATAGTTTTTGACGTGGTTTTTTGCGATTTTTTTGATTTGTTAGCCATAACTTCTAAACCATACATCACAAAAGGACGATTTATGCATCAAAATGTTCCTTAAGCTACTACCCACAAGACTGTATCCTTAAAATAATTTTAAAAATTAGATTTCATGTTAATTTCATGTGCCCTTTTTTGTCAATTTTTATTTTTTTTATTTATTTTCTAAAATAAAAACTACATATCAGATAAGGACGATTCATGCATTAAAATGAGCACCAGGTCCTCGTCCTTAAGAAGGAATACTCCTTTGTCCAAATGCCGTTTGCTCTATCTCTTGTAGTTTAGGAGTTGTAGAACACTTTCTGGAGTGAAAGCTGGCCAAACATATGTGCTTTTTCCATCATAACTCCCAAACCATACATCCTGCAAGGACCATTTATACACCAAATTGTTTCTAATACATATATACACAAGACTGCATATTCAGAAAAAAGTTTTCTGGAATTTGATTTTTTTTCAAGAATCTTATTTAAAATTTTTTACATGAATCATAGTTTTTGACGTGGTTTTGTGCGATTCTTTTGATTTTTTAGCCATAACTTCTAAACCATACATCATAAAAGGACGATTTATGCATCAAAATGTTCCTTAAGCTAGATTTCATGTTAATTTCATGTGCCCTTTTTTGTCGATTTTTATTTTTTTTATTTATTTTCTAAAATAAAAACTACATATCAGATAAGGACGATTCATGCATTAAAATGAGCACCAGGTCCTCGTCCTTAAGAAGGGATACTCCTCTGTCCAAATGCTGTTTGCTCTATCTCTTGTAGTTTAGGAGTTGTAGAATACTTTTTGGAGTGGAAGCTGGCCAAAAACATGTGCTTTTTCCGTCATAACTCCCAAACCATACATCCTACAAGGACGATTTATACACCAAATTGTTTCTAATACATATATACACAAGACTGCATATTCAGAAAAAAGTTTTCTGGAATTTGATTTTTTTCAAGAATCTTATTTAAAATTTTTTACATGAATCATAGTTTTTGACGTGGTTTTGTGCGATTTTTTTGATTTTTTAGCCATAACTTCTAAACCATACATCATAAAAGGACGATTTATGCATCAAAATGTTCCTTAAGCTATTACCCACAAGACTGTATCCTTAAAATAATTTTAAAAATTAGATTTCATGTTAATTTCATGTGCCCTTTTTTTGTCAATTTTTATTTTTTTTATTTATTTTCTAAAATAAAAACTACATATCAGATAAGGACGATTCATGCATTAAAATGAGCACCAGGTCCTCGTCCTTAAGAAAGAATACTCCTTTGTCCACATGCCGTTTGCTCTATCTCTTGTAGTTTAGGAGTTGTAGAACACTTTTTGGAGTGAAAGCTGGCCAAACACATGTGCTTTTTCCATCATAACTCCCAAACCATACATCCTGCAAGGACGATTTATACACCAAATTGTTTCTAATACATATATACACAAGACTGCATTATACATTATCAATATACATTAGATTTCATGTTAATTTCATGTGCCCTTTTTTGTCAATTTTTATTTTTTTTATTTATTTTCTAAAATAAAAACTACATATCAGATAAGGACGATTCATGCATTAAAATGAGCACCAGGTCCTCATCCTTAAGAAAGAATACTCCTTTGTCCACATGCCGTTTGCTCTATCTCTTGTAGTTTAGGAGTTGTAGAACACTTTTTGGAGTGAAAGCTGGCCAAACACATGTGCTTTTTCCGTCATAACTCCCAAACCATACATCCTGCAAGGACGATTTATACACCAAATTGTTTCTAATACATATATACACAAGACTGCATATTCAGAAAAAAGTTTTCTGGAATTTGATTTTTTTTCAATGTGCTTTTTCCGTCATAACTCCCAAACTGTACATCCTACAAGGACGATTTATACACCAAATTGTTTCTAATACATATATACACAAGACTGCATATTCAGAAAAAAGTTTTCTGGAATTTGATTTTTTTTCAAGAATCTTATTTAAAATTTTTTACATGAATCATAGTTTTTGACGTGGTTTTGTGCGATTTTTTTGATTTTTTAGCCATAACTTCTAAACCATACATCATAAAAGGACGACTTATGCATCAAAATGTTCCCTAAGCTACTGCTCACAAGACTGTATCCTTAAAATTATTTTAAAAATTAGATTTCATGTTAATTTCATGTGCCCTTTTTTGTCGATTTTTATTTTTTTTATTTATTTTCTAAAATAAAAACTACATATCAGATAAGGACGATTCATGCATTAAAATGAGCACCAGGTCCTCGTCCTTAAGAAGAGATACTCCTTTGTCCAAATGCCGTTTGCTCTATCTCTTGTAGTTTAGGAGTTGTAGAATACTTTCTGGAGTGAAAGCTGGCCAAACACATGTGCTTTTTCCATCATAACTCCCAAACCATACATCCTACAAGGACGATTTATACACCAAATTGTTTCTAATACATATATACACAAGACTGCATATTCAGAAAAAAGTTTTCTGGAATTTGATTTTTTTTCAAGAATCTTATTTAAATTTTTTTACATGAATCATAGTTTTTGACGTGGTTTTGTGCGATTTTTTTGATTTTTTAGCCATAGCTTCTAAACCATACATCATAAAAGGACGATTTATGCATCAAAATGTTCCTTAAGCTACTACCCACAAGACTGTATCCTTAAAATAATTTTAAAAGTTAGATTTCATGTTAATTTCATGTGCCCTTTTTTGTCAATTTTTATTTTTTTATTTATTTTCTAAAATAAAAACTACATATCAGATAAGGACGATTCATGCATTAAAATGAGCACCAGGTCCTCGTCCTTAAGAAGGGATACTCCTTTGTCCAAATGCCGTTTGCTCTATCTCTTGTAGTTTAGGAGTTGTAGAACACTTTTTGGAGTGGAAGCTGGCCAAAAACATGTGCTTTTTCCGTCATAACTCCCAAACCATACATCCTACAAGGACGATTTATACACCAAATTGTTTCTAATACATATATACACAAGACTGCATATTCAGAAAAAAGTTTTCTGGAATTTGATTTTTTTTCAAGAATCTTATTTAAAATTTTTTACATGAATCATAGTTTTTGACGTGGTTTTGTGCGATTTTTTTGATTTTTTAGCCATAACTTCTAAACCATACATCATAAAAGGACGATTTATGCATCAAAATGTTCCTTAAGCTACTGCCCACAAGACTGCATCCTTAAAATTATTTTAAAAATTAGATTTCATGTTAATTTCATGTGCCCTTTTTTGTCGATTTTTATTTTTTTTATTTATTTTCTAAAATAAAAACTACATATCAGATAAGGACGATTCATGCATTAAAATGAGCACCAGGTCCTCGTCCTTAAGAAGGGATACTCCTTTGTCCAAATGCTGTTTGCTCTATCTCTTGTAGTTTAGGAGTTGTAGAACACTTTTTGGAGTGAAAGCTGGCCAAACACATGTGCTTTTTCCGTCATAACTCCCAAACCATACATCCTACAAGGACGATTTATACACCAAATTGTTTCTAATACATATATACACAAGACTGCATATTCAGAAAAAAGTTTTCTGGAATTTGATATTTTTTCAATAATCTTAGTTAAAATTTTTTACATGAATCATAGTTTTTGACGTGGTTTTGTGCGATTTTTTTGATTTTTTAGCCATAACTTCTAAACCATACATCATAAAAGGACGACTTATGCATCAAAATGTTCCCTAAGCTACTGCTCACAAGACTGTATCCTTAAAATTATTTTAAAAATTAGATTTCATGTTAATTTCATGTGCCCTTTTTTGTCGATTTTTATTTTTTTTATTTATTTTTTAAAATAAAAACTACATATCAGATAAGGACGATTCATGCATTAAAATGAGCAACAGGTCCTCGTCCTTAAGAAGGAATACTCCTTTGTCCAAATGCTGTTTGCTCTATCTCTTGTAGTTTAGGAGTTGTAGAACACTTTTTGGAGTGAAAGCTGGCCAAACACATGTGCTTTTTCCGTCATAACTCCCAAACCATACATCCTACAAGGACGATTTATACACCAAATTGTTTCTAATACATATATACACAAGACTGCATATTCAGAAAAAAGTTTTCTGGAATTTAATTTTTTTTTCAAGAATCTTATTTAAAATTTTTTACATGAATCATAGTTTTTGACGTGGTTTTGTGCGATTTTTTTGATTTTTTAGCCATAACTTCTAAACCATACATCATAAAAAGACGATTTATGCATCAAAATGTTCCTTAAGCTACTACCCACAAGACTGTATCCTTAAAATAATTTTAAAAATTAGATTTCATGTTAATTTCATGTGCTTTTTTTTGTCGATTTTTATTTTTTTTATTTATTTTCTAAAATAAAAACTACATATCAGATAAGGACGATTCATGCATTAAAATGAGCAACAGGTCCTCGTCCTTAAGAAGGGATACTCCTTTGTCCAAATGCCGTTTGCTCTATCTCTTGTAGTTTAGGAGTTGTAGAACACTTTTTGGAGTGAAAGCTGGCCAAAAACATGTGCTTTTTCCGTCATAACTCCCAAACCATACATCCTACAAGGACGATTAATACACCAAATTGTTTCTAATACATATATACACAAGACTGCATATTCAGAAAAAAGTTTTCTGGAATTTGATTTTTTTTCAAGGATCTTATTTAAAATTTTTTACATGAATCATAGTTTTTGACGTGGTTTTTTGCGATTTTTTTGATTTTTTAGCCATAACTTCTAAACCATACATCATAAAAGGACGACTTATGCATCAAAATGTTCCCTAAGCTACTGCTCACAAGACTGTATCCTTAAAATTATTTTAAAAATTAGATTTCATGTTAATTTCATGTGCCCTTTTTTGTCGATTTTTATTTTTTTTATTTATTTTCTAAAATAAAAACTACATATCAGATAAGGACGATTCATGCATTAAAATGAGCACCAGGTCCTCGTCCTTAAGAAGGGATACTCCTTTGTCCAAATGCCGTTTGCTCTATCTCTTGTAGTTTAGGAGTTGTAGAATACTTTTTGGAGTGGAAGCTGGCCAAAAACATGTGGTTTTTCCGTCATAACTCCCAAACCATACATCCTACAAGGACGATTTATACACCAAATTGTTTCTAATACATATATACACAAGACTGCATATTCAGAAAAAAGTTTTCTGGAATTTGATTTTTTTTCAATGTGCTTTTTCCGTCATAACTCCCAAACTGTACATCCTACAAGGACGATTTATACACCAAATTGTTTCTAATACATATATACACAAGACTGCATATTCAGAAAAAAGTTTTCTGGAATTTGATTTTTTTTCAAGAATCTTATTTAAAATTTTTTACATGAATCATAGTTTTTGACGTGGTTTTGTGCGATTTTTTTGATTTTTTAGCCATAACTTCTAAACCATACATCATAAAAGGACGACTTATGCATCAAAATGTTCCCTAAGCTACTGCTCACAAGACTGTATCCTTAAAATTATTTTAAAAATTAGATTTCATGTTAATTTCATGTGCCCTTTTTTGTCGATTTTTATTTTTTTTATTTATTTTCTAAAATAAAAACTACATATCAGATAAGGACGATTCATGCATTAAAATGAGCAACAGGTCCTCGTCCTTAAGAAGGAATACTCCTTTGTCCAAATGCTGTTTGCTCTATCTCTTGTAGTTTAGGAGTTGTAGAACACTTTTTGGAGTGAAAGCTGGCCAAACACATGTGCTTTTTCCGTCATAACTCCCAAACCATACATCCTACAAGGACGATTTATACACCAAATTGTTTCTAATACATATATACACAAGACTGCATATTCAGAAAAAAGTTTTCTGGAATTTAATTTTTTTTTTCAAGAATCTTATTTAAAATTTTTTACATGAATCATAGTTTTTGACGTGGTTTTGTGCGATTTTTTTGATTTTTTAGCCATAACTTCTAAACCATACATCATAAAAAGACGATTTATGCATCAAAATGTTCCTTAAGCTACTACCCACAAGACTGTATCCTTAAAATAATTTTAAAAATTAGATTTCATGTTAATTTCATGTGCTTTTTTTTGTCGATTTTTATTTTTTTTATTTATTTTCTAAAATAAAAACTACATATCAGATAAGGACGATTCATGCATTAAAATGAGCAACAGGTCCTCGTCCTTAAGAAGGGATACTCCTTTGTCCAAATGCCGTTTGCTCTATCTCTTGTAGTTTAGGAGTTGTAGAACACTTTTTGGAGTGAAAGCTAGCCAAAAACATGTGCTTTTTCCGTCATAACTCCCAAACCATACATCCTACAAGGACGATTTATACACCAAATTGTTTCTAATACATATATACACAAGACTGCATATTCAGAAAAAAGTTTTCTGGAATTTGATTTTTTTTCAAGGATCTTATTTAAAATTTTTTACATGAATCATAGTTTTTGACGTGGTTTTGTGCGATTTTTTTGATTTTTTAGCCATAACTTCTAAACCATACATCATAAAAGGACGATTTATGCATCAAAATGTTCCTTAAGCTACTGCCCACAAGACTGTATCCTTAAAATAATTTTAAAAATTAGATTTCATGTTAATTTCATGTGCCCTTTTTTGTCGATTTTTATTTTTTTTATTTATTTTCTAAAATAAAAACTACATATCAGATAAGGACGATTCATGCATTAAAATGAGCACCAGGTCCTCGTCCTTAAGAAGGGATACTCCTTTGTCCAAATGCCGTTTGCTCTATCTCTTGTAGTTTAGGAGTTGTAGAATACTTTTTGGAGTGGAAGCTGGCCAAAAACATGTGGTTTTTCCGTCATAACTCCCAAACCATACATCCTACAAGGACGATTTATACACCAAATTGTTTCTAATACATATATACACAAGACTGCATATTCAGAAAAAAGTTTTCTGGAATTTGATTTTTTTTCAATGTGCTTTTTCCGTCATAACTCCCAAACTGTACATCCTACAAGGACAATTTATACACCAAATTGTTTCTAATACATATATACACAAGACTGCATATTCAGAAAAAAGTTTTCTGGAATTTGATTTTTTTTCAAGAATCTTATTTAAAATTTTTTACATGAATCATAGTTTTTGACGTGGTTTTGTGCGATTTTTTTGATTTTTTAGCCATAACTTCTAAACCATACATCATAAAAGGACGACTTATGCATCAAAATGTTCCCTAAGCTACTGCTCACAAGACTGTATCCTTAAAATAATTTTAAAAATTAGATTTCATGTTAATTTCATGTGCCCTTTTTTGTCGATTTTTATTTTTTTTATTTATTTTCTAAAATAAAAACTACATATCAGATAAGGACGATTCATGCATTAAAATGAGCAACAGGTCCTCGTCCTTAAGAAGGAATACTCCTTTGTCCAAATGCTGTTTGCTCTATCTCTTGTAGTTTAGGAGTTGTAGAACACTTTTTGGAGTGAAAGCTGGCCAAACACATGTGCTTTTTCCGTCATAACTCCCAAACCATACATCCTACAAGGACGATTTATACACCAAATTGTTTCTAATACATATATACACAAGACTGCATATTCAGAAAAAAGTTTTCTGGAATTTGATTTTTTTTCAAGAATCTTATTTAAAATTTTTTACATGAATCATAGTTTTTGACGTGGTTTTGTGCGATTTTTTTGATTTTTTTAGCCATAACTTCTAAACCATACATCATAAAAGGACGATTTATGCATCAAAATGTTCCTTAAGCTACTACCCACAAGACTGTATCCTTAAAATAATTTTAGTAGTTAGATTTCATGTTAATTTCATGTGCCCTTTTTTGTCAATTTTCATTTTTTTATTTATTTTCTAAAATAAAAACTACATATCAGATAAGGACGATTCATGCATTAAAATGAGCACCAGGTCCTCGTCCTTAAGAAGGGATACTCCTTTGTCCAAATGCCGTTTGCAGGTAATAGCTTAGCTTAAACGACTATGAGAAGATAACATTGTAATTAATTTTTGATAATGGATTTTTATGATTAGGTATTATTATTTATTATTATTATTACTAAACCATAGCGATTACATTTTCGCAAAATTTAACAAAATTAGGATGATTCAGACTGATATGAAAGTACATAAATATAATTAAAACTAAGAGCAGTGACTCAGGAACCGCGGGATCGTCATACCCGACACTCCATAAGGGAATGCCCTGCGGCAATGAGAATTAAATTTAAGATTAAAATTAAACACCAGTCTAGATATTAATTTTGACACAAGAAGTTAAACTTTAAAAACTATATAATATAAGATTAAGTGCAAATTTCGAAAAAATTAAAACCAAAATGAAAATTAAATTTAAAATTAAAATCAAAAATCAGTTTAAATATTAATTATAATAAAATAAGTTAAAAAGTATATATTATAGGTACATATTTCTACGCAACAATTTACTAAAACTTATTAATAAATTAACTTATAGCACTAACATTGTTAAGCTGACTAAAGTAAAAGAACTGAAAAAGGTAAGTAATAAAATATAGAAATATAGGAGAGCATAGAATTATTGATTTAAAGTGCTATAGTACTTAAATATTTCATGCTTAAAGTTGGCCCGTGAAGATATTAGCTTTAGAGAGTTAGGTAATGAGTTCCACAGTCTAATGGTGCTGATGAAGAAAAAACTGCTGCTGTTTAGATAGTTAAACCTAGGAACAATAAACCCAATTGACCGTTGTGACTGCAGAAAATGAAGTTTTACAAACAGATATTCAGGCATTTGAGTATGCAAGAGCGAGTGCAGAAATATTATGTTCCGCATGTTTAAATAATTAAGTAAACCACACCCAAGAGTTTCTTTACTTCTTATAGTAATATGATCATACCGATTGATTCCATAAACATACCTAGCTGCATTATTGAAAGCTACCAAGAGTTTATGCTGTGATTGGGAGTCCAGCTGACTATATACCACATCAGAGTATGTAATATGCGATAAAATTAATTGTACGACTAGTCTACGACGAGTTTCAGTAGGTGTAAAGTTCTGAGAAATTCTTAAATGGCGTAAAGTCCCATATATTTTACCTATTTTGGAACTAATATGGTCTGTACAAGTAAGTTTAGAGTTAATAATAAATCCAAGGTTCTTAGCCTTAGGGACAAAATTTAGCTGCTTATCACCAATAAAAAGCGGAGGGATATCAACAAAGCACGAATCACTCCTCGCAATAGGTAAAACGTGAGTTTTTTGGGGTTTATAAGGATCGAGTTAGCAACAGCCCAGCTATTTAACAACGCCAGATCAAAGTTCAGTCTGTAAGATAAATCTTCTAAAAGCCCGATTGGTCGCGAGAGGTGCAGTTGCAAATCATCAGCATAAGCATGTACAGTAGAATACTCACAAATAGAAAAAACATCATTTATAAACGCAGAGAATAGGAGTGGCCCTAAAATGGATCCTTGAGGCACTCCACTTACAACCGCTTTGAGAGATGAGCTGGTATTACCTATCTTCACCTGTTGCATTCTTCTATCAAGGTAACTTGATATCAGGTTAACCGCAGTAGAGCTAAACTTAAAAAAATTTTTTAACTTATGACAGAGAAGCACATGGTTGACGGAATCAAACGCTTTAGAGAAGTCAACAAGGCATAATAGAGTCAAAAAGTTTTGGTCATAAGGAATCCTAATATCTTCAAGAATTTTTACAGCCGTGGTACAACTATGTCCAGTTCTGAAGCCAGACTGCAAAGGGGATAAAAGCTTATTCATATTTAGATGTTCAGTGATTTGGTTGACCAATATACGCTCGAGGACCTTTCCTAAAGCAGGTAAAATAATTCAGGAAAACAGGAGCAAGTTAAGCAATGGTTCATTATATGAGTTAACGGTGAGACAATAAAAGGTAAAACTAATCTAACGAACCTTATGGGTAATCCGTCAACCCCAACAGCATTGGACTTAATCATCATTATACATTTGGCTACATAATCTTCACTCACAGAAGTAAACTCAAATTCGGCAAACGGCAAGTTACCAGACTGGACAGGCAACTCAACACTGTTTATATTGCTAGAATGACTAAGGTTTCCACTAGCCAAACAAAAATTATTGAAGTCATCAGGATGTATGCAGCATTCAGTTGAATGTTTGCTGAAAACTCTGAATTTTTTTATGTTTTGCCATAATTGTCTCGAGCTAAGGTTTGGATTGAGCTTAGAGTAAAAAAACTTTTTCTTGGCTAGCTTAGTTAGATCATTCGCAGCATTACGAGCTCTTCTAAATTTATCCCAGTTATCAGCCGAGGGGCATACTTTCCATTTCGAGTGTAGTTTATTTCTGAGCCTAATTGCAGCTTGTATACATAATTATACAATTGTATATAAATATGCTTAGTTAATCTCGTTATAAAATAAATACTAGGAAAGTGTAGGACAACTTTAGTTGCTAGTGTTTTTATACATATAATAATGATTAAAAGTTCTAATGTTTTTTCAGTATTCATGAGTTTTACAAAATAACAATAATTTTTTCCAAAACCATCATCAGAAATTGGCTGCAGTCTGTACACTAAAATTTTATTCGCGACAATTAAGGCCAATATTCGACAAAAATGTGAAAACTACAATGAAAAGAAAATAAGATAGAAATAAAAAAAAGTCGGAACTAAGACCAAACACAACAACAAAAATATTTTAACATTAAATAACAAACATCAACCAGTTACAACTTGCACCCAGAATTGAAACTAACCCCGTCAAGTGTTGCCATCAACACTAACGTAATCGATATTTAAGTAAAATTGAAATTTTTGAAGCATTTAATGGTCGCTGGGGCAAAAATTACAAGAGCCCAAAAAGCCAACATAACCAAAGCTTGACAACATTCCATTTCCATTTGCAAGCATTTCGAACTCTAAAAGTTTTTGTTTTTTTTTCCACATGACTTGATTTTGTAGTTGTAGCGCAAAACCGGCTCAATGCAATACAACCCTGTCCATGATAGCCGAAAATGAATTTTATTTTGCAGTCTACGATGTTAATTCGCTGCGAAAATGGCACAAACTGCCAATCTGCGCTACCAACTGGCAATTTGCAGTCGTCCGCCGAAGTTAAAGTTCTACAGAGATGATAGGGTTAAAAAAATAAAACTCCAATTAAGCGGGCGCTCGTTAAAAGCAAAATAACGGCAGCTTTTAATTGTTTAATTGTACAAAAACGAAAATTGAGAAAAAATTGTCCAAACATGCATGCAGTTTCATCGAAAATTGCTGGATTGCAATAACGTGGTAATAATGGGTGGCGTGTGGAGGAGTGGAGAGGGTGCCATGCTATACTCTCCAAAGAGATATAAAAATTTCATTTTTAACTAACCCGTGAAATTTCTCTATAAAGTTAAGGAATTTAAAGATTCGACTGTCAAAGCTTTTATTTTGCTTACGTCTTCGAAGTAACTCTCTAATGAAGCCATAGCTTTTGTGAAAGCTGTTGAAGGGACTTTAGGGAAGCTAGGATTTATAAAAGAATGCAATATATTAAGATTTTTTCTTACTTCTATGTAGCTTGTGGCGGAAAAGTAATTATTTATTTATAAAGTTGTAATATCTTTCCTAAGTTTTTTTAAAAAGTGAATAACAGTTCAGCTCAAAGCTTCCAAAAATCCAAAAATTTATGGTAGTGATACCGAAGCTTATTATAGGACAGAAAACTAGGACTCTATATCGTAAAGTGTGAAAATTTTTATTGAAACATCAGGTCCCATTAGCAAAATTGAACCAGTTTTATTGCTTTGTGTATACCTCAGTAATAAAATTACAGCAACTATCACTTATATGCACTATGTTTATAAGCATATCCCGCTTATATGCATTCAAACTTGAGATATTTAACTTTGTCATTTAAAATAGCCAGCATTTCATCGCTTGTAAGCATTTCGCTTATATACATATCTCTTTTATATGCATCAAAACTAAGAATTTTTTAAAAGAAAAGTCATTGAAAAATAACCGGTTACATGCATCCCTACTGAAATGTCATAACAAAAAATCCGATTACAAATTTCACATCTGTATTGAGCTGTCAAATATAAAATCGCCCGTCACTGTCTTAAGAAGTGTCAAATTTTCTTATCTTTTTCATGTGCAGTTTTAAAATGAGCAACAATAAAAGAGTAACCTTGTCACTCAAACGAAAAATTTCTATTGTGAAGGAAGTTGAGACAACTAGCAAAAAAGAAATTTGCCAAAAATATAGGTGCACGTTGGATACAGTGAATCGCATTATTAGAAACAAAAATTCTATTTTGCAAAGCAGCCGCCCAAATGCTAGCGAGTGGCACAGTAATTTCGACTAACATGATAATCGAAAAGGCTAAGCAATTCGCTCTTTCATTAAAAGAGGACTACGAACCAATTCTTGGATGGTTACATCGTTGGCAGAAGCGCCAAGGAATAAATTTGAGGAAAATTCATAGGGAGGCCGCTTCTGCAGACAAAACTGGCGCAGGCAGCTTCCAAGCAATACTTCCAAATCTGGTTGCCAACTACAATCCTAAAGATATTTTTAACGTAGATGAAACGGGTCTCCTATACAAAGCATTGCCTTCGTCAACACTGAACAGGAAAGGAAATAAAATCAGTGACTAAAATCGCCGAAAGAGCGCATCACCCTTCTCTTTTTATGCAATGCAACAGGCGACTATAAAAAAATGTTTGCGATTGGAAATCCCAAACAACCGCGTTGTTTCAAAAATAAAATAATACTAATGCAATACTTCAGTCAAAATAAAGCATGGATGACACAAGAGACTTGGTGCAAAATAATGACAGATTTTGACGAAGAAATGATAAAACAAGATCGAAAGGTTATTCTTTTTGTTGATGATGCTGCTGCACACAAGAAAACTAATTTAAAAAATGTTAGCATCCAATATTTACCGGCAAACACCACTAGTATTTTGCAACCCCTAGATCTGGGAATAATACATGCGTTCAAAGCATACTATGGGCAAAGTCTGGTTCGGAAACAATATTGCTTTCTTGAAGCAGGAAAAATAATTGACGAGTTCAAGAAAGCCATGGACATTTTAACAGCATTGCATATCGCAAAACGGGCTTATTGGATGGTCCGACCTACAACTATTATTAACTGCTTTAAAAAAGTAATATTGGTTTTGTGTATTTTTAAAACGTTTATTAATTTATTTACACTCTCTATTCAGGGTAGCTTCGTTTCACAATCACAAGATCCGTCAGATGAAGAAGAAAGCGATGATGAGATGGTAGGTATTTTTCAAAGTAATCCCGAAAAAGAAATTCATTTCGAAAATTACATTGACTTGGATAATGATTTACAATGCTACGTTCTACCTGATGGTGTTGACATCCTTGCTGAATTTCAATCGACCGAAAGCTTAGAAGATTATGATGATGATGACAACCAGGTTGATGCCGAGCTTGTAGAAACTCCATCGATAAGCACAGTTTTAATATCTCTTCAAAATCTTCAAAATTTTTTTTTAACAAAAAACATATTCTTTGAAGAATTAAATAAGATAGAAGAATACATGTGCAAAAAATTCTGTAATGTACAAAAGAAAATAACTGATTTTTTTCTAGACTGACAGGACTTTAAAATTAAGTTAAGTTTTCTGTAATATGAAGCTGGCTGTTCTAACATTTAAAACAAATTTTTGTTATATATATTTTTTTTAAAACCATAAGGGGTATAGCTAATCATAGTGATATTTAGGTCGAAACTGGCTGTTCTTAATCTTAGGACTTTGTTTTATTAAGGCTGATTTACTTTATATTTTTTAAAAATCCTTAAGTGGTATAAGACTGGTAGAAGAGCCAATTTAATTTAATATAAGTCGAACCTGGTTTTTCTTTAATTTAAGACTTTATTTTATTAATATATATTTTTATTATATTTTCTTAAAACCCTTAAGTGATATAAGACTGCTAGAAGCGGCAATTTTATTTAGTATAAGGCTGTTTTTTTAATAATTTTTTATTTTTTAAAAACGCATATTTGACAAACTTAAATTTCTAAATAAATATAATTAAAAATGAAACGAATTCATAAGACAATTTTTATTGAAACAATTTTTTTTTATTTGTTTTATTTTTATTGAAGCGATTTTTATATATGCTTTGTGGATACATTTAACCGATTTTTATATAAGCACCATGGATGCATATAAACGAGTCTTTATATATGCTTTCCCGCTTATATGCAGCAAAAAACGAGCAAATAGAGGTTATGCTAATAAGCGATAATTACTGTATATGTGCAACACTTTAAATGCAATTCTAAGCAAGCATAACTTCATTTGTTTTTACATTATTTCTGTATTGAAATAGCATTAAGGACTTATATGTAAAACAAGATATAGCTTATTTAAAAAACTTGTTGTTATTATAAAAATTATAATGTAATGTAATAATTTTTCGATGCAACTTATGCTGACTTTAAGCTAGACTTTTTGTAAGACCCACTCGGTCTATTTGCTTATCAAAGTTTAATACATAACATATAATATTAAGCATCCCACGAACTTATATTCATTTAAATTTTTCAAATGTCGAATTTGGAGCATTTTAACTATTATAAAACTTATTCAAAAATATGGTCATTTATTTTTTACTTTAGCCAACAAGAGTTTTATATTTGTATGAAATTTCAAAAATGTTAAGACGCTAAGAAGCCAATAAATTACATAATTTGTAATCGGTTTAAATGAATAATTGTCCGTATGATTAGGATCAGCATAAGGTTTTTAACCTTTTTTCTATTTTAATTTTTGCACTAAAAATTTATTGAAAAAAAAGAAACAAAAAGCACAATACAAAGAAAAATTTGCAATGTCAATATGTGCAAACAGTGTTGCAGAACATGATAATATGAGTGCAACTGTAAAGGTGTTTTCACAATGTTTTGTTTTAAGTGTTTTTTTATAAGAAACAAATTTTCGTGAGCAAAATACGTCATTTTAAACTTAAAATACGTCAAAAGTCATTTGAGTTAAAAATACCTCAAAAAGACGTATTTAACGTCATTCTGGCAACACTGATTGCTAGCGATAACGAAGAGAGAGATAGAAGACATTTACAAAGTAAAACAAGTAATAACCATTTTAGACAAAATTAAAACTTAAGCAATCAATTAAAGATTTAAACTTAAAGAAAAACAATATCTGAAATAAATGCTTTAAATCAGCGCTCCATAGCTCCCCATAGCTCATTGAGCGCTCTCTGAGCATCACTTTCAACATGTACACAATAAAAGAGAATATAATTCAGTCGTTCGCTGACGGTGATGCTGTGAAGACCTATGTCGGAAATTTTATGTACACTCTTAAAAAACCAACTTTTTGGTTTGTAGATTCATAATTCTTATGCATATATTTTTAATTTTTTTATATTATTAAGTTTTAATATAATTCATACATATTGCCTAATAAGATTCTTTGCATTATTTTTTCATATTATTTGTATTCATTATTTTTTGATACTTAATTGTTTGAGGTTTTGATTATAATTTTAATGATTCGTATATATTAGGATTTAATATTAAAACAAAACACAATGTTTGATTTTGAATCGCAATGCGATTTCTGTTGTGCAAAGAACCTTTCTTGCGAAGCAGAATGTGTAATTTGCCACTGCAAGCAAACTAATATAATTTATTAACTTAGAAGAAAATGCTGGATCAATAACGACATAGAAGAAATAGTGAACAAAACCAATAACTAAAAATAAAAAATAAACACATATTACGGTATGTGTGGAGGTATAAACATACAAACTTGCACATGTAGATAATTGTGACAACTATTTTGCTCAGTGTGCGCTAATCGAGAGCGCACCAATACTAACAAAAAAAAAATAAAATGTGACTGTGTTAGAATGCCCAGCCCTGCTTTAAATGTTTTTTTTCTTTCATTTACAGGTAACATTGTAAATAATATCAAATAATGTAAAATAAATACTAAACATTTTATTACAGAGAAACGCAATTTAGTTTTATTTGAAAAAAGACTTACCAATTTGGAAAAGCATAGCAGATAGATAGAAATATATTATAAGCTTTATAAAAGCTTAACTCACATTTTTCAAAAAATTCTTTATTTATGGCTTAGTTCTTACTTACTATAAATTTGCTTTCGAAGCTTTATAGAAGTTCAACTAGCTTTTATGATACAATTAATAATTTGTTTTCTGGCACTTATAGAATGTGCAAGAAGTGCTTCAGAAGCTTTATGAAGTTGTGATTTAAAGTTTTCAAAAAATTTTGTTCAAAGCTTGTATAATGTGATTTACCGAAGCTTTATGGAAGAGTTACCGAAGATTTTGTTAAAACTTAAAACATTTACCTCTATTCAAATTTAAAGTTTTAAAAGTTGCCTTTGTTCATAGCTTGTATAATAAGTTAACTTCTTTTAGATTAACAGTTCCTGAAAATTTATTTAATTCTATAGTTGATGTAAGCTTTTGGCCGCCAAACGAAATTGTACGCGAATTTGAATTTAAAATCAATCCAAGACCGGTAAATGTTGCACATTTGCCGCGTCCCCGAAATAGCCCTGAATCTCATCCAAAAAACGATTAATAAACCGCAAGTCTAAATTAGAGCTTGTGTACCAAAATGTCAGGGGTCTTAACTCCAAACTTTCCGAAAATTTCATTAACAGTTTTGATTTCGAATACAACATTATAATTTTTACAGAGACTTGGCTTCGCTCTAATGTCTTAAATTCTGAAAAATTGTGCAATAAATATCAAATTTTTCGTAATGATCGTCATGATAAAATCGGTGGTAGGGTTTTGATAGCTGTTCAAAACTCACTTGTATCTGAAGAATTGACAATTCTTGACACCAGTGCCATTGACTTCATTTGTGTTGTAGTTAAATTTAATAATAGTATTATTTATGTTACCTGATCTTACATTCCGCCTAAATGTGACTTAACAATTTATTTAAAACATATACACGCCATCGAAAAAGTTCATAATTTGTTAAAAAATAAAGATGTTCTTATTGTGCTAGGTGATTTTAACCTACCTTTTGTGACTTGGAGATCATCTGAAGATTCTTAATTTTTTACACTTGTTTCCAAAAGTGAATAGATAAATGATTTCTTAGATAAGCTATCTGATCTGTGTCTTTAACAAGTCAATGATATTTTAAATATAAAACACAGAGCCCTAGACCTTGTATTTGTAGATCATCTATCTAGATGTAGATCATCTATCTACAAATACAAGGTCCTAGGGCTCTGTGGTTTATATTTAAAATATCATTGACTTGTTGATGCACTACTGTTAATCTCCATTGTTCGAATCCCGTATCTCTTTCAGAAGATGCACATCATCCAACTCTTGAAATAACAGTTTTACTCTCCCACGAAAAAGAAGATAAAGTAACTGCTGATGCTCGAAATACAAAAGTTTATAATTTAAAAAAAACGAACTATGTAAAACTTAATTCCTTACTTTTGCAGACTAATTGGTCTCCAATTTTAACTAGCGGAATATCATATTCATATTATGATGTCGAATCTTCGGCACAGTTTTTCAGTAATAATCTGCAAAGGTGTTTCTTATTTTCGCCCAAAAAAAAGGTGTTGCTTCAATCCTTTAAATCCATCCTGGCTAACAAATGATCTAAGGGCACTAAAAAATTTTAAAAATCGTTTATTTAAAAAATATAAAATATCTGGTTCTAGTTTAGACTTTGCTCCCTATTCTTCTTGTCGTTAAAGATATCAACTACTAAATAAACAATGCTATTCTGCTTATATAATTAACATAAAATCTCAATTTAAGGATACTCCAAAACTTTTCTATAGTTTTGTTAACTCAAAACGTAAAACCTCCAGCTTTCCACCCCTTATGAAATTCAATCAGGAAGAATCATCTTGTGACAATGTAATTTCTAACATTTTCAACTTCTTCTTTCAATTTTGAACTTCTTTAAATCAACTTACTCCGATATACCATTTAATACTAGCACGGTGTATCCTTTTCTCCCGCCAGTTAACTCTTTGAAACTCCTGTAATAGACCCAAATATTGTTATGTACTATCTTCGACAAGTAAAATCCTCTTTTACGACCGGCCCTGATGAAATTCCAAGCTGTATTTTAAAGCAATGTGCTACAAACCTGTGTACTCCTCTAGCAAACATTTTTAATATATCCTTGTAAGTGGTTATTTTCCTATTATATGGAAGAATTCTTACATTATACTCCTTCATAAATCTGGCTCAAAGATAGATGTTTCTAACTATCGAGGTATTGCAAAATTAAGTGACATCCCTATGTTATTTGAGAAAATCATAACTGATCAATTAACCCACAGCGTGTCTTCCACCATTTCCGTCTTTCAACATGGTTTTCTGAAGGGTGGTTTACTACGCGTGTTATAAACGGTTTTACTTTGGGACTGCAGACTGATGCTATTTATACGGACTTTAGCAAAGCTTTCGACAGTGTTAATCATTATCTTCTTTTGAAAAAACTCCACCTTATTGGGTTTCCTGTCTTATTATTAAATTGGATAAATTCGTATTTATCTAGACGTACTCAAAAGGTTTTAGATAAGAATTCTCTTTCAAAAAAAGTATTTTGGTCACTTCTGTCGTTCCTCAGGGCAGTCATCTTGAATCGGTTTTGTTTTTACTATTCATTAATGATCTTCCTTCGGTAATAAAACACTGTAACGTCTTAATGTACGCTGACGACGTGAAACTTTTGCTTTGTTACAAATCACCCGAAGAACGACATCTTTTACAATCTGATCTAAATAGACTTGTGAACTGGTGTAGCTTAAATATATGAAATCTTAACTTAAAAAAATGTAAGCAAATGGCATTCTCGCGTAGATAGCATATCTATAACATAAATTACACTATAAATAACACTAACTTAGAAATACTTACCAGTTTTTTCGATCTTGGTGTTATTATGGATTCAAAACATCGCTTTAATCTCCACGTTAATAAGGGGATAAATAAGGCAAGAGGAGTCCTTGGTTTCATTAAAAGATGGGCTAAAGAATTCAGTGATCCCTTTACTACTAAATTAGTTATACCTCTCTCGTAAGGCCAATCCTAGAATATGCATCAGTTATACGGAACTCACAATATAATGTCTACATCGACGCCATAGAATCCGTTCAAAGTCCGTTCAGTTTTTACTTTTTGCTTAACGTCATAGTCGTTGGAATCCCAATATTATGCTTCCATCGTATGAAATACGCCTTAAGACCTTAACTAATTCGGAATATCTCATCTCAGCTCTAAATTTTAACATCCCAAAGAGAGGAACTAGACATTTTCTGTTTTTCAAGTTGAGTCAGTGCAGTTCTAATTACGCTCTTCATGAACCTTTACGATGTATGTGCAGTGATTTCAATGACCACTTCAACATGATTAATTTTTCTGATTCGGTAGACGTCTTAAAACGGAAAATTATATTAAATTTTAATAATTAAATCAATTTAACTTCATCCTATTATACCTAACGCAGTTTTATAACAATGTAATATCGGTAATTGAGATTGTTCTGTTTCTCCTTCTTGTCTCGATATTATGTTTTATTAAGTAAGCACCATCAAATATAAATCGTTTTTAAAACTTACTTTTTAACTATTCAATATTTTAATTTTAAATCGAATTGTGATTTACGTGCTCACGTGGTTTCCTGATTTGAAATTAGACTGCACTCACACTATCACCTGGATTGGTGTGCCAGAATATATCTCTTTTCCACACAAGTTTATGCCTGCGTTGGCCCAAATGCATATCCAACTAATTGGGATTTTGAGTTGGCGGATATGAATGAGATTTATCTCATTTCCACGTAGGTCCTTGGGTTGGACAATGGCCGCAAACCAGTTAAAATGAGTTAAGTGTTTTGGATTGTTTTTGAAATCAGGATTGTTTTTCGAGTACCTTAAATTGATAATCACTATTATTTAATTCGATGTTGCTTATTTATATAGCATCAAATATACTTAAATATGCGTTTTATATATATTCAATTTTTTAATTCCACTGAAAAGCCAGTTAATGTGCTTAGTGGAAAAGCCTAATTGCCAATAGGGGGTATGTTTTAGCACGTAGGTGCATTCTGTCTGTCCCGGCTGATGCGGGCAGGATCTAGAATGTAAATCGTGCATGCGTATAGGTCAGGTATACATACACTCTAAAAAGTTTTTATTGAATTTTACTACAACTCTTGTAGGCAACAGTTTTGCGGCTGTTTCTGTAGTAAATTTACATACCCTTATTTAATTAAACATATTGTTTACTATTGACTTGTAGTGAAATTCAACAAAACATGTATATGTTTGAGTTAAATATGTGGCAATATTAATGAAAAAATATTGATATTGCAGTAATATTAAACATCAATTGCTATCATCTGTGTAGTACCATAACAAAATTACTACTTCCATGTTAGCAAAATTCAACAACTAGAATTTGTTTTTACTACAATTGATTTAATCAATTAATTTTCTATTGATATTCTAGTTAAGGCAACATTCTTAGTTTTGACATTCGTTTATTTAGTTTAAAACACAATTTAATAAATCTTAAAACTTTACACTCTTGACGACACGTGCAGAAATAAATTTGACTTATATTTTCTGCTTATCCTTCATTAAATTAACACTATAAACACCAAAATGAGACAAACACTCTTGCATAAAGAAATTCCTGCCGATGAGTACCCGAAAGAAAAAAACAAATGAAACACAGATATTTTCTATAGATTTTTATTTAATTATTAGCATATTGCTCTTATTGACCCATTTTGTTGTTTTGTACAACATAAGATACTACAACATAATAAAACTTTTACTAAAAATCGAATAATTACTAAACTTTTTTAAATTTAAAACCATATAACTCTTATATAATGATCCATACACGTTGACAAGCAAAGTCGACTAAATATCTGTTGAAAATATTGTACATGTTGAATATTTAACATCTGCTTCATTAGTTCAATTTTGGTAGTAATATAAAGCATTGTAGTTGATATTGCAGCAAAATTTAAAATGTATTGCTTAATTTTGCTAAGAATAGTGTTTAATGGTAAATACTCAAAGATCAATATAAGATTTATATTAAAATTACACATCAGTTTGAATTACAACAAAAAATTACTATAATAATTATAGTAAATTTATATTTATTTTTTAGAGTGTACGTATCTTTGGAAGATTCATACCTCTGGGCGAATAAAAAAAAAACACGATTTACCGAAGCCTTTTGGCAGTGCTACCGAAATTTTTGGTAAGATTAAAAACAGGTACCTCTCTTAAAATTCAAGTGTTTTCAAAGAAGCCTTTGTTCATAGCTTGTATAATATAAATAAATAAAAATAAACTGGCCATTTCAGCCCTAGAAAGGACTTTGAACGAGCTTCTATTAATCAGTTGTGTCGTGAGTGTTATTAAATCTTTGAACACAAATGATCGAGAACTGGACCTATGAGCTTAATGCCGATTCCGAACAGCTTATGTTCTCAAGAAGCTTTACATGACAGTTTTTACTCTCTGAGGTTTGCCATTGTCTGCATAGAGGTGACGACCGAACAGAAAAATTAATTCATGTGAAAAACATTCCATTCTGCCTGAGCTGGAATTGAAACCGCTCTTAAAATTTCCCTTAAAATTAAAAGTTTCCGAAAAACTATTGTTTATAGCTTGTACAATGGGATTGACCGAAGTTCTATGGAAATGTTACCAAAGCTTTTGGTAGGACTGAAAGTGGTACTCACTATTAAAATAGTTTGCTTAGAGATCATTGTAAAATTTATAAAAGTTTGTCTTTAAAGCCCGTATGATACTTCATTGTTTTGTCCAATATTGATTCATTGACAATGAAACTAGAGTAGTTTAAATAGTACTAAAGTTAAATTCAAGAAGTGTGAGTGTATAAGCTTCGTACTATATGAATTGGAGAAAAAAATGTACGACAGACAGCAATTTAAATGCATTGTTCTTGACGTTTCTCTCAATTCGTCACTCGTTAAGTTTCGATCAAATATTAAGTGTCAAAAACAAGCTTGAGCTCTTTCTTCCGCATCCAATAATAATAAGAGCTAAGATAGTAGCGTTGCGGAGGTGTAAGAAATTGGCACGATGCATGTTTTCATCCTCTTCCTACAAATATATTTGTCTAGCCCACGCGCCACTTGTTTTCAGATTTTGAAATTGGACAAAACAATGAAGTATCATACGGGCTTTAGTGAGGCTTATTCATTATTGCATCCAAATGATCAAATACGATATGTGGCAAATCAATAAAATGTTAAATGTACTATCATAAGAAACAAAGAATTTTAAGACGCTAAAAATCGCAACATGAGAAATTCCGAGGTATTCGATAAATTTGTAAACAAATCTATCTTCTTTACAAAAATCACCATTTTTCGTCCATACAAAGTCGTCAGACATCAGGTAGTTTTTTTTTTCAAATTATCGTAAGCTTCGCAAAGCGAAAAATTCATCTTCGCAATATTGCGAAAACAAAAACAGTTATAAACAAAACAAAGCCCCAAAGTACGTAAACAACAACAACAACAAAAACGTCAAGCAGGAAAAAGGATCAATGCATGCCAAGAAGGTGCGGCCCAAAGATTTATGTGTTTTTCAAACACTGCTCGCTACTTGGTGACAAAAACAATAGCAAATCTTTGCGAAAAACAAAAACAATTTCCACAAAATTTCTCTTCAAGCAATAAGTACGGAAACAATACCAAGTAAATACAAAGAAGAGCAATGAAAAAAAAAAACAATTAAGTAGATTGAATCCTTAGTATTATGACGCGCTTGCAAAAACAACAACTATAACTAAAGCATGCCACGCAGCAAGGAAAATAAAGCAAGAAAAAATCAAGCTTCATAGAATACAGGCACACTCTAGCACAAACACACACTTCCAAAGAAATATTTCACTTTGTTTAGAAGATTTACGAGCGTATTTCCGGTAGTCGTCGTCATTGTTAGCGTAAAGAGACGCACGTAGCAACACTGGTCAGTAATGTTCGGTCAGTGACGAACGATGTGAAACACCCTCTTCTCCCCACAGTTTACTTGAAGTATTTACAAATGCATGCACCCTCCTGAGACACCCCCAACGACCTCTAAGCTCCTACACGCACATGACTTTTAATATTAATTGGCTGCGTGTGCTTTTTGTTCGTTCTTCTGTTTTTGGCCGTTTTTCTCTTTTCGACACACAGGCGTGCGCATAAGTCTTGATCTGGCTCGTATATTTGACAAGATTTTTATTTATTATTCTTGCTCAGTCGTTCGTTGAATTTATGATTGGGCTTCTCTTGTAATTTCTTTATCTAGTTGTCTTTTCTCATTCATTCATTCATTTCAATTGTTTGGCAATAATTAATTAATTATGAAATCTTTCTCACATGTTACCATCAGATTTCTTTAGAATTTCCTCATTGATTTTCTAAAGCATTATCACAGTTTATTTGTTTTTGAGTGCTTAGCTGGTTCTTTCTAGGTTAGAGCTCATACCTTCATTACTGAAAATATTTTTTATGTATAAGTCGATCAGTTGCAAGCCCTGAAAGCCTTAAAAATGTTTGGTTTTGAGTTTTTGGTGTCACTAGAATTGACTCGATTACAGACTTAAGAATACTAATAAAGTGAAATGCAATGTTTTTCCGAGAGTTCTTTAAACTTGGTTTGAAATATTCATTTGGTTGCAAATCGAGCTTTATTTCGGTTGCAGAAACTGCACTCTAAAAAGATTTTGTTTAAATTTACTACAATACCTTGTAAAATTAAACATGTGTTTAACTTTATACATTGTAGTAAAATTAAGCACTGAATTTACTATTGATGTTATAGTAAACTTAAACATGTCTGCATTATTCCTTTTCAACAAGTGTAGTAATATTTCATAATATGCTAATCTCATAGTAGTTAATTTTAACAATTCTTGTGTAATTTTACTCCATATATTATAACAATATAAAAAATACTTCTGCTTCAGTTTAAAATTCAACATTTGTTTTACAATGAAAAGTGCAGTCAAATTTTACATTTTTTATTTGCGTTTTTTCTTAAGTTATTTTTGCTTTTGTAAGAAAACAAAATATGTACTTGTAAATAAACTCGAATTAATCAGATTAAAACTAGTAATTGGTTAAAAAACAAATATTGCCTAAAACTTCGACGATGTGGGCGATGATAAAATACCCAGACAGCCATTTTAATGTATATAAGTATAATCACAGTAATGAACGTTAAATACATTCTTTACGACGTCACTTACTACGGGGTGATAAACGTAGTTTATATTAAATTTTTCCAAATTTTAAATTTTTTATATCTCACCCTAACTGCAAAAGGGCCACAACTCAACATTTTAAGGAAAAGCGAAAAACAGTTTTTTTAAGGGACTCCTTCCTTTAAAAACAAAAAGATGAAGATTTTTTCAAGTTAAAGAGAACGAAAAAATTTTATAGTTGATGGAGTTAATACGTACGAATAATTTTACCTGATGTTAGAATTAAAAATTCAAGATGGCGGATAGAGTTGCCACCTAGATTTTTGGGTATTTTTGCGAATTCTTTTAATTTTGAAATTCTGACAACGGATTTGATTTTGAATATAATGTCGCAGTTTTAAAATTTAAGATGGAGGTTAGGATTGAAACCTAAATTTTTACCAATGTATTGCCACCTAATAATATGTATTGTTTAGAGTTTTAAACATCATTTATCAGTGTTAAGGGGTCGCTGATTTCGAATCTAAAGTCAGAATTTTAAAATTCAAGATGGTGGATAGGGTTGCCACCTTAATTTTTTGTATTTTTATGAATTCGGGGCTGGAAAAAAAAATTGTATACCAAAAATGGGTCGCTGAATCCGAATCCGTGGTCAGAATATCAGAATTTCAAAATTATAAAGTTTTGAAATAATAGGGTTGTTACTTAATAATATGTATTTTAAAGAATTTTAAACATCATTTAACAGTGTTAGGTAGTCACTGATTTCGAATCTGAAATCACAATTTTAAAATTCAAGATGGTGGATAGGGTTGCCACCTTAATTTTTTTATTTTTATGAATTCGGGTCTAGCAAAAAAAAATGGTACACAAAAAATGGGTCGCTAAATCGGAATCTTTTGACAGAATTTCAAAATTATAAAATTTTGAAATAATAGGGCTGCCACATATTAATATGTCTTTTTAAGAGTTTTAAACGTCATTTATCAGTGTTAAGGGGTCGCTGATTTCAAATCTAAGGTCAGAATTTTAAAATTCAAGATGGTGGATAGGGTTGCCACCTTAATTTTTTGTATTTTTATGAATTCGGGGCTGGAAAAAAATGGTACACCAAAAATGGGTCGCTGAATCCGAATCCGTTGTCAGAATTTCAAAATTATAAAATTTTAAAATAATGAGGCTGCCACCTAATAATATGTCTTTTTAAGAGTTTTAAACGTCATCCTACCCTTTCCACCATCTTGAATTTTAAAATTCTGACTTTTCTGATTCAAAATCAGCGACCTCTTAATACTGATAAATGACGTAATTTTCTTTTTTAAATGAGTAATTTTCAAGTTTGACCTTTTTTAAATATCAGCATCAACCCAGGATTACTTGACTTTTATTAGTTAATTTTTATTTTAAATTTTTTTAAAAAATAGTGCGTAAATTGAAGCAATACAAATTATATAATTGAAGCAAAAGTAACATTGTTTTAAGAATTCATATAGACATGTTTGTTCTTTAAAATTTGTTTATAAAATAAGGATACGTGCAAAAGCAGTATTTGAATGAAGTATTAAGATTTTCATCTGATGTTTAATTTTACTGAAATTAATGTCAAATTTAAAACAATTTCAGATTGCTTCAAAAATGAATTTATATTGATATTTTTGCTGTAGCAAAATTCAACAACATGTGTTTAATTTTACTTAAACTTACGTTTGAATTGAAAAATTAAAGATTACTTGAAAAGTTGCAATAAAATTGCACTTTACTTCAATTTTCAACAAATTATTACTACTATAATAGCAGTAAGCTTACACTTATTTTTTAGAGTGTGACATATTTGATAAAGCTGTCGAGCCTGTCAAATATTATACACTCTAAAAAGTTTTGGTTGAAATTTACTACAATACTGGTAGACAACAGGTTTGTGACTATTGCTTTAGTAAATTTACGCATCTATTATGAGAATCAACATATTTTGTGTTTATCTTTTAATATTGCAGTATTATTCAACACCAACTTCACTATTGAGGTATAGTAAAATTAAACACAACTTTCGTATTATCACTTCAATAAGTTTAGTAATATGATAAAACACTCGTCTCATAACAGCAAAATTCAACAACTGCTAAGTAATAAAAACATCAGAAGTAGTAAAATTCAACAAATGTTGTTTAATTTTACTTTATACAATATAGTGACATATATATATTACTTCTTCTTTTTACTGAAGTCCAACATTTGTTTTTCAATAAAATAGGCTGTGAAATTCAACATGTTTTATTATTGTTTTCTTCCTTGTGCAGTGTCAAAAAACAACTTTTGCCTAAAACTTTGCCTTTTTTTAGAGTGATACAACTTTGAGTTGACATCACTGCTTTATTTGACCACTCATTTAACAGCTGATAGTTGCTTTTTATTCAGCTTACTTACTTACACCAAGTTCGACCACGCCCATTTTAGGTTGAATTATCGATAGTAGCCAAACGAACTAAATTACAAAATTTTAGTTCAATACAACCGAATTCGTCTGAAATATAGCGTTTTTATTTACTTGTAGGCGAAATAGAGGGTGTGGCAATATTTTTTGTGTATTATTCGAGACATTAGCCTTGACAGCAAATATTGTAAATTTGAAGCCCTTGGGTCAATTATTGCCTATTTTTGCAAAAGGTGGTAGCCCATGGAAAAAGTACTCAATTTGGTAAGAAAACAATCTACCCAAACAAGTCAGGGGTCAGCTAGAGTAGATTGGTACGGCATTTGCCAATCTACCCAAATACCCAAGTCAGTGTGAATACCCCTATTGTTTTTTCATACAAAAGCAAATGCATTTTTTCTTATAAAGAAATCGATTTAACATAGAATTTCGACGTAGAAAATCGAGTACGCCATTTTTTTCTTGTAGTCGATTTATATTCCTATAAATAACAAACACAGTGAGATTCGAACCAGCGACATCCAGTTTGTAAGCTCACTACGTTAACCACTGGGCTATTGCGCTATACGAAACGAAGCAATAAATAAGCATATGAACCTAATAGCCTAATATTGAGTTTCAGCATTGCAATATTGCTTTGGCTTAAATTTTAGTACAGAAAAGTTTTAATTATGGGTTAGTATTTTTGAAAGTATACATTTTATAAGGTTAAAAAATATGCAGTAGTTTTTTGAGCTGGACTAAAATTTATTCCAAGATTTTTAACCGTGTACCTACGCATTCCAATTTTATCTGCAAACATTTTCTACACTTGAATCAAAAGTGTGATATATACAAAAGCCAAGTAGGCTGCGCTGATATCGATAATATTCAGTAATTATGATAATGTATACAGGTTAGGTTTTTACAAACCATATGTGCTTATTTTAATTAGTATAAGCATATACGAGTATTTATATTAAAACAAGCTGAAATAAGCTAATCAACCCAAAATAGCTCAATTATGCCGCGAATAATGTCAACTATTAAAGCCAATCGTAAACGTAATCACAATATTGCTCAGCTGTGGCACGATTCTCTGCCATTCAACATTGTTTGGCTCATTTCCGTTCAAATAACCGTGGCAATGGCTTTTATTATGGGCCAAATATTCAACGCATGTTCGACAGGTTATGGAAACCATACTTCACATCCTTTTGTTGTTTTTGCTGTGGTTGTTGTTGTTCTCGTTGTTGCCTTTGTTGTTGATAGCAAACACTAAAAGCGCCTACGGCCAACATTCCAAATAATACTGGGCAAACGAGAGGTGAAAGCAGCTATATGGTTGGCAAGTAAACACAAACGCCACAGAAGTTGGGTTTCCTTAAGCCTTAATCAATGGCAAAACTTTCATCTTAATCGGTCTAAATTATTCAAGTGGAACGTGGTGTTTAACTTTTACGTGCAAGTCGACAAGTTTTCTACCCACTTACCGTGAATACCGGCAGGATAGCGAATTGTAAATAGTTTTTGGTCTCTGAGTAAGGAAAGTGGAAACAAGAGATTTTCGAACTTTGGTTTCGAACATGTTGAAGTTGAAGTTGAATTGAGTTCAGGCAAAATGTATACAACAATAAGCTAAAGTTTTGCTCTTACTTAGAAACCAAGTGGTTTCTGCACACTTAATGGCACAAATCTTGCATCTCGTTCTGAATGACTTTTGTATTGTATAGGCTGTCTTGCTCTCAATTATTATTATTATTTATGTATGTAGATGTTTGAATAAATAGAAATAATCGAGCATGAACTGGATGATAAGTAAAAGTTTTGCATTGTAGGCATAGATAGAGATTGAGCGGGTAGATGAAGTGGGGACTTAAGTTTATAACAGAACTTAATGCCTTTACTAAAATAAGGGGATTCTTAAATTTGTGCCTTTAAGCTTATTTAAGATGCATTTTGCACAAATTTAACTGTAGAGAATTAACGGATTTTTGTTAAGTTGACAAAAAATATCGTAATAAAAAATGTATGCCGCAAAGGGTTAAACAGAGTCTTGCATTGGGCTTGAAATGGCAAAAGAAAGAAAAAAAAAGGAAAATTCTCTGAAACTGAGATCATACAATTTTTAAGTTTTACTAATTTTTTATTAAACTTCTGGCCAAGCAAATGCATTTTGCGATTTTCTCTATCATCGACAGCCTTTGGCAAAATTCAAATATGGCACGGCTTTAATTTTAGGCAAAGCAATTACAATGGTAACGGTTTGAGAACCACTGCAGTGCACCCACACACATACGGACTCTTTCAAATATATTGGCATAATTATGCCGCACACGTCAGCAATTGCACCGGAAAAGGAAGTAACTACTTGATAGCATTCACTACATAGCAATGAATGGGTTACTTGTTTTTTTTTTTGTGTAACATTTTATTTGTTCTTGTTTTTAACGCTTTCTACTAACTTTAATTGCAACTTCCAGTGCTAGCAGCTAACTTTAAGCTTTCAACTTAGTAGCAACTCAACTGAACTGTACTGAAGTAGAATTACACGCTGCTACAGAATAAGACAAAAGCTGAGCCAACACAAAAACTACTGTGCAACTATTTCTACGTATAAAAGTAAGTGAGTACTAGTGTGCAGAGTACAACAAAAACTACAACAATTTCATCAAAAAAGTTGCTGGATTTACATAAATTGTACAAATGGTAGCTAAGAGTGGATAATGTAAAAAAAAAAAATAAAAGCAATGAAAAATACCATCACACAATCTGCTCAAGTTGGTGAAACTGAAAGTTTGAATGATGAAAATACACAAATTATAAAAAATATCACCACTCAACCTGGTCTGTTAAAAACCAGTTTTGACTTAACTTAAAAATTGTCACTTGAACTTATGAAGGAATTAAGGTGATAAAAATGTGCAAAGCAGCTGATTAATTGAATCACTAGCGGGTAAGAGGGTTAAACAAAAACCACAGAGCATGGCCACAAGTGATAACTACAACATAAAGCAGAAGCAGCAATGTAATGTTAAAAATATAAAAAATGAAAAAGTGGGTAAAACTACTTTTGTGCAGTCGCATCGCATCGCATTTGGAAAAAAATCGCATTTATATGGATTAAGGATGAACTTTTTGGGGAGAACAACTACTGTAAATGATAGAAAAGTTTTGTCAGTGATAGAATATTTTTTTTTTATTGTTTAAATTTTTCACAGTTAGAAGTAGTATTTTATGAACGTACTTTTAAAAAAGGGAAAAGCTTAACTTTTTGACATTTTCCCCACTATATCTATTAGGGTGGGTCAAATTGTTCGGGTGAGCAAAAAAGCAAAAGTCGTATAGAAAAAACAAAAGCACGCCAGATTCTAACAAATTATTAGATATTATCTATATGTATTTACTTAAACGTATTTACTTAAACGTTTACTTAAACGTTATTTCTGAATGAAGGCATCACACAGTGATGCGGTCCAAAGACAAAAATCCGAATAATTGATGTAATTGTTATCCAAGTTTTTCATTTTGAAGCCATTTTTAATTATTAATTGTGAATTTATTTTTTGTTTTTTGACATCGCATTTCGAAATCAGAGGCTTAGCACTTAAGAATCTCATATGAAAATTATTTTCCAAATACAACCAAAACATCTACTTTTGAGCACTTTCTCAGGATGGTTGACCATTGTGCATTCTTACGGTTGTTTAACCTTAAATATTACACACTTTTCAACTTCAAGCTGATATTTCTTTACTATAAGTTTATCAAATCAAGCTAGGATTTTGGCTCAGCGTAAAAATCGTATGCAAAATTTATGTTGTCCTGGTTTTTTCACGCTAGGTGTCGCTGCTACCCTACAGAAAAAAATTTCCCTAATAGGTTCTAGTGTGTAAAATTTACACACCATAAAATCTAGGCGAGAGCCTATGTCACTGTTCTTCTGCATTATTGTTAATTTTTGTTTCGATCTTTTTCTAATTTTTCATTTTTTTTAACTAGATGAAACTCGACTCGTTACTACCACGCCCCCTTTTCCGACGCCCATAAAATGTTATGAGTGGAACGGCACGTGGAAATTGTGGTCGAATACCCAATTCCGAGGCTGTGCTATCTATAACTGCAAAGCTATTCGATAGAGAAAATTTGGGTTGTTAAGGAAGTGCCACGCCTCTCTTATGATGCAAAAATCATCCTTGGTATGCGTTTAATAACTTCCTAAAGTTTCCCGCCAATAGAGATGATATTCCGGAAACCCCAATTTTGGATGACAGCGTTGAGGTTCCGCTGCCCGACTATGATGAAGTTCTGACAGCTATAGCTCGGCTTAAAAATAACAAAGCCGCGGGAGCTGATGGCTTACCTGCTGAGCTGTTTAAGAACGGAGGCGAAGCTCTACTTAAATGCATTCACGAGCTTCTATGCAGAATATGGTCGGAAGAATGTATTTCGAACGATTGGAATCTCAGTGTGCTCTGCCCAATCCACAAGAAAGGCGATCCAACTATCTGTGCCAATTACCGTGGGATAAGCCTTCTTAATATCACATATAAGGTCCTGTCTAGCGTTTTATGTGAAAGATTGAAGCCCATTGTAAACGAACTGATCGGACCTTATCAGTGTGGCTTCAGACCTGGAAAGTCCACCATCGACCAGATTTTCACGCTACGACAAATCTTGGAGAAGACTCAAGAAAAACAAGTCGACACCCACCATCTTTTTGTCGACCACAAAGCCGCCTTCGACAGCCCAATAAGGAAGCACCTGTACTCCATCATGTCTGAATTTGGTATTCCTGCAAAACTTATACGACTTTGCAGGATGACACTGAGCAACACCAGCAGCGCAGTTAAAATCGGGAAGGACCTCTCCCCAAAATTTGTTACCAAACGAGGTTTCAGACAAGGTGATTCCTTATCGTGCGACTTTTTCAACCTAATGATGGAAAAGATCAGCCAAGCTGCTGATCTGAGACGTAGTGACACAATATTCTATAAGAGTGTTATGCTGCTTGCGTATGCTGATGACATCGATATCATTGGCCATAATACGCGCAAAGTCAGTGCAGCATTTTCCAGATTAGAAAAAGAGTCAAGTCGAATGGGTCTGGCAGTGAATGCAGATAAGACGAAATACTTAGTGTCAACAAACAAACAGCCCCAGCGTCTTGGAACCCACGTTTCCGTTGACAATACCTCCTTCGAGGTTGTGAAGAACTTCGTTTATCTGGGATCCAGCATTAATTCAACCAAAGACATCAGCATTGAGATAAAACGAAGAACAACTTTTGCCAACAGGTGTTACTTTGGGCTCAGTAGGCAATTGAGAAGCAGAGCCCTCTCTCGACGAACGAAAATCACGCTCTATAAATCGCTCATCATGCCCGTCCTACTTTACGCAGCACAAACCTGGACGCTGAGCAGTTTAGATGAAAAGACTTTAGGATCATTCGAAAGAAAGATTCTTCGTAAGATCTACGGACCAATCTGCGTCAATGGCGAGTACAGAATACGGTGGAATGATGAACTGTATGAGCTGTACGCTGACATCGACATAGTCAAGCGCATTAAAATCGAGTGGCTTCGCTGGCTTGGTCATGTTCAGCGCATGAAAGACGATGCTCCAGTGAAGAAAACATTCGATTCGGTACCCAGCGGCAGTCAACGCAGAAGAGGACGACCGCATCTTCGTTGGAAAGACCAAGTAGAGGACAACCTGAAGAAGCTTGGAATTTCCAACTGGCGCCAGCAAGCGAAAGATAGAAATGGCTGGCGCAAATTCTTAGATGAGGCCAAGACCGACATACGGTTGTAGCGCCAACTAAGTAAGTAAGTAAGTAAGTAAAGTTTCACGAAACAGGTTTCCGATGCTGTGCGACCTATTGTTGCAAACCTATTCGATAGCGAAAATGTTGTGGTATATTTGAAGTGCCACGCCCATTTTTGCAATCAGCCCCAGACTTCACAAGAAGCTTTACAAGACTTTGCTACCGTTTCCTTGAAAATTTCATAAAAATGGATTCAGCGGTTTCGGAGTCTTTACGTGATATACACACATACGTATATTAATTTTTTTTATAAAGATAGATGGGCGGAAAAAGTAGGCGTAGCAACATTTATATATGTATAGTGATCGCTATCTGGTCCCATTGAACCTACATGCCAATGTTCACTATCAAAATGCGAACATTTCAGGAATTAACATGATTTCGAAAAAGTGGGCGTAGATATATTACGACCATAGTAAACATGTGAACTTAACTACCAAATTTTAGTTTTATTCGATCAAAACCATCTTATATATAGAAGTTCCATTAATTTTTTGGAGGTAAAAATAGGCGTGGCAACATTTATATTTAAAGTTCACTATCAAAATTTGTACAACTCAGCAATTGGCATGATTTCGATAAAGTGGGTGTAGATATAGTGCGATCACGCCCATTTTGAGTGCAGTTGCCATCTAACAAAATTTTAGTTTCTTACGATCAAAACCGTCCGATATAAAGCATTTTTTATGGTTTGTGGGCGATAGCATAAATTTGGGTTGTATGGGAGGTACCACGCCCACTTGTCTAATTGACACCAAACTCTCACTCACCAGGAGCACTCTCAAGATGGTGTTTCAATTTCCCTGAAAATTTCATAAAGATCTATTCAGTGGTTTTTGAGTCTATACGTGATATACATACATACCCACATACATACATCCACTTTTATGCATATAGATTTTATACGCGATTAATCGATTTGAAATGTTTTTTTTTTTAATGAATAAAATAATGAATAATTAATTACTTTTAACGAGAAATGCAATTTTCTCATTCATCGATGAAAATATTGCTCCTGGAAAAAGTGTGTAAAATGTACACATAAGGAACCTATTCGTTTCTAGAAATAAGGGACCGATGAAGGTTAAGTTTTGTCTATCATTGAATTGAAGCTGCAGCTCTGTCATAGCGACCATTTCTTTTTATAAATTTAAAAGCATTCTTTCCAAATTTTTTTTAAGTGTCCTTCTGATGATCAATATACATAAGAGCGTGTTGAAAAATTTAGATCGTGTTCTAAGAGGTCTCAAAAGTTGCATAGCGTGGTCAAGATCTCCCAAAAAAAATGTTTGGAAGAAATAAGGATGTCTTCCTCTCCCACAAGGACAAAGTTGTTTTTTAAGAAAAACAGTAAAAAATCACGATTTCAAAATGCTTTGATTTTTGTAGGAAGAAATACATATGTCTTAAAGCAAAAGTAAATATAGACTTAAACTAATAATATTTTGGCAAAGACGATGCTGCTCTCGATTTTAACCCACAGCATCCTGTGTGAAGGATATTCGAATCTAAAAGTACACTCGAGGTAGCACAGAACTTTTAATTGCTATCTCATTGTCTAAATTTTGGCGATTTTGATTAAAGTGTTTTCGTTTTCCTTAAATTTGGAAAATTAATAATTTGGATATTTTTTTCATGTGCATTTTCTTGTTTTTGAGAAATGTGTATTTGAATGCAATTTTTTAACTTTTTCAAAAAGAATAATATCAGGTTTTATATCTCGGGCACCAGAAGCGGTACGGAAGATAATTTCCTGAATTCAGATTCTTCAAATATTTCTGAACAACACCTTGCCCAAGAGTATCATTTTACAACACCAGGTTAAGATCACGATTTTTTTCCGATTTCTATTTTTTTAAAAAAAATTTCTTTCCTAGTATGAATTTTATTATTTTGTTAAAACACTGAAACTCAGCATCAACAAAAATGTTATACATACTAATATTTTGAGTTTCTGAGCTTGCCATTCGATGGGTCTCAATTTACTTAACAATTGTTGTAAAGAAGTGTTTTAATGAAATAATAACTTTTAATAAGAAGTAACTTTTTTTAAATATCAAAATAGGGCAAAAAGTCGTGGTCTTTTCCTGCTGTTTTAAAATAAATATTTTTAGACAGGGTTTCGTCCAAAATTATTTGCAGAATCCAAATTGAGAAAATTATTTTCGGTACCATTTCTGGTGTCCGAGATATAAGACCTAATATTAATTTTTTTGAAAAAGTTTAAAAATTGCATTCAAGTATACATTTCCCCAAAATAGGACAATGCTTATGCGAAAAATATGCAAATTATAACATCGTCAAATTTAAGGAAGACGTTAACACTGTAATCAATATCACTAAAATTTAGACAATCAGATAAAAATTAAAAGTTCTGTGCTATCTCGAGTGTACCTTTAGATTCGAATATCCTTCACACAGGACACTGAGGGTAAGAACCAAGATTGGAATTGTGTTAACAAAAATATTGTTAGTTTAAGTCTATATTTACTTTTGTTTTTGAACATATGTAGTTTTTCTTACAAAAATTAAAGCATTTTGGGATATCTTGATTTTTTACTGTTTTTCTCAAAAAACATCTTTGTCCTTGCGGGAGAGAAAAAAATTCTTTTTTTTAAATTTTTTTCAGAGATCTTGACCACCCTATGCAACTTTTGAGACATCTTAGACTGTGAAATTCGAAAAAAAAATTTAATTCGATACGCCCTAAAATACATACACGAAAAACCACTCATCTGATCGATATCAAAATTGATAAAGCTGTTTTTCAGCTGTGTTCTAGTTACTTTTTTGGTGAATAAAAGAAGAATTAACTTTTTGTATCTTTTGACCAGGACACAAAATAAGTTCCTGGTGATGAGGAACGCACCAGTAAAATTTTTTTCCAATAATTCAATTCTATTTTAGCTTAATATTATCTTAACAGTCTAAATTCTTTTACTTTTAAATTATTAACACAAAAAAGTAACAATTACTATAGTTTTTTTTTTATTTAACACAGAAGACTTTTCTCTATGATGTGAATAAATTTTTTTCTAGAGTTGCTACACTTCTTACCTCAATTTTGTTTTGCAGTTATAACGTGTGTTTGCTGAGAACGTATTAAGATAATTACTTTTATGCAAATCAAATATTCAAAAAAGGTAAGTTAATGTCAATTTTATCGTCCTCTGAAGCGCTCGTGTTTCTTGTCCCGACCATCACAACATATATCACAACAATAGACTTTAATTTTTCCTAGCCAAAAAATTTTAACGTGATACGTCTGTAAGACTCTGTTAATAATTCTCACGGGGGTGCGTCTTTTGCTTTTCAATTTTTTCTTGGAGTGGCGTTTGAATACCAACTGCCTCTAATTTTGAACTGTGATTAAAATTAGGTGAACCACTAGAATGGCAGCCTACTCGACTCTACGGAACCTCAAATCATTTCTCTTCTGTAACTGTTGTAATGAAGCACCTCGGTGACGTCATTTGCGTGTACGTTGTCATGAAGCGATGGAAGTAGATTTGCTTCTAGAATAACATGATCTGTAAACATATGACAAAAAAATATATATATGTAAAGTAAACACTTACGCCGAGGTAGTGACTTCGCCCATTTTTTAAAATGAGTCTGAAAATAAATTTACAGCTCGTTTTGTACTGAAATGTACACCCATTTTTTAAACAATCAACTTTAAATTCGCGTTATTTACTTAAAAAAAAAATTCCAAAAACTTGAACTCACTATCTCGGCGTAAGTGCTTACTTTACAAAAAAATATTTTTTTTTCAGATGATTACAGATCATGTTATTGGTCCTTCTCTTTTCGCATCGCTTCATGAAAATGTCACGTACACGCAAATGACGTCACAAAAATTTGTTTATGTACATTAATAACTGTTGAAATAAAAAAAAATTTATATCAATATCTCTTACTATTTTTTGTAGTATTCATTCAAAAAACGCCTTCAGAATCGCTTATATAACATAAAGGTACCTTTAATAAACAGTTTAATACGAAAGCTTACAGTGTTTTGCTTTAATCAAGTGTAAAAAGTACAAGAGCGCTACTGAATCTATCAATTATCTTTATTGATTGTTCTGACTACACTCCACATAAAATCAAGGATAATCATAAAATAAGCAAAAGATGCGCATTGAATTTTGATGTATTTCAATTGTGTTGCGATAAAACCATCATCCCGCTTCCTCTTTGGGAGCTAAAAATACAAATATTCTGACTTAAACTCATATTTTATGTGTTGATGATGATGGTGTTGCCACAAATGTTCAGAGATCAGCTTTCGTAGCTGCCATATTGCGTTTAAGAGGAAACGCTACCCATACCATAACTTTTAACTGCTCTCAAAAGCAGTCAACTTGAAACTTTTTTCTTTTTTTCCTTAAATTTCGCAGTGGCAGCCATGCACGCACATACCCACACCCAGCGAGCCATTCAACCATTCAGCCAGCTATCCATCCGAGTGGCTGTTGAATATTATTTATGGCTTGCGCTAGAAATCTATTTACACTGCACCGCAAATCTCAGCTCTGGCTGGTTCACTGATCGTCGTTCGTCCAACCAAGCCGAACTACTACTCATCCCAACCCCTTCCCCCTACTTCATGCAAGTATGTTCTTGTCTTTTTATTTATTAGTCCTCTAGCAACATTCGTCCTTTTGCTCAAACACACAATATAGGACTTTGGATTAAATTGAAATGTAAACTTTTGCTATTTCATTGCTATTGTTGTTGTTGTTGTTGGCGCACTCATAGCATTTACTTCCGCGCCCTGCTACTTCCGGTTTTGTTTTTTCTTGCATTTTTTCTGCTGCACTTTTGTGTTGTTTTAGTGTGTGTGTGTGTGTGTGTGCCTAATATTTGTGTGAGGCTAAGTCAGTGTTTGTTTGCCTGTTTTTTGTCCAACGCTGTAAATTGTAGACATTGCCACATAAGATCACAACACTCGCAGCCACACTCACACATTCTCACTCTGATACTCACACACATCCACTCCTCGCCAACTTTGCAGAGTATTGAATTCCATTTATCCGTATCTGTGCAAATTTATGATTGCTTCATTTCCAACTTTGGCCCACAATTCTTCTTGCTTATCCGAAGTGGTTGCATTTATTTTCTTTTTTTTTTGCTTTATTTTTATTTTTGCTGTTTTCTATTGCTTTGTTGTATTGTTTATTTGCTTTCTTGTCTATTTCCTGCATGGTTATTTACAGCCTTGTGGGCCTCTGCTGCTGCCCACTTAACAAAAAAAAACAAGGTTTGCTTACCACTTCGCTCTCCAGAATATAAATATGAGAATTACCGTGATAAGAAAGCAATTTAAAATTGTTTTGTATTGTTATAACAGTAAATTATATTGATGCATTTTTTAATAGCAAGAACCATGGCTATGAGATGGACCAAATAAACTTAATGAATTCACATACAGCCATGGTCACATAAATAACACTGTTTTTAATACTACTAAAAATCAACCAAAAGGTTTTTTCGATAATGATAAAAATTATGCAAATTTACATACTCTTTTAATGTTACTACTAAGAAAAAGCATATTTTAGTTAAAATTGTCTCCATTTTAATTTAAAAAAAAAGGTGAATGAAAGTGATGTACTCGAGTAGAAATCATTTGAGGAAACCCTTAATTAAGTACGGGTATGATCTGGATATTATACAGATTGGCCTTTTAAGAAAGATTTATCAATATTTGATCAGTAGTGGAATTCCCAAAATCCCAAAAAAACAAATAAATTTTAAGGAATTTTACTGCAGGTAGCCATTAAGTTTTTGTGAGGCTATCCTTTTTTAAGAAGTCCTCATCAAAATTCAATTAGGTTATAAGATAAGGATGAACAAAAAGTTCATCACGTTATTATTATTATTATTATCATTATTATTATTATTATTATTATTATTATTATTATTATTATTATTATAATTATTATTATTATTATTATTATTATTATTATTATTATTATTATTATTATTATTTTTATTATTATTATTATTATTATTATTATTATTATTATTATTATTATTATTATTATTATTATTATTATTATTATTATTATTATTATTATTATTATTATTATTATTATTATTATTATTATTATTATTATTATTATTATTATTATTATTATTATTATTATTATTATTATTATTATTATTATTATTATTATTATTATTATTATTACTATTATTATTATTATCATTATTATTATTATTATTATTATTATTATTATTATTATTATTATTATTATTATTATTATTATTATTATTATTATTATTATTATTATTATTATTATTATTATTATTATTATTATTATTATTATTATTATTATTATTATTATTATTATTATTATTATTATTATTATTATTATTATTATTATTATTATTATTATTATTATTATTATTATTATTATTATTATTATTATTATTATTATTATTATTATTATTATTATTATTATTATTATTATTATTATTATTATTATTATTATTATTATTATTATTATTATTATTATTATTATTATTATTATTATTATTATTATTATTATTATTATTATTATTATTATTATTATTATTATTATTATTATTATTATTATTATTATTATTATTATTATTATTATTATTATTATTATTATTATTATTATTATTATTATTATTATTATTATTATTATTATTATTATTATTATTATTATTATTATTATTATTATTATTATTATTATTATTATTATTATTATTATTATTATTATTATTATTATTATTATTATTATTATTATTATTATTATTATTATTATTATTATTATTATTATTATTATTATTATTATTATTATTATTATTATTATTATTATTATTATTATTATTATTATTATTATTATTATTATTATTATTATTATTATTATTATTATTATTATTATTATTATTATTATTATTATTATTATTATTATTATTATTATTATTATTATTATTATTATTATTATTATTATTATTATTATTATTATTATTATTATTATTATTATTATTTATTATTATTATTATTATTATTATTATTATTATATTATTATTATTATTATTATTATTATTATTATTATTATTATTATTATTATTATTATTATTATTATTATTATTATTATTATTATTATTATTATTATTATTATTATTATTATTATTATTATTATTATTATTATTATTATTATTATTATTATTATTATTATTATTATTATTATTATATTATTATTATTATTATTATTATTATTATTATTATTATTATTATTATTATTATTATTATTATTATTATTATTATTATTATTATTATTATTATTATTATTATTATTATTATTATTATTATTATTATTATTATTATTATTATTATTATTATTATTATTATTATTATTATTATTATTATTATTATTATTATTATTATTATTATTATTATTATTATTATTATTATTATTATTATTATTATTATTATTATTATTATTATTATTATTATTATTATTATTATTATTATTATTATTATTATTATTATTATTATTATTATTATTATTATTATTATTATTATTATTATTATTATTATTATTATTATTATTATTATTATTATTATTATTATTATTATTATTATTATTATTATTATTATTATTATTATTATTATTATTATTATTATTATTATTATTATTATTATTATTATTATTATTATTATTATTATTATTATTATTATTATTATTATTATTATTATTATTATTATTATTATTATTATTATTATTATTATTATTATTATTATTATTATTATTATTTTTATTATTATTATTATTATTATTATTATTATTATTATTATTATTATTATTATTATTATTATTATTATTATTATTATTATTATTATTATTATTATTATTATTATTATTATTATTATTATTATTATTATTATTATTATTATTATTATTATTATTATTATTATTATTATTATTATTATTATTATTATTATTATTATTATTATTATTATTATTATTATTATTATTATTATTATTATTATTATTATTATTATTATTATTATAATTATTATTATTATTATTATTATTATTATTATTATTATTATTATTATTAGTATTATTATTATTATTATTATTATTATTATTATTATTATTATTATTATTATTATTATTATTATTATTATTATTATTATTATTATTATTATTATTATTATTATTATTATTATTATTATTATTATTATTATTATTATTATTATTATTATCATTATTATTATTATTATTATTATTATTATTATCATTATTATTATTATTATTATTATTATTATTATTATTATTATTATTATTATTATTATTATTATTATTATTATTATTATTATTATTATTATTATTATTATTATTATTATTATTATTATTATTATTATTTTTATTATTATTATTATTATTATTATTATTATTATTATTATTATTATTATTATTATTATTATTATTATTATTATTATTATTATTATTATTATTATTATTATTATTATTATTATTATTATTATTATTATTATTATTATTATTATTATTATTATTATTATTATTATTATTATTATTATTATTATTATTATTATTATTATTATTATTATTATTATTATTATTATTATTATTATTATTATTATTATTATTATTATTATTATTATTATTATTATTATTATTATTATTATTATTATTATTATTATTATTATTATTATTATTATTATTATTATTATTATTATTATTATTATTATTATTATTATTATTATTATTATTATTATTATTATTATTATTATTATTATTATTATTATTATTATTATTATTATTATTATTATCATTATTATTATTACATTTATTATTAATATTAAAACATAATTTACATTTTTTAAAAAAATTTTTTAAATTTAGGATGATCCGGAAACTTGTTTGTAGTTATGAGGGCTAGTGTAGATAAGATATCCGATATAAGTAAATGGGATTCAAAACAAGAGCGTTAAAAATCAAGACTTCATCAAAATAACGATTTTTTGATCATTTTCTGACTCTATACCTACACAAATTTGGACGTGGCTGATTAAAAACATGTAATCAAATGTAACTTTGAACATTGTTCCTTGTTTGTTTTGATAACAAGCAAATTTTGAATCAAGCAAATGTTTTGCAAAAAAAGCAAATCAGCATAACTTTGCTCAATCACGGTGTGATTTTAGAAAAAGATTGCTCAATTGAAATCACTCCTAATGTATTTAGGAAAATGCAAATTTATACTAAGCTCAAGCAAATTTTGCTAAGTTTTTATAAACTCAAATATCAAATTTTTACTAAATTCAAGCAAATATTTGCTAAGTTATTATGAGCTCAAATAGCTAACTTTTACTAAACTCAAGCAAATTTTTGCTAAGTTATTATTATCTCAAATTACAAATTTTTACTAAATTCAAGCAAATATTTGCTAAGTTATTATGAGCTCAAATAGCTAACTTTTACTAAACTCAAGGAAATATTTGTTAATTTATTATAAACTCAAATAGCTTACTTTTGCTAAACTCAAAAAATATTTGCTTAGTTATTATAAACTCAAATAGCAAGTTTTTACTAAATTTAAGCAAATTTCTCTCAAACACACGAGCGCACGTTTATTCTTAATGAAGAAAACTTGGCGACGATTACTTAACAACTGCGATGGTCGAATGGATAAGCCCATGGCCAAGGCTCAAGTCTCTGGATAGTGGTAATTTTTCAATTAAATTTAATGTCAATAATTATTTTTCTTAAAAAGTATGCTAGATTTCAGCAAAATTAATCAAAATTTTCTATTCCAATTTATAATAGCATAGAAAATATTTGACATCACATAAATTTTGTGCAAAAATTTACAAAACCCAAAATTCGGATTAAGAAGTTATAGCTGTTGAAAATAAGCATTTTTTTACAAAATTCTCTTTTAATTAACGGTTTCTCGCATTTCGAACACAAAAAATATCATAAAAAAAATCGAAAAACTTTATTTCCCATTAAAAAGGTCTTAAATAATTTTACAATAATATTTCTGATTTTATTTAAAAAATGTTCGAATTCCTTTGCTGTCAACATATTAGACCCTGGTTTTAGGGTTAAAAAATATGGAAAAAACCCCAAAACAAACAAATTTAATTGTTTACAAAATAATCTGTCTTAAATTCGGTATTGGTCTAAGGAAGTTCAAAAATTTAAAAAAGACTTAACCTTCCTTCGAAATACAGATTCTGACAGAAAAAACGAGATATATATGTAACCAAGAAAAAGCAACCAAAATCATTGTCATGATGAAAAGGTACCCAAACAATTTGTGTACAAAATTGGTTAAACGGATTAAAATAATCTAATTACGTCAAAATAACACACTATGAATGCATTAACGTCTATAAATGCTACAGACTGCATAAGGTAAAGGTTCAAAGGTATTTTAAACTTTTCTACCCAAAATTAATGTCACTTTTTTTAATGTAATATAATTCTCACTATCAACCGACACAATACCCATTGTGTCCTTATCTCTAGGCAAATTTAAACATTAATTAGATATAAACATTAATAACATTTACAAACTAATGGTAAAAATGAAACTTTTGTAATTAACCCTAATAGTTAAATAAATGCTTAAGCTTTTTTTTTTTTTGAAATGTCATAGCTTCAAGCATATTTAAAACAAATTAAGCAACACTTTTTTTGTATTCTCACTTGTATCTGTTTAAAACTTAATTTGGATTACTTGACCGCAATGAACTAGCCCCCAGCTGCCTTCATTGGTGGTAAAAAATACTTGCGGCAAGAAAAAAAAGGATACGTATCTACTTTGATTTGGTTTTTTAAAGTTTTTATATCTATTTTTATGCTGTGACCCAGTGCAAAGAACAGAACATTTCGATGTCAAAAATCAACAGTGGCATTAGATTAGCACAAAACCCAACCCCATAGACAAACACACACATACACACACACATACAAATACAAACACAAACAACCATAAAGACACTAATACTGCCACACAGACACACACTAGGACATGATTCGCAAATTCAAAAGCCAGAAGGAATTTTATGCAACATTAGCAAAACGATCCCGAAGGGAAAACACCGATGATGACGACGAAATGAACGAGATGGCAGCCATCAGTAGCAGTTAAACGAGGTTAGGTAGACGCTCAGCCATTATGGCCACAACATCACCAGCAGCAGCAGAACAGGAAGCAGCTAACGGTTTCCACTTTAATCGAAAGTGCTGCTAAGGAAAACTTAATGAGATATAATCTGAATCCTTAATTGTCCTTGTGGCTTCCGGACAAGCACGTTCACACGCACACACACACACACACAGCCACACACCTAAGCAGCCAACACCATTTACACTCACACTCAAACAAACTCTTAAGCAAACGCATTCGTAAGCAAAATTTCATGCGGTTATGTTTGTCTTTGGCTTAGTGTATGTGTCAGTGTATGTGTGTATGAGTGTCAGTGTTTCAAAATCGCTGTTTCCATCAGTTTAAAACTAATTCTTATGTCGTCCTAGTGTCCTTTCCTTGTAATTGTAATTGTGGTTACACTAGCTTCTAGCTCGCGGTTATATCACAAAAAGTATAGCACAAAAGGCTATTTTGTATCCTAAAATAGCAAAAGTAAAAAAAAAACAACAAAGCTCAAAAAAGCTTGTCTAATTCCTTTTTAAGTCCTGCCTTCGTTCGTTCTAGTCAACCGTTTCGGTGTATTGCCCGAAGTGGCTGTAAATATGTCTAAAGAGCCGCTGTAAAATAAACGTTGCACCATTTTGTTAGGCTCCGTAAATGTAGCTAAATGAAAATGTGAACCACCTTAATTCTTTTTTGTTGAATTTTTGTTGCTTTTGATGCCTTTTAACAGAATTAATTCTGACAGCTTGTAAGCTTTGGCACACTGCATTCGTTACTGACCAAACGGAATTTGCAAAATACTCACACAGACACACACTCACATATAGCATATTCAAACACACTTACTCACTCACACATACATATACTCTCCCAAGCATGCTGTTTGCCTGTCAGTCAGACGACTGTTCGAGTCGCCGCCGTGTTTTTCGGCCAACCCATGATCCGGCCACATTGGTAACTGACTGTGGTTGATACTGACACGAGTGCTGCTGTCAAAAAGTAGCAACTATAAAAAATTAACAACAACTACAACTATCAGGAGAAAAAAGATAAATGTGGTAAAATAGGAACTCAACGCTATGCAAAAGCCTGCCAAAAGTGTCAAGTTGAGAGTCAGTTTTTTGGATTTGGTTTCGTTGCAAATTAATGCGGCTGTCAGTTGATTTTTCGAAGTTTTTCTCTTTATGTTCGGGTTTTTGCTTTTTTTTTTTATGGCTTGGCATATATTGGGGCCAAATCAACATTGATTTTGTTTGCATTGGTTTTATTGAATTGGTTGCGCAAAAAGGCGAATAAAAATATTGGCAAAATCGTGAAATTATTTGATTTTGGCAGAAAAATTATGAGTATCAGGTTTTTAGTAGTCTGCCACTAGACTTTTATTACGTAAAAGGAATTGTTGAAACTATCTTTAATAAAGATTATCCACTGATTGTTGAGACATGCCATCTTATTAAATTTTTTTAGAAGCACTAAGATTTAAATTACATTGCTCAGTTAACGTATATAACAAAAAAGAAAGAAAGAAATGCTTCACACTCATTCAAATCTTTTAAGAGCCAAAACGACCTAATAAGATAGAACAAAATTACTAAGATTTCTTCATGGTATTCATCCAAAAAGACGGTCTTATTAAAACTGTAGAAAAAATCTTCTTAAAACCCTGTCCTTTTTAATTAGTAAAACCAAATAGTTTTAAGAAGAATCTTATTATTTTTTATAAGAAAACTTTTTAAAACTATAATTAAGTCTGATTTAAAATTGTTGATTTTCTTATTAATTTGAAAAATTATATTTTCGATACTTAATTAGGAAATCTTTTTGATTTATTATAGAATTAGTTTTGGAATTTAATTTTTCAGAAAATAAAAATCGTTTTTTATATTCTGAAAAATTTATTATAATTTTAATAAAAAAGTTTTTAAAATTATAATAAAGTCTTATTAGAAATTGTTGACCCGCACTAGAATACTGCAAGCTTCACTCATACTCATACTCATGCTCTTCACCCATGTCATTCACTCCGCCTGTATCTGCATTCAACCCCCTATATCCCCATTTATCCCCTATACCTCTAACTCTTTTTATCTATCCCACTTACCGATCCCATCCCAGTCTATCTTACGGGCTGAATCAAGGTGTCATACGAACCGTACCGAGAATTTACTAGGCTGAAAGCCCATCAAAAATAGTTCAGTACTCCGGTACTATCCAGCCTAACTCGCGCACAGGGACCTCTGTGGGGGTGCACCTGCCATTGTCCCACACTCGTGGAAACTTTATAGAAGTCAATTAAACAAAAACAAACACAAAATCACCTGAAGATCCTGAAGTGTAATGATGATCCAACTCTGCACTGAGTGAAAGCAATAAGCCTGACACTCCAAGACCTATGGGAAGGGGCCCACCTGGAGGTAGTGGACATAACTATTTCCCGTCTCTACCAAAAGCGAAGGTGCTCTTCCCAAGCGTAGTTCCACAGGAGTCCACCCTGAAGCTGCTCCAAAAGAAAAATCCAGACGTGCTGACTGGAAGGTGTTGAAAGTTGCTGAGCAGCTAGCTGGCAGTAGCGGGGGGCAAGACTACATCCTCCAAATCAACAAGGAGGCAGAGGATAATCTTTACGCTCGTAACAAATAGATGGCGTGGGGCGTTGGAAGTGTATATCTGTTCCTCAAAAAGTACCACTTCAAGGACAAAAACACCAATACACTAGAGTCCGAAGATTTGGAAAAGGATCTCGGCCTAGAAGCCGTGACCGACGCTGCATGAGTCCTAGATCAGACTAGAAGATGCAGCTGATGGAGGCACGACCATGCAAGTCGACTCCGTGAAGAAACCTTCAACCTAATGCAGTTGATGATCCTCCAGATAAATGTGCATAAAATTAAAACCGCCAGCACAGAACTCCTTCTCGTATTAAAATTTATACGAATGATATTAGTAAACAAAATATTCGTATATTCTACAAATATTCATACAATATACAAAGTATTTTTTATTGTGATATCTTTACGAATTCATTCGTAAAATTTTTCTAATACCTGATGTAGTATCTACGAATACATTTGTTCTATATACTAATGATATTCATAAATAAAAATAAATCAATTCGTATAAGTGCATTGTACGAATGATTGTGTACATATACACAATGTACGTGACATGGATAGTCTCCAATTTTGGTGCGAGACCAATAAATAGCATTTTAATATGTCTAAATGTAATGTAATGTCTTTTTCTATGAAGAATCAACTTTTCGAAGGTTCTTACGGTATAAATATGGTATTGATCGAGAGAGTCGACTTGAAGAAAGGCTTAGGGGTTTTATTTGAGCGAAAGTTAAGCTTTGTCAAACATTTTGATGCTATTATATCAAAAGCAAATGCGATGATGGGATTTTTATCGCGCAATACGAAAGAGTTCTCCGATCCCTTTAACGTGAGAACCATATTCTTTTGAATTGTAAGGTCGGTTAACAGGTGCAATACGCACCACTCCAACAAGCGCAATGGAGGTTCTGTTAGGTATGCTGCCGTTGGATTTAGAAATAAAGAAAACAGCGGCGCTATCAGCCCTCAGGATGTTGCGAAATGCTACGTGGCATGGGGCAACGGCCCTGCATGGTCATATTCGCATCCTTGATATTGTACAGAAAGATGTCAGGGAGGCGTTTATGCCTTTGGACGGAAGGCAGAGAGTAAAAATAACAGAAAAATGTTATAAAACTCTTATAACGGATGGAGCCGTTTGTGAAGAAATCGCTGGTAGTGATATCAGTATATTCACAGACGACTCTCTGATGAATGGCCGGGCCGGGGCAGGCGTGTACTCAAAAGAGTTAAGCCTTTCCTGTGTACTGAGGTTGGGGAGGTTTGTGTCTGTATACCAGGCAGAAATGCTTGGCGTAGTGCATGCGCTGGACCACCTGATAGATGGCCGGATCAGTGGCAAGAAAATTGTCATCGCTCTCGACAATCAGTCTGTGATTAGGTGTATGCAACGGACAGACATCACTTCCAGGTTGGCCATAGAATGTCTTACAAAACTCAATAGGTGCGCCCAGACGAATGAGCTCACGTTTATGTGGGTGAGAGGACACTCTGGCATAGAACAGAATGAAGACGCTGATTCTTTAGCAAGAGCAGGATCAGCAGAAGAATTCTGTGAACCAGAACCACGTATCGCCATAGGCGACAATATGGTGGCAGGCCTTATTAAACAATGGACGGACTCGGAACACAGTAAAAGGTGGGAAGAAGCTGTTAATTGCAGGCAATCAAAGGCGGCCGTGAATTGGTCTCGTAGTGAGGCAGCAAAAGTCATCCGATACAATCGAAGGACTTTAAGCTGGCTTACTGCACTGGTCACAGGACACGGTCCCTTCATGTACCATCTCGGGAAGATGACTCTGACCGAGGACGATACGTGTAGGTTATGCCTAGAGGAGCCGGAAACAGCAGCACACATTCTGTGCCAGTGTCCGGCGCTGGCAAGCATAAGATTGACCACTCTGGGACGCCCATTTATTGGCGAAGCCGAGATTGGTCAACTAACCTATAAAGATATACTTGAGGTGACAAAGGATGCTTACACAAGGAGCATGCTCACATACGAGTACTCCGAGAAGAAGTACCCTTTGTCCAATGGGGGACGAAAAGGGACCCACTGTGGTCTGCTTCGGCAAATCCCCAACTTATTATATATAATATAAGGTCGGTTTTAGAGTATAATTGTGTTATCTGGGACCCTCAATATTCTATACATATTAAAAGAATTGAAAATATTCAAAGGCGTTTCACTAGGTTAGCAATTCGCAAGCTCCACTGGGATTTTATGCCTTCCTATGAAGCGCGATGTGCTCTTCTTGGACTAAAGCCTTTGGAGTTCCGGCGAAAGTATATTCTTGCCTTATTTGCTCGGGATGTAGTGATGAATCATATTGATTGTGCACCACTTCTATCTCTTTTCAAATTTTATGCACCTGAAAGAAATTTGAGGCAAAGGCAATTGTTCTATATACCCTACAGAAGAACTAATTATCGCAAATGTGATCCGGTTTACAATATGACCAAAACGTTCAACATTATCTGCAGCTCGATTGAAATCACCCAAAATAGGGTAGCATTTAAAAACGATACCATGCTGAATTAGTTTTATAACCTATGATTAAATTATGTACTTACAGTAACTGTATAACAATAAATGTTAATAGTTGATTGAATAAATAAATAAATATAAATAATAGTATTCGTAAATTTCTCACTCGAATTATTAGTAGAATGAACGAATTATTAGTTGAGTTTAAGAAATTAAAAGCCGAAATCGTTCAGACTTGTTTGTTAAACATATACAGAACATAAGGAACTATATGATTGTAAAGTGACTGTAGCCTACTGGTAGAGTACGTAGCCTGTGAGCTAAAGAGCCGAGGTTCAAACCCCAGCTAGATTTTTTTTGTTGACTGGTTTGTCGAAAAACAACATTATATAAGGAACTGTATGATTTTAAAGTTGCTGTAGCTTACTGGTAGAATGCGTATATATAAAATAACATTCTGTCTGAGGTGGAGTTTGAAAATTGGCTCTTTAGCGTACGGGTCTAAAGAGCCAAGGTTCAAACTCCACCTCAGACAGTAAAACAAAATTGGCTCTTTAGCGTACGGGTCTAAAGAGCCAAGGTTCAAACTCCACCTCAGACAGAATGTTATTTTTTTCTCTGTTTTGTCGAACAACTAAGAAATATAAGGAAATGTATCATAGTAAAGTGTCTGTAGATTACTGGTGGAGTGCGTGGCCCGTAAGCTAAATAGTCGAGGTTCAAACCCCAGCTCAGACAAAATATTTTTTTTTTCGTTATTAGATATTATGGTCGTATATGTAACAAATGTATTCGTACAATATACATTTGTTTTTGTACGAATACGATATTTTCTAATATTTACTAATATACGACGATTCTACCAATCCTATTCGCGGCTGAAAACTACGAAGAAAATTCGTAGAATGAACGCAATTATTAGTAATATTAATACACAAATATTATTGCATGTACGATGTAGTTTTAGTGCAGGTGCCGAGGATAGCCTCGGACAACGCAGTATATGGCCTAAAGTCACATAACTTCAACACGTTTTTGCAACAACAGTAAGTAAAACAAGAACAGCCATCCTTATAAAAGGGCTGCACAAATGTATTTGCTTCTTTGATTCCATCAAGTACTTTAAGCTACGCACATCACTTGTAGCAGAATTAAGCAAAGAAATAGCGTAAAAGCGTTGCTTGTTGCTCAGGGAAAAAGTAATGTTTTAACTCTCTCTCTCTCGTATCAAATGCATACGCAACTTGCTCTCATCAATTACAGTAATTATCGATAGCTATCACGGCAAATGAAAAAAAAAAAAACTGTATAGTTCTACCTTCTACTGCAAGTACTTGCGTATGCTGAAAGCAGAAGTCATAATCAGTTGCTAATGAAAGCATGAGTAAAGTAAAAATAAAGTAAAAGTTAAATTAAAAAAAAATGGAAACTGATGAAGTAAGTAAATATTGAATTATTGTTTTATTTTAATTTTTTAATGCTTAAATTTTTAAAGTCAACAAACAGTGATTTTTTTCTTTAATTGACCATATTAATAGCAGTTTCAATAACGCCGCTATAAAAGTAAAAATTGTGAGCGGCGATTTTAAAGTTATTATTTTTTTTAACTAAAATTATGTTTTTACGTTCAAACATTAATAACTAATAAATATATATTACCACACATATTTAATGTTTAATTTTTTGAAATTTTTTTTGGGTTTTCTATTTGTTTTGGGTTTTTTTTTGGGTTTTTAATAAAATATACATTTAAATTAAAGCAAATTCATCTTCTAAATTACTGAAATTATGTATCAAGTATTTCAAGTACTTGCCACCTTTTGTACTCCTCTTGCAAGTTATTTTTATGTGCATAACTAGTACGCGATAGACAATTTATTATTTGTTTTGCTTTCAACCGGTTTTCCACTTACGCACACTACCTACAATTTTCACTCACGCCAACGCTATCCTCAAATGAGAGTGAGAGAACGAAAGTAATTTCGATCACTACAAATGTTTTTTACAGCGATTCAAATGTAATTGTGCAGCCCTTTAATCCTTATCCTATCAGAACAGCCTATCCTTGCAGTTATACTTATTTAATGTCTCATTAACACTCAAAAAATTTATAAGTAAAATTTCTACGAATGATATTAGTAAACAAAATATTCATACATTCTACAAATATGCGTACAATATACAAAGTATTTTTATTGTGATATCTTTACGAATTCATTCGTAAAATCTTTCTAATACCTGATTTAGTGTCTGTGAATTTGAAGTGTAGTGTATTTGTTTTTATATACTCATGATATTCCTAAACAAAAATAAACTATAAATAAAATAATTAATCTTTCAGAGAATAAACGATTTCCTCTTCGCGCCTTTACTTGGTAAGTTTATTAATTTAAAGCCTCTAGTGTGCAACATTAGTTGACACTCCAGCAAATTGACCCCATTTTAAAAGAAAATAAAAGTAAAATTCTTAAAACAAAATTTATACAAAATATATTCCCAAATAACACCGGGTTGGTTGAAAATACAAGCCCTCTTTTTTAAGATTATTCTCATCGTCAATTAAAAGCAAACTTCACAATTAAATATACAAAGCTTTCTGTCCGTAGCAAGAATTAAAACTAAATTAAAGTTGTCATAGTTTTTTATTTGTGTCAAATGTATGATACTTTAAAATATCAACCCCACAGATAACTTCGAAGCGGATATTCTCTTCAAGTCAAATTCAAATATATTCGCAAAGCCGTCTACTACTACTACTACACACACACACACCAGCAGACCCTTCACTGCATAGATGCTGCTAAAAGAATCACAAGATACACTAACAGCCAACACTGCTGCAAATATGCCAGATCCTAGGTTTAATTCTCGCTTAATCCCTAACAAATTGAAAAACTAACATAGGACAGCAAAATATTTTTTATTTATTTTTATAAATTTTTTGTTTGCATTGTGCACTCTTAACTTGTTTGTTGTTTTTGTCAACTGCAATATTTTAAAAACTCTTGACTTTTTAAGTATTTACACTTGTACTCGTATGCCTCAACCCCAAAAAGGGGCTCTCTAAAGTGTTTGCACAGTAGAGAAAAACAAAAATTTAAAAAAGGACCAAAAGCTAGCGTAACAAATGCGCTACATCAAAATGTTAGCAGCCACAAAATTCTAAAAAGTTATTTTCGAAGGCAAAGAAAAGGCGTTGAAAACAACGTTATAGTAAAAGCCACAAAAAATGCATAGAAAAATTCAAGTGTATATAGATAGCAACGCTTCACAGCAGCTAAAGCATAAAACTGAAAACTTTTCAATTTATTGTTAAACTTTTGCACTGTGCGCAATTAAAAGTGTCATTTTGGTGCAGTCAAAGTGTGGGGGAAAAAAGGTGGCTTAATATTCTAAATTTAGATGTTTTCGACTACTTTTTGTGCAGAAAATATTGCTGCTACTTGCCAAAGATAGTGCTTCTGAAGCAAAATTTGAGCATTTTCTAATGACGTAGAGTTGTCGTTGCTATGTGTTTGTGTCATGTGCTAAAGGAGAGAGAGAGAGGGAGGGAGGGAGGGAGGGAGGCACTTTTAATCTAGCAAAAAAAAAAAAAACAAAAAAATTCACTTTATAATGGAATATAAAAACTTGTTAAATGCCCTAATGAGGCATCATTAAAAGGCGTGGCCACCAGCGGTGACAGATTATTTAGAAACATAATTTTTAAATTATTTATGTGATTTGATTATAACGGAGAAGAATGCGATCTTGAGAGTGAATCAAAGTACTTAAACTCTTCGTTAGGAGCACATCTATATTTCAAGTAAGAAGTAAATGCACGCTATTTTTGAAACGAAGCTTCCACACCCCGTTTTGTTAATTTGTTTGCATGATAGTTACAAAAATGCATTCGCCGCATTCAGCGCGCAACTGTTGTGTAAAAATTCGCTGAATGATAGAATTTTGGAAGCGCTCACTAAAACTGATCAGGTAGCGGTCGCCATTTAATCGAGCGAAAAAATTCTATGCTACATGAACAAAACTGTTGAATTAACTGTCAGATGCTTCTACTGACGCTGTTAAATTAAAAAAACACAACGAACGCAACAAGTTTAAGTGAGAAATCGTTGCAATTGAATTATATTTACATACAAATTAAATACAATTGAATTGAATCTTATTTCTGACACATTCAGTACAGTAGAGTAGCAACACATTCAGAGAAATACATCGCTCACTAAGGTAGTGCCACCATTACAGCTCACAACAGATGTCTGCGCTGAATGCGGCCATTAAACACATTTAACACTAAACAAACACATATTTGGGGTATTCACAGTGGCTTGGGTAGTTGGGTAGATTGGCACAATGCCGTACATTTTGTTTTTGTAAAGTGCCATTGTACCCAAGTACCCATCTACCAATTTACTCTTGCTGACCCCCTGACTTGTTTGGGTCGATTGGTTTCTTGTCAAATTGAGTACATATTCCATGTGTTACCATCTTTTGCAAAAAAAGGCAATAATTGATCTAAGGGCATCAAAATTTACAACATTTGTTGTCAAAGCTAACATCTCGAATAATAAAAAATAAATTACCACTCCCCCTATTACAGCCCATAAATCAGTGAAAACGCTATATTTCAGACGAATTTGGTTGTATTGGACTAAAATTTTGTGATTTAGTTCATTTGGTAACTATCGGCAACTCAACAAACAATGGGCGTGGTTGTACTATAACTGCGCCTACTTTTCAGAAATCAATAAAATTCTGAGTTGTGCATGATGTTATAATAAAACTTGGTGCGTATGTGGTATGCGACGAAGTAGTGGTCACTTTATGTATAAATGTTGCCACACCTACTTTTACCGCCCTTCTTTATACATAAAAACATTTGTGCAGTGTCTCTTAAAATCTCAGGAACGGTAACACTTAAGGCCACTAAATTTACAATATCTGTTATTAAGGTTACTATATCGGTTAATAAAAAAAACCTGCCACACCCACTTTTACCGCCCAAAAATCAATAAAAATGCTATATTTCAGACGTTTTGGGACATATTAACTTAATATTGGTAATTTAGTTCGTATGGTTACTGGCGGTTACTTTGCTAATAATGGGCGTGGTCGATAAATGTTTACGCCCTATTTTCAGGGGATAAGTGTGGAGCAAATCAAAGTGCGCCAGGTATAATTTGCAATTTTGCCAGTAGATTTTTTCCAGTACAAAATGGTTAAGCGAAAACATTTTGCCACACCCCCTTTTACCGTTCTCAAATCAGTAAAATTGCTATATTTCGGTTGGTTTTGATCGTATTAGACTAATATTTTGTACTGGAGTTCATATGGTTACTTTCGAAAACCGATATAAAAATGGGCGTGGTCGTACTACAGTTATGTTAGCTCAGATATATAAAATTCTTTTTTCCGATTGGCATGAAAATTCTTATATGGCAATAAGGTGCCCAAGTAGAATTTTGCGACCACAGTTTACTAAGAACACATTTTTTACATGACGACGTTGCAGCGATATTGATTTGGAAAATATTTTGTGGGAAATGTTTGTTAAAGTTCCTATTTAGTTTTATTTCCGTTTTAGAATTAAAATGGCACACAATTACGTTATTTTTACTATGTTGGCACAATTCCTGTATTGTAATTATGCCATCAATATGAGTTTCCTTTTTAATACTACTTTACCACTAGGTCACAGAATTTTGCAACGATTTATAAAGTTTTACCTTTAAAAAATGCATCACTCAATTTTGCAATAATAACTTAAGATGGAGCCATTTTGTAACGATTAGCTAATTGCGACCCAAGTGTAGGCCCAAGATAAAATGGTGAACGCAAATTATTATTAAATTTTTCTAACAATGAACATGAAAATGCTTTTATAGTGTATTGTTAAGCTTTTTTACTATGCTTTATTGATTGCTTACATTAAAAACCATTACTGAAATTTGTGTATAACATTTTTTCCACAAAACTTTTTAGAACATTTTTTATTAATATATGAAATTATTATAATATTTTGTGAATTTAGCTTGCGCTTCAATTTTTAAGAAGTTTTGGTTGTTATTTTACCGAAAATCTTCTTTTCCATCTACATTTAGCTCCAAATAATATCCAAAACACTTAAGATTATGTTGTACTCCTATATACATTATATAAATTATAATTATAAAATAATTATATATGGCTGTAAACAAAATTGGCAACTCTGTGATGCATTTATACTAAAATCTGATAAGTCACTTCAAAGTAATTTTCACTAACACAATGTCGGCATTGTGTTGCACCACTTTCGAATCATAGTGGTCTCTGTAACGTAACCAATACGTAACATCATGTGAATTTTGACACAAAAATAAACGCTACGACGTCGCTGCAACCCAAATATGGACCATCGGTTCTAGTTGTGTGGTCTGTGGCAGGACAATGTCTGCCCGGGATTTCTATAAAATTATAAAATGCTGCGAAGCTTACGTTAAAAATGACTCTTATATAAAATAACTTCTTTTTCGCCCAATAAATGGCTTAAATTTTGTGCCCATAAAATGACAAAAAATAATGTGGTGGCAACCCTCTTCCAGCTGTCACTCATCTCTCATCAGCAACATAAACCGGAAAGATAAAAAAACATGCAGCAATGCCCAAAACTATTCAACAAAGTACTCAATGGCTATGTAGAGTGCTCGCAATAATCAAAAGTACTCAATCTACCCATGCCCTACTACCCAAGCCAGTGTGAATACCCCTATTAAAAACGACATATGGGCATTTACAAACTGGCGCACGGTGAGGCGAGCCCATACAAAGGGTTGGACATCGCATATTGCTTTAAATAATTGATTGTAACTCTGGAACCATTTGATGTATTTTTTTCCAAATTTTAAAAATGTCTTCTTTAAAGAATTGCTCATGAAATCCCGTACCTTTTATGATCGTAGCGGGTCTAGGAGACCCAAAAAATTTATGCTAAAAAATCAAAATTTTTTTTGTGTTTAGCGATATTTCATACCTGTATTTTATTACACAATGTTTTTAAACAAGAATTTATTAGCTTATTACATTTAGAAGATGTTTAAAGACAGCATACATCTCTAATTTGAAAAAATTATATGTAATATTAAGAGCAAACAGCAAACATGACTTATTTAATAAAGCGTGTATAGTTATACCCGCTTTATTTTACACATTATCTGTAAAAGTTATATTTTCACTTTCCTCATCAAAAAGGTATTTTACTACAATCAGATAGCTTTGTGGTGATTTTTTATTAAAACCAAGGATAGAAAGTACTGGATCTGAATTGAGCAGAAGGGCATGCAAAAGATCTGAATTGCAAGCAGATCTTGAAAATTTTCTCGTGTTGTGAAGTCTGAAGAACCGAAATAATTTGTGATTGGCCTCTTGCGCATCCTCGGATAACTGACCTATGGGTACTATCGCTTTTTGAACTATATCCGCACTGTGCATTAATATTTTATGTACAGTAACAGGCATGTAGTACCAGTCATAAATTTCAACTCATAATTTTGTTGTTTCTAAACAAAAAATTTTTAATTTTGTGATATTAATTTTAAGACCAGATGCTTTGATCTGAATTAAAATTTTTACGCATTAATGTAAAATAAAATAATTCATATTTGTATATATTAAAATTTTTTACCTGCAATATAACATACAATCGTTTAACTAAATTTTCGTCAACACCAGTGATTTCTGAATTTTATCTTGTAATTAGTAAAAAATCTGCGAGCAGTGTTACGGTCATTTTACCAGAGCCTTGCAATACCACGTATATTAATAAACCTTAAACAATTTTAATTTCGTCGTCAGCAAAATAGTATAGTGGTGTTGATTCAAATACTTTCATCATAATCTTTACATTTTGGTTTTTATTCACGCAGAAAAAAATGTTTACTGGAAACATAATATGAGATGATATTAATGTATGTATTTAAAAACTTTTTTGTAGCAAACAATTTTATTTATTCAAGAAACATATTATGTTTGCCATAAGTATGTTATATTCACTGCAAACAAGCTAATTTGTTGCAATGAATATATTATGTACACTGCATTATCATATAAGCAATATGTTCGCAGCAAACATTTTCTGATTATCACAAACATAATTATGTTCACTACTTTTAAAATATATTTCATATAAATTATTAACGGTTAAAGATATAACAACTGTGTTTATTGGCAGATCACTTTTAAGCGGATTTCATACCCTTTATCTGTTCTGTACGAGTTTATGTATTTTTTTTTACTGAAATTCTTGAAAATTTTTGCATTGTGTCTAAAACATATCTCAAGAACCAGACGTCTCAGATAAATAAACAGTATACCAAAATATTTTCATTGAAATTGTCTACACTTATTTAGTACAATAAATTTACGTAACTTTACTAGTAAGGATGCTATGCCGCAATCAAAGCAAAAGATCTATTTTTCCGTTTACAAAAGGTCACGGAGCCGGGCCGGAATGGGTTAAAACAATATCCCAAACTGGTTTTTTTATCCATTCGCAAGTTTTTATCGCTAATCAAAATGAATTAGTTCCTATAGTTATGCTGTAATAGGCAAACTTTGTGAGAAATGCTATAAAAAACCCGAGGAATACAATTTTGAAATTGAAATTCTCAGAAAGCGCTGGATGGCGCGCGCTAATTTTTTTTAAATATTTGTTACTATCATTATTTGAAATGTAAGGTACATTGATCCTGGCCAACCCTGGTCATTTTTTTATTTTTAAAATTTAATATTCTTTTTAATTTTTAGTTTTTATTCTTTATTGCAATAACGGGATAGCAAAAAATTCAAAAAAACAAAATATCTGGTTTAAAAGTTTAGAAAATACCCTTTCATAAAATATAAAGATCTTTTCAATCAAGCAGTTTAACAAAATGTTATAGGACTTTAAAAAAAAAGGCTATAAAGGTTCTCATCTTAGCATGTAAACATGTAAAGCATTTAAACTTTTGATAAGCGATAAAGTGTAAATAGCGTAAATGTGGACAAAATGGCAGCTGCGGCAGTGACAATATTATGACTTTTTTAAATTTTAAACTTTTAAAAACCTTCATTAACATAGAAAAATAAATAAAACGTGTACATATTTACTTCAACTACTTTAAATATTTAATGATTAGCGCCAAAGACAACCCTCATTCACACACGTAGATTTACATGCTAGTTTACACTACAAAATAGGCTCGGAAATGATGTAAACTCACGCCCATACAAATTTTGACAGATCGTTTACGCGCATGTAAGTTCACAAGGTTTACAATGTTTACGGGTCAGTTACATGCTTAGATGAGAAGCCTTTATATTTTTTTATATTACAAAATATCAACTTTGAGGCTTTACAAAAACAAAAGTACGCACTTAAAAATAAAAAACTGCCCAATTCAAATAGCCCAAATATATTTCTATCGAAATGTATCAAAATAATAAGGGTTCTCATCTAAGCATGTAAACTTGTAAACATGTATAGCATTTAAACTTTTGATGAGCGGTAAAGTGTAAATAGCGTAAATGCCGACAAAATGGCGGCTGCGACAACATTATGACTTTTTTAAATTTTAAACCTTTTAAAAACCTTCATTAACATAGAAAAATAAATAAAACGTGTTTATATTTACTTCAACTAACTTAAATTTGTAATGATTAGCTCCAAAGACAACCCTCATTCACACACGTAGATTTACATGATAGTGAGAAATTATTACACTACAAAATAGGCTCGTAAATGGTGTAAACTCACGCCCATACAAATTTTAAAAATGTTTACGGGTCAGTTACATGCTTAGATTATAATAATTATAATAATTTATAATTTATAATTTATAATATTTAATTATATTTTAATTTATAATTTATAATTTATATAATTTATAATAAGCCTTATTATAATAATTTGCAAGTTGCACTTTTTTCTGGATGTCCAACCCTTTTTAAGGGATCGCCCCTCCGTGTGGTGTTACGGACGGCTTGTACGAAGAAATACTACAAAAATAGAATGAAAAAGTCAAATATTTAAAAAAATTATTTATATTTGCATAGTAATTAAGCAGCACTATATTAAGTAAAAACAACGACAACAATTTACCCTAAAATTTAAAGATATAAGCAAAATATTTGCTGGCATTACGTTGCTTAAAATAGAAGTGATTTTTGACTTGGATTACAAAATTTGCGAAATTCTCTGAATGGGACAAGACTTTTTGTATACAAGTCTTTTAGATGGGTTTGAAATAAAACAATAAGTTCATTTTCCAAGTCAGCAAATTTTTATCCGGTTTTTTTATTATGCTTTTTGATCTGGCGTTATGTTACGCTTTTTGATCTGGAGTGGTATCGCCAGATACGTTACTTAAATTTCCACTTTAGTTCTATTGGGTAATAAAGTAAGAAGGTAGTTATGTAATTAGATAATTTAGTTATTAAAAAACAAATTTAATATATTGTCCTTTCCTCGCTTCAACCATTTTTTCATTATCTCTAGCCAATGACTTCCATTTTCAATAAAACAAAAAACTTACGAAAAATTTACTAAACATTTAAAAAAATAAAACTACATATCTGAAACAGTGCAGACGATTTGATCTTCAAGGTAAATGAATTTATGTACAAATTACTTAAATTAATAAAATTAATTTTTTTTAGATAATATCATAAAATAAAAAGTTTTAATTTATTGGTCACGGTAGACTTTTTTCTGGAAATGCCCATTTGTGGTTTCTGTAATTTTTGTTATATATAGATAAATTCTCAATCCAACTGGCGTACTTTATCACAAGACCTCTCGGGCATTAGGCGGATGTCCTAAATAATACTTGTCTCTCTTTTATATTTGAATTTACATTTTTTTACGTTTTATTTTTTTTATCTCCAGATAGTTTTCCGCTATGCACTTAACGTAAGACGCAAACAAGGGGCATTGGCTATAATTGTTATATCAATCCGATCTTAAACGAAGGTATGCCAAGATGTTTCCTTAAACTAAAATACGTTTGGGTAAAGGTCGAGTTGCTGACAACGGCGTCAAATCAATAAATTTGGGTCCCTGCTCAAATTAATCATTTATATGAGGAGGACTCCTCTTCTGCGTTGACCGCCGCTGGGTACCGAATTAAATGTTTTCTTCAATGGAGCATCGTCTTTCATGCGCTGAATATGACCAAGCCAGCGAAGCCGCTCGATTTTAATGCGCTTGACTATGTCGATGTCAGCGTACAGCTCATACAGTTCATCATTCCACCGTATTCGGTACTCGCCATTGACGCAGATTGGTCCGTAGATCTTACGAAGAATCTTTCTCTCGAATGCTCCTAAAGTCTTTTCATCTAAACTGCTCAGCGTCCAGGTTTGTGATGCGTAAAGTAGGACGGGCATGATGAGCGATTTATAGAGCGTGATTTTCGTTCGTCGAGAGAGGGCTCTGCTTTTCAATTGCCTACTGAGCCCAAAGTAAGACCTGTTGGCAAGAGTTATTCTCCGTTTGATCTTAATGCTGATGTCGTTGGTGGAGTTTATGCCAGATAGACGAAGTCCTTCACAACCTTGAAGGAGGTATTGTCAACGGTAACGTGGGTTCCAAGACGCTGGGACTAACTGTTTGTTGACACCAAGTATTTCGTTTTATCTGCATTCACTTCCATACCCATTCCAATTGACTCTCTTTCTAGTCTGGAGATTGCTTCACAGACTTCGCGCGTATTATGGCCAATGATATCGATGTCATCAGCATACGCAAGCAGCATAACACTCTTGTAGAATATTGTGCCACTACGTCTCAGATCAGCAGCTCAGATGATCTTTTCCATCATTAGGTTGAAAAAGTCGCACGATAAGGAATCACCTTGTCTGAAACCTCGTTTGGTTATAAATGATGGGGAGAGGTCCTTCCCGATTTTAACTGCGCTGCTGGTGTTGCTCAGTGTCATCCTGCAAAATCGTGTTAGTTTTGCAGGAATACCAAATTCAGACATGGTTGAGTACAGGTTAGGCTGTCCTTATTGGGCTGTTGAAGGCGGCCATTACGTCGTCAAAAAGATGGTGGGTGTCTTATTGTTTTTCTTGAGCCTACTCCAAGATTTGTCGTAGCGTAAAAATCTGGTCGATGGTGGACTTTCCAGGTCTGAAGCCACACTGATAAGGTCTGATCAGTTCGTTTACAATGGGCTTCAATCTTTCACATAAAACGCTCGACAGGACCTTATATGCGATATTAAGAAGGCTTATCCCACGGTAATTGGCACAGATAGTGGGATCGCCTTTCTTGTGGATTGGGCAGAGCACACTGAGATTCCAATCGTTCGGAATGCATTCTACCGACCATATTCTGCATAGAAGCTCGTGAATGCATTTAAGTACAGCTTCGCCTCCGTTCTTAAACAGCTCAGCAGGTAAGCCATCATTACCGCTCCCGCGGCTTTGTTATTTTTAAGCCGAGCTATAGCTGTCTTAACATAGAACTTCAACATAGTTGGGCCGCTAATTGGTAGAACCGCTTCAAACCGGTTAAATATGGCAACGCCTGCAGCATCATACTTTTAATTTTAGCGTTGTGGCTGCTCCTTGTAAGTTTTATTTTCTCAACTCTCGGTTTTCGTTGCTTTTATTTATTGACTAAATATTTTGGCTTTTGCAAAATTGCATACCCCGCATTAATTGTGGGTTCGACAAATATTTTACATGGAATTTTTCGCTAATTTCGATGCTGCACAAATTCAAATTAATACCGCGTAAAAAAGAGACAAAGCTTAAGCGCTGCAGTAAGAAAAAGAGAGCCATATCTACATTATTTTTTTTTTTAATAAAACTTATTAAGTGCCTGTAGCTGCATGGAAGCAAACTAGTTTCGCATGTTGTTGTTTTTGCTGTCGTCAGTTGCAGCAACTTGGTCATTATTTAAATTCCATTCGTAAATTTTTTTTTTGCTTAGCGTCCTTGGGCATGCAAAGTTTTTTCTGTTAAGCTGCTAGGATAATTTATTGCTCTAAGCCAAAAACTAAAATAATTCTTGAACGTCAGTTAGAGTGAGGTGGGTGAGTGTAAGGGGGAGGGATCAGTGTACAATGTAAGGGTGCTGTTGACTGCTGTGAGTGAGATGAATGCAGTTTTCGGTTTTGTTGGTTGGCTTGTCGGTTGGTCGCTTGGTTAGATGGTCTCTGCTGTTCAAACTTACTTGATTTGCACAAAACGAATGTTCTGTGCGCACACACACACACAGTATCAATCATGAGTTGAAGTTGAAGTTTTTTGCCGGATGTGCAAAAATGTTCAAAGAAAATATTTAAATAACAATTAAAGACCACTTTCTGGTAATACATTTCAAATTATTTACTGCATGTCTTAACAGTTGATACGACACACAGTGGGAGATCATGGCCAAAAATAGAAAATAGTAAAAACTTTGATATTGTACAACATTTTTTTTTTTACTAATCGGCAGTTCATACATCAGATAAGGAAAATAAAAAAAATCACTCAGAAATCTTTTAAAATTTGGTCGGAAAATGGCTTCAAGCTTTGACTTTTATTAATGAAAAAATTTGAGTATATCACTTGTTTTTACTACCTGTAGTTGTAAGTGTTTACCTCTTTTGTTTTTAAGAGAACGTAATTGAAATAGGCGACCGTAGCCTAGTGGGTAGAGTGCGTGGCTCCTAAGCTAAAGAACCACGGTAGCCCGGGTTCAATTCCAGCTCAGACAGAAAGTTTTTTCAATTGAATTAATTTTTCTGTTCGGTCGTCACCTCTCTGCAGACAATGGCAAACCTCAGAGAGTAAAAATTGCCATGTAAAGCTTCTTGAGAACAAAAGCCGTTCGGAGTCGGCATAAAACACGTAGGTCCAGTTCTCGGTCATTTGTGATCAAACATTTAATAATAACACGCACAACACAATTGATCAATAGAAGCTAGGTCAAAGTCCTTCCAAGGGCTGAAATGGCCAGTTTATTTTTTTTTTTTAATTGAAATGAAGAAATAATAAATATTTGATTATTAATGTTTCTTAAACTTTAGTTTTGTTTTTGTTATTATTAAAACAAATTTATTTTTTGTGGTTTTTTAAAAATTAGCATTATTAGTGCATAAAAGCTAAAAACTTTGCAAACTTTAGCAGCTAAAAAAAAAACATAAAAAACCATTTTTTCAAATTTTTCAAAATAGTAAGCAATAATACATATACAGTGGCTCACAGCTTATTTTGTGCAGTGCATACTCTAAACTTTAGGGCTTTATAAAAACAAAACTAACTGGAATACAAAAGATAATATGGTGTCATTTAAAAGAGCAAAAAGTCTAGTTAAATAAAGGTTTTTCATTAATTGTGAATACACATATTTAGTTGGTTAAAAAATAAGAGAACAGAAAATACTGCTTAATTTCATCTCGCAGCTTATTTTGTGCAGTCACTTCTCTCTGTTACGGTGCTCTAATGCTGCGCTGTCTAACGGTACTTTCTTTAGCTATGCCTTCGTTCTATTTCTATAATTGCTTTGTGTTAGCTTTGTAGCCTGATTTTTTGCTTCAAGTGTCTGCTTCTATGATTATTTAAAATAGGAGCGCGCACAACGCTACAACAACGAGAATTGGTTATATACTATTTTAAAAATAGCAGCTCGCAGCGAAAAATGGCTGAAATGGTTAATATCAATTCCTCTACAGTGCAAAAGATCATCGAGTGCTTCGTCCAGAGGAATCGATTGCACAATAAGAGCAAAGAAGCACCAAACAAAATTTTTTAATGAAACCGACGAGTGGTATATTATACGGAAGATAAAGGCTAACCCGAGACTCTCAGCTCCGAAAATGGCTTTTGAAGTTCAAACTGACCTGAGCAAACAGTGTAGTGCTGAAACTATTCGACCTGTCTTGCGCAAAAAAAACTTTCTTGGCCAAGTAACTCGAAACAAGCCGTTTATTAGCCCCAAAACAGATTATGCAGACTCAACTACGACAAAGAACATGGGTCCAAGGCCCCAGAGTGCTGGAATTCAGTTATTTTTGCAGATAAATCAAAGATAAATTTATTCGGTTCAGATGGTATATGCTATATGTGGCGAAAACCGAATACCGAGGTCAACAAAAAAAACTTAAAACAAACCGTGAAGCATGGCGGTGGCAGCGTCATGGTTTGGGCCTGAATGTCAGCTGCTGGCACTGGGAAGTTGCTGTTTATTGAAATAACAATGGACAAATTTAGGTACCCACAGATCCTGAAGAACAGTTTGTTGCAGAGTGCAAAGGTTCTGGGTATAAAATTGCATCTCCGATTTTACCAGGATGACGATCAAAAGCACAAAGCGAGTATTGTGCAAACCAGGCTAATATAAAACTGCCAACAATTGATGACGCCGCCAGCACAGTCGTTAGACCTTAATGTTATTGCAAATGTGTGGTCTTTATTGGAAAATAACATCGGGAAACATCAAATTTCAAACAAAAACCACCTGAAAGAGATATTGAAAACGAAGTGGGCGAATATTTCGCCAACTATTACTTAAAAACTGGTCGCATCAATGCCAAACTACCTCAGATCTGTTGTGGACAACAAGGGCTATCATACCAAATAATAAAAATATCACATATCATTAATTAATACGAAAAATTTATAAATAACAAGTGACTGCATAAAATAAGCTGTGATATGAAATTAAGCAGTATTTTCTGGTTTCTTAATTTTAAGCCAACTTAATATATATTTCTACAATAAATTAAGTTAATTTATTAAACTAAACATGTTGTTCTTAAGCCCTTAAACTGAAAGTATGCACTGCATAAAATAAGCTGTGAGCCACTGTATTTATAGAAAAATATGGTTCTTGCCGCCGAAACTTGCCGGAAAGAGGGTTTTTTGTGATTATTTCTCATGAAATATCTTTTGAAAAGCAATTTATTTTATCATTTTCAGCGTATCTTTAAAAATAAATTACATTAAAAATAACAAAAATTGATGTTAATCACAACAATTAAGTTTTAGGAAAGACTAAAAAATTTTGTAGAAAAAAGTAGGTTAAATTTTTTTCTCTTTTGTCTTGATTTTATGATATGTTGTCCTTAGATTATAAGAATATATATAAATTATATGTATGTATGAATCAAATGCTCAAAACATCCCACCCAGCATTTTTTGACATTTTTGAACGTAAAAGAGTCGTTTTCGACTCTTCTCCGCGATGGTGACAGTCGAAAGTGCGCTCATTTGCTGATCAGAAAAGACTCTTTGTTTGGGAGAAAATGGTACCCTATGCGCGACTCTTCTTGACGAGTCTTTTTCGAGTCATTTTTTGATCCCGAAAATACCAAAAAAATTTAAAAAAAACGACTCATTTTCGAGTCAAACATGCGGCTAGTTTTTGATCAACTGTGAGGAGCAAAATATGCTTCCGCATACGACATGTATTTTGTTTTTGTAGATCACCAAGCGGACTCGAAAAAGACTCGCTTTGGTGGTTCTCTACAAAACAATCTTCCAAATGCTGGGTGGGATTTGTTACATGTCGTCGCTGCGCCAACAAAAACGGCTATGTGTTTTTTATCGAATTTTTTTTTATTGCATATTTTATTGACACTATCTATTGCCCACATTTCTGCATTCACCGTTTTTTTGTATCTCTTTTGGTTTAGAAGTGATCAAAAACAGCTATGTGCTCGCAGTACTAGAAATACTCTGAAAAAACGGGTATACGCTTACTTGCTTATAACTGTTTTTGATCGCAGGCGAAAAAAAGACGTGTGTTGTTCGCATGTAAAATTTGACCATTAACAAAGGTAAAAAATGTTCAGTTTAAAATAGCCACTATCTCAAAAGATATCTGTTTTATAGTCTAAGGGCCGTTTTCTAAATGTCCGGTTAAGCACTAATCAGAACTTTAACTGGCGGTTAGCAAAAAAGCATTTTCTCAATGGTCGGTTAGGTCTTAAGTGCCGGTTAAGTTAACGGCAAGTTGAGGTTCCGGTTAGTTACTAATCGGAAGAACAGCTGTGTAGTCTTAAAAAATAATTATATATTTTATAATTAAAAATGGATAGAATTTCGAGGATTTCGTTTTTTTCTTACTTGAATTCGATCCAAAACATAAAAAGGACATATGCACACAGGCGTGATTACGTGGAAGAGTAATGCACTTTCTTCATATGCACTGAAGTTCGGCACTCTGCTGCGTTTTTTAATTATTTATTAATTAATCCTTGTTAGATATTTACTACTTGCACATCAAAAATAAAATAACAAACAAGCGTAAACAGCTGATATGCCGTTTAGCGTATTCACTATTGAAAAAATTCACAATTAATGACTTAACCGACAGTTACTTAACTGACACTTGGTGAAAACGAGATTGTTTTTTTAGTTATCGTACGGTTAGCTAACTCCCGGTCAAGAGCTTTGCTAACCGTACTTTGAGAAAACGGCCCTAAATATGGAAGAATGCAATGCTACTCTCAATAAAAAAACTGGAAATTGAAGAAAATCCGACTGCAGGTGGTAAATATCACAGAGGGAAAATATTTTCAAAGATCGTAAATTAAGACTATTGCGTAAAAATATTATGTTTGGATATTAAATTAAATATTAAGGCTGTGTGCGAATTGATCTAAATGCGACCTAAACTAAATAGTGTCGATAAGGCATTGCTTCATAATTTAGGAAGCATTTAGGTAGCTCGAGAATTTCCTAAATTATTTAGGAAGCACTGCCTTATCGACCCAATTTAGTTTAGGTCGCATTTAGATCAATTCGCACACGGCCTTAATATACATTTAATACTTCTTTCCACAATTTTATGCAAATTACTGTGTTATACAATTTTGTTTAATTTATAAAAATATGTACCTATGTTTGCAAATATATAATAAAAACAGAATAACTTTTGTATTCTCTCAATGGATCTCACTCAACGAAATTTGGATAAAACTCGCTTGGTTCAGGTTTTATGCTGACCAATAAAGTAGTTCACAACTCTGGCAATGTGTGCCAACGCATTTTTCTTTTGTTTAAAAACCCAAGAAATGTGTTTCGAACAATTTTTCATTGGTAACAATAATGGACCACCATTTTGAATTAAAAAGTATCCTTCGGTAATGCTTGTGAGTTCAAAAACATATCTGCATTAAAAAAATTGCAAAATGTTATACATGAACAGTTATTTTTTTTCAATTCAATTTTATTCATCCATAATAGCAAATAATACAAAAGTAAATAATAAATAACAGATAATGAGTTTTTATCAATTAAGATATTTCAACAATTGATTACAGTGTTTACAATGTACAAAAGAAGTGCGATTAATTATAATACAAGTAAAAGAAAATTTAGAGGTAAAAAGGGAAAATCCTCTATATGAGATATAGTTTAAAAGAGATTTCAAACATTAATAGAAACTATTTGAATATTAGATAATTATTCTGTAGAATAATCACAAATAGTCAAATTTCTTGTTTGGTGATTGTCGGTTTGTTTAAAGCTACTGAGGTACAATAGAGCATTCTCTTATCAAGGCGTAAGATGAATATGCATTTTTATTTAAATAATTTGAACTTATTTTATTTATAAAATCGATGACAGTCTCGTATCCTGTCTCCTCGTGCAGAGCCCGCGTTGAGTATCTCCAATGTCTTCTGTTTATCATTTTCAAACATTTATTTTGAATGATCTGCATATTTTTTAAATGGCACCTGGCTGCTTTGTACCAAATAGGGCAGGCGTAGGATAGAATCGGTCTTATCACTCATTTGTAAAGTAAATCCTTATTATTGTGATTAAGTAATGATTTCCTGTTTAGGAAAGGCCAAAGGGATCTGAAAGATTTAATTGCTTTTTGGCAGGTATAATCAATATGTCTCTGGTAGTTCAGTTTTTTGTCGAGGATGACACCAAGATATTTAACATCATTTTTAACGTCTATATAGTTGTTGTCTAAATTAAGTTGTCGAACAGCAAGCCTTTTTGGAGACTTGTTGAATGGAAAAACAACCGCCTGAGTTTTATTAATATTTATTTTTATTTTCCATTTTTTAAAATATTTGTTGCATTTGGCGAATCCCTTTTCCATTTTCTTCATTAGGGTCGTTGTTAGTTTACTTGAAGTTAAGAGGGCTGTGTCATCAGCGTAGTAGGCTGCTTCTAAAAATTTCGATGGTTTAAAGTCTGATGTGTATATCGAGTAAAGCAAAGGAGACAACACGGATCCTTGGGGGAGGCCTGCCTTAAGATGGTAATAGGAAGACTTTTGATTGTTTACAGATACTGCGAATGTTCTGTTATCTATAAAATCAGCAATGATTCTGCACAAATACGAAGGGGTATTCGCTTTGAGAAGTTTATAGAGTAGTCCGTTGTGCCAAACAGTGTCAAATGCTTTTTCAATGTCAAGCAACACTAAGCCAGTGGAGTGTCTAGAACGCTTGTTGGACAAGACTTTGTTCACTATTCGGTTGATTTGATGGATTGTGCTGTGTTCCTTTTTGAGCCCAAACTGTGTACTAGCAATGACATTGTTATCAGATGTGAATTCTTCTAACCTATTATGAATGAGTTTTTCAAATAGTTTTCCGACGTTGCTTACTAAGCTGATTGGCCGGTAGATGTTTGGGTCATGCAACGGCTTTGATGGTTTGTGGACTGCAATAACTTTAGCGTCCTTAAAAGCATTTGGAAAATAGTTCATCCGAAAGCAGCTATTGAAAATTGTAAGCAGAAGGTTAACTGCCTTTTCAGGAAGATTTTTAAGTAGCAAGTTAGGGATATTATCAAATCCCGGGGATTTTGAAGATTTAAGGGAAGATATAATGGATGCTATTTCAGTAAATGAAGCATATCTTATATTATAATCCACTTGGCCACTTTTAAAGTCGGAGACTACTTTATTTACCTTATTATCAAAAGAGTGATGGTAACTCGAAGTTAATGTGTTTGAAGACGCAAAAGTTTTAGCCAAAAGTTCAGCTTTCTCACAGTCAGTTATAATTTTATTATTACCAACTGCTAGGTAAGGAATGTTGTTTTTCTTCTTTCCTCTTAAGCTGCGGCTTATTTTCCAAAACTTTTTGTCACCCGGCTTCAAGTTCGTTAAAAGCTCAGACCACTGTCTATTCTTCTCTGCATATATTTTCCTGTTAACGATTTTGGTGAAATATTTTGAGCATTGCTTGAAGAAGCAGGCTTGGAAAGAGTCAGGTGCCCTTATATGTCGTTTGCTGAATTTCCGTTTAACTTCAATAAGTAGAGATATTTTATTTGGTAGAAAAAAGTTGTTTCTGTAAAATGTTTTAGGGGTAGATATGTCATTAGCTTGTAAGATGATTTTTTTAAGATTATTCAATTCATTATCAATAGCACTTTTAGAGTCAAACAAGCTTACAGTGTTTGGTATCTTTCTGTTTATGTAGTTATGGAATGCGTTCCAGTTTGTGAGTTTGTAATTGTATTGTTCCAGGTAAATTGTATCAACGGATGAGCATTGCACTGTACATATGACAGGGAGGTGGTCAGACGGGAGTCCAATTTGAGAAGTTGACAGTTGCAGGTTATGGCATGAATTGCTCAGAACTAGATCTATCGTGGAAGGATTTCTATTTTGATGGTGGGGAAAACAGGTCAGACCGTCAGGGTAGTAAATGAAAAAGTTGTGTGATTGGTGTAAACTGCTTAGGGAAATACCGGCAGAATTATTGGAAACGCAATTCCAGGATCGGTGCTTAGCATTCAGGTCTCCTAGTAATGTGAACTCACTGTTGACGGAAGTTAATTTTATGATGTCGTTGGAAAAATCCGATGTGTATTTTGATGAGTATGCGGTTGTTATAATAATAGGCCTTTGATTTATAATAATTTCAACTGATAAATTTTCTAACCATTTAGTTTTTGTTAGTGGGAGTAATTTATGTTTTATGAATTTTCGGACGAGCAGCGCGACACCACCACCATTTCGATGTGATCTGTCATTACGATATAAGTAGTAATTGCTAAAATATGGCTTGTGGGAATCTTTAAGAAAGGTTTCATTTAAGGAAGCAATATCAATATTATTGCTCTCAATAAAATATTCAAATTGTTTTAAATTACAATAGTTTGTAATGCGATTTGCATTCCAGTGAAATATTTTCATTTGGCCAGTGTTATTACAAGTCATACGCATGCTTTAATAATAACATGATCACCTGCATTTGCTGAGTTTTAGTTGTACATTTGCGAAGATTATCTAAAGAAGGCGAAAAAATATCAAATAATTCATCAACGCTAAAAAGATTATTGTTTTGTTTCAGTTGTGCAGCATATGTAATGCCGTTGTCAATTCTTGTGCTATTTATAGCTGGATTAGAGATGCATGGAAATTCGTCATTATTTAGCGCAAATCGGTTTTGTTGGCTAAACACAATGAACAGTTATTTAGACATTTATTGATCAAAACCTTTGCTTAAAATATTATTTTTTAAATAAAGCAACCTATTTATTACCATTTGCCACAGATTTTCACTTTTTTTAGCAAGATTGGAGACAAGATGCTCAGTAGAACATCATATTAAAAATTTTTTAAATATATAAAACCCAATTTAAGTAGAATTTTAAGCACTTCTAAAAAAATTTCTAGGAGCGGGGTTTTTTGGCACGGGGTGTAACAGGAGCAACGACCAGTTAACTTATCGAGTCCTCAACTTCTCCACATTTCATCTAGGCCAAACGGCAGTATTCTGTACAAATTGCAATCGATTCCATACCACCTAAAGAGAATTGAAATCATGTATAAAAACAGCTATGTGCTTTAAAACAGCGCAAATGTTTACCACGTCGTAATGTGCAAAAAAATTCTTTTTTCTTTCAACAAATCAATAACATATTTTTTATATAATAGTATCCAAAAAAGAAATTTGAAAAATAATGTCCTTGGACACAAGGAAACAGTTTTTTCACCTCCTGAAAAGTTACTGAAAAACATATAGCTTTTTTTTTTGGCGCAGCGACGATATGCTATTTAAATAGTTATTTAACTAGCAAGGAATGATCTTCGACTAAGCCAAGGCTAAAAAACCCTACAATCGCCTTTATTCGGGTAAGTATATTTGAAATTTGTATGGCTTTGTTATATTGATGACGTCACCTTGCATAGATGATAGGCGTGCTTTTCTCTCAACTTCTCCAAATATCAAACTCAGAGAACATTTTAAGTTTTAAAGTTACGCATGTTGTGTAATGAATTAATTTTTGAGGAATTTATGAAGGTTCTACTAGTTTGATGACGGCATTTTGTATGGGAGGTAGGCAAAGTTTGCATTAGATTGTGCAAAATTTCAAAACCAGTGTACAAAAATTAAAGTTATAAAAATGAAAACATATATTAAGAATTTCAAATCATTACACTATTTTTTTTTTTTTTTGTTATTTAAAGATATTTTACCCTTGTGATAAAGTTACTTTGTACGGAAGTAGGCGTGGTTTTAATTCGATTTAGCTGAATTTTATACTTAAAGTGGACATTAAACATCAAAGCTCATATGCAAAATTTCGATTACAGATATTAATTTTTGTGAAATTTTAAGAGATTTTGCTGTTTTGATAAAGTCACTTTGTATGGGAGCTAGGCGTAGTTTTCATTCAATTTTGCTCATTTTCGAACTTGACCTTTATATTTTAGACCAAGCTAAACGTACGGCTGTAATCATGATCGCAGACAGATAGACAGACGGACATAACTAAGTCGACTCGGGTGGTAATGATGATCAAGAATATATATATACTTTTCTATACCTATCACGCGTCCTTATGGGCTTTACAAATAGAATGAAAAAAAAATTCGTATGTAAGGTGGGCGTGTCTGTAAGCGGATTTGAACCAAGCTTATATATATATATTTCATATTTTACTGTACAAAGCACTCATACCTAATATGATAGCTCTAGGTTTATTCTTACAATTTTTTCAAAAAATTCGTATGGAAGGTGGGCGTGTCTGTCACTCATACCAAATTTCCTAGCTCTAGGTTTGTTTTTACTATTTCGTACAAACTAAATCGTATGGAAGGTGGGCGCGTCTGTGGGCGGATTTAATCCAAACTTATATATGTTTCATATTTTACTCTATAAACTACTCAAACCAAACTTCAAAGATGTAGGTTTTTTTACTATTTATGGCTTAAACCTGTATGAAGTCCTCCCACGGTGAGACATGTCCTTAACAAATTCATTCTTAAAATTTAATTTCAAAATTTTGTTTAACCTTGTAACGTGTAACTGCTGAGTTGGAAAAAAATGTCTCTAGAACCAGCCAACAGCTGTTTTCTAGTGTTTAACAAAATAAAATTAAATTGAAATTAAAACGTATTACTCGTGTTTTACAGCTCCACCTAATTAAAACGCAATTAAAACCAAATTAAATGAAAACTTCCGAAATGATTTACGTAGATTGCTGTGTATTTTAATTAAATTTTCTCTACGATACTGAATAATTGATTTTTATCTAATTTTAAGCTAAGTTGTGAAAAGGAAGGAAGCTATTTGGTAAACTACCAACCAACAAGCCAAGCAACCAAGCAACTAACCAGCTAACCATCCAACTGGACCAGCGTCCAATCGACCATTTAACAAACCCAGGTTAACCAGCTGACTGACATTCCAAGTTATTTGAGGATATTTGCTGTGAAATTGTTGAGAATTTAATTTAAACTCCAAAGGAGCTTGTTTTTGTGTGTTTCTTAATATGTGTCTGCATGTTAAGAAATAAAATTTAGCAAAATACTAGCTTTAATGTGCAAAGAAATACATATGTTTCTGCTAATATTTTGGTGTATCGCATTTTGCTTAAAATCGAACAAATATTTCAAAGACATGCGAAAATTTTCGAAATTGATACCAACTTATGATTATGATGGATGAGAAAAAAACATTGTAAAATCATAACATTATGAGCTTACAAATTCGCCTATCAATTTGCTTCATAAAAATTTATAGTAAAATCATTGTGATTTTCATATAAAAATCGCAACATATTTTTTATGTTGAATCATTGTGAAGTCATGTAAAATCACTAGGATGGTCATGTTGAATCATTATGAAATCCAGCTGAATTCTAACCTCATTTCAAAGCAACAAAAAACTTAAAGTTTTTTTTTATAAAACTTTATTTCCTAAATATATTTTTTAAAAATAAATTGAATACTCAAATATTTTAATATATGTACACGCCTCCACTTTTCTGAAACAAAATTTAATTCAGTTGGATACGGCAACCTTAAGTATACCTGCTCTAGAAGAGGATACTTTTGTATTTGCTTTTAATAAGGCAGATTATGTTGGCATGTCTAACTTCTTATCTAGTGTCGATTGGCGTACAGTTTTTGGGGAAAATCTTTTAGTTAATTATGAATTTTTCATTAATATTATTAATGAAGCATTTGTGACTTTTGTTCCCATAAGGAAAATTAAGAAGAACACCAAGCCGGAATGGTTTAGTAGAGATCTCTTAAAATTAAAAAACCGCATGAACAAACTATACAAAAAGAGCAAATTGAACATGTCCTTTCGTGAAAACTATCTTGTGGCTCGTAAGCAGTATGAAACTCTGAAGATCTCTCTTTACAGAAGTAATGTCCGGGCGTTGGAATCGGATATTAAATGCAATCCTAGAGCTTTCTGGAAATTTTTTAACAAAAAGAGAAATACTAAGGGTCTTCCTAAAAATATGTATTTTAAAGATAAAACATCGAACAATATTGAGGATGCATGTAATATGTTTGCTGACTACTTTCAATCAAATTTTGTTTTAGATAATGTTCCTATACACCAAGATCGATCGCTATTTAATGGAGAGCGAATCACTGATTTGGGCAGTTTAGTTCTTTCGGTAGAAGATATTTTTAACGAGTTGTTGTCACTCGATATTAATAAGGGTGCTGGCCCAGATAATATCCCACCAATCGTCCTTCAAAAATGTGCTGCTGCACTTGCTCAGCCTCTTTCACTAATTTTTAATTTGTCCCTTGAGAAAGGTATATTTTTGGATATTTGGAAGGTTTCAATTATAGTCCCTATTCATAAATCTGGATCAAGACAAGACATTGGAAACTATAGACCAATATCTAAGTTACCATCAATTCCCAAATTGTTTGAAGCCTTGGTGTAAAAGAAGATCTATCAAGGCATTAAAAATTCGATATCTGAAAGCCAGCATGGTTTTGTCTCTGGAAAATCAACCTCTACAAACCTGGTTCTATTCACTCATTTAATAAAAAATGATTTGGAGAATGGTAAACAAATAGACGTTATTTTCACAGATTTCGCTAAAGCATTTGATAGAGTTCAGGACTCTATTCTAATTAATAAGCTCAGTCTAATGGGTTTTCATTCTTCACTCTTGTCTTGGCTTAGTGAGTACCTTTTAGGTCGTAGCCAAAATGTATGCATCGGAAAGACGATCTCAAAAGCAATAATTAATCATTCAGGTGTGCCACAGGGTAGCCGTTACCTAACCTTGGGCCGTTGTTATTTATTCTTTTCATCAGGTAACCTTGGGCCGTTGTTATTTATTCTTTTCATCAATGATCTTCCTAATTTTATACAGTACTCTGAATGCCTTATGTATGCTGACGATGTTAAGATTTTTAAATATGTAAGCTCTCTCAGTGATCAATGGAGTTTACAAAGTGATTTAAATAGTCTGCACTCATGGTGTATGCTAAATAAATTGAATTTAAATTTGTCAAAATGCAACATAATGTCATTTTATATGGTTAGATCTCCAATGTTTTTTGAGTACTCAATTTTATACAACGCCTTGATTAGAGTAGATTCTACAATAAATCTGATCTAGGTGTACTCTGTGATAAAAAGATGTCATTTTCAGGTCATTATGACAACATAATCAGCAGGGCTAATGTTATGATGGGATTCGTTAGACGCAACACTAGAGAGTTTGCTGACCCGTATACCTTAAAGACTCTTTTCATTTCCATTATAAGATCAATACTTGAGTATGGGTGTGTAATATGGGACCCATTTTATGAGTCGCATAGTACAAGATTGGAAAAAGTCCAAAAACGTTTTACTCGTTTTGTTGTGAAAAAACTAAATTGGAATTTTATGCCAGAGTATAGCTCCCGTGTGCACTTATTGGGCTTAAATCATTGAGTTCTAGAAGAAAATATTTTCTCATAACTTTTGTTCGAGATCTTTTAATGAATAATATTAACTGTGCGCCAATCCTCGCCCGTCTCAATATTTATGCTCCGGAAAGACACTTTAGGCAAAGAGATTTTTTTACATTCCGCACCATAGAACTAACTATGGCCGGAGTGATCCGATTTTTAACATGTGCACTGTCTATAACGGTGTAAGTGCTCGTATACTCAAAATAGAGAGGCATTTCAGCAAACTGTATTGAGTATTGTATAAATCCTTAATTTTATATTCTTATAATAATTCCATTATATTTATTGTTTTAGTGTAATCTGTGATGTAATAAATAGACTGTTAAACATTTTTGTCGATAGTTTATAAATAAATAAATAAATAAATAAATAAATAAATAAATAAATAAAAAATAGTTTTTCTCGAAAACGTGCACGACGCACAGTGCACTTTTTAGAGCATTTATCTGTCCAAAAATCTTTAACTTTTGAACCAGTCAATATTTATGAGTGCAGTTTTTTTTAATGTAATATTTAATTCCTAACCTAACTATAATTACAATAAAAAGAATCATAAGTTTTACGATTACAGGGTGCCTATAAACACATGCAAGTAAGGTAAAATTTTCGCTGACTTCACTGATCAGCAAAATGAATAAAAATCTTTATTTATCAACATTTAATTAACGGTTTTTACTTTCTTAGGTCTATTGACTCCAATAATTAAAATTATTTCAAATTATGCAAAGCCGTTATTAAAATATTTATTTTATTTATTTTTTATTTATTTATTTAAGTTATCATAAGTACAATAAGAGCTATGCTCTTTTATAGTACAACATAAATGCATAAATATAATTAATTTACATTAAATTTAGTTAAAATTAATATTAAAATTGAAATTAAAATGCAAAATGAAAATGAAAAATTGTATACTAAAAATTTGAAATTAAAGTTAAAAACTAAAAATGAAGAATAATAACAACTGTTTAAAACAGAATCAAAAATAATGACCTTAATTTTTAAACATAATTGGCTTTATGTTATTTTTTATTTTAAAGAATATAAAAAATAAAAAGAATTAAAGTTAAGTTAAGATTGGAAAAAAATACTTATACAAAGAATAGATAACATAGAGAAGTAAGGAAGTGAAAAGCTATTGAGTAGAGATAAATGAAAAGATAGATTTCCTAAAAGGCTCTCTCCCAGTGACCTCCCTAAGCCATCTTGGCAAAGCATTCCACAACCTAATGGCGTTAATGAAAAACAGGTGGGAAGAGTTTAATGAGTTGTGCCTCGGAACTATCAGAACATGGCTTCTACTTGACATACAAAACTGAAGTTTTTCATGCAGATAGCAAGGAGTTTTCCCATGGATTAGTTTGTGCAGGTAAATACAGTTTCTAGCATTTAGGTAAGCAGTTATGTCGCATCCAAGTATTGCATTTCGGAAACGAGACAAACGATCGTATTTGCGGAGACCATACACATAGCGCGTGGCGTAATTAAATGCAATTTGAATTTTTAACTGGGAAGATGCGCCAAGTTTACTATAAACTATGTCTGAATAAGAAATGATTGGTAAAATTAGCTGTATGAATAATCTACGTTTAATTTCAGTAGGAGTGACACTATCAGACATTCTTAAGTTTCGTAGGACATATTAAACTTTTTGGACTATACTATTAACATGGTCTACACAAGACAAAGAAGAATTAATGAAGAAACCTAGGTTTACTACTTTCGACACACAGTCAGTTTTCTATTGCCAATAAACAGATCAGGGACATCAACGACACAAGTTTTACTTTTACATATAGGAAGAACATTCGATTTGGCAGCGTTACGTTGAAGGCCATTACTTTTGACCCACTCATTGATGCTATTGAGATCCTCATTTAACCTACAACACAGATCATCAAGAAGCCCAGTTCGTCGCGAAAGATAAAGCTGGATATAATCTGCATAAGCATGAACAGATGCATTTCGGCAAACAATAAAGATGTCGCTTATAAAAATTGAAAATAACAGAAGACCTAGTATAGAGCCTTGTGGAACACCACTTACTACTAATTTGTATGACGAGTGTAACATGATGTTACAAATATTACATATACTTTTATACACTAGATAATTTATAATACTACATAATTTCGATGTATATATTCATATTATATTACTTAATATTACTTTACTTAATTACTTAATTCATATTATATTCCTACTTAGTACTATAAAAACGTCACAAATATTATATTTCCAAGCCACGTAAACTATAATACTAAATATTATCTATATATATATATATATATTTTTATTAACTTAAATATTTCTATTGATGATTAATAAAGCAGCAATAACACACAACCGCACTACGACACCAGACCATAGAAACAAACACATGCTACATACCTACTTAATAAAACTAACTGGCAACACCCAACCGCACTACTGCATGAGCCACTAATTAATACACACACTGCCAATCCATGCATAGCCAGGCAGGCCAAAGACAACACACAACCGCACTACTGCATAAGCCGCTAATTAATACACACACTGCCTATCTATGAATAGTCAGGCAGGCCAAAGACAAAACTAAACGTATAATTCCCAACTGGTTTTCTGTCCATATCGAATAAAAGGGCGACACAAAACCAACCAAAGCAGCATTGCTTCAGGTAAGCTCGACGTAGTAACTCTATGGCGAGTCAGCTTGCTGGCTCTTCCATTACAGTTTCTACTTGAGATGTCGCACTTGCGGTGAGAACCAATACTTGGTTCGTCCAACGCAGTCGGCATACTCTGCATTTTTGGTCGCAGTGACTCAATGGCGAGCTAGCTTGCTGGTTCTTCCCTTTGAGTCTCTGTGTGAGATGTCGCACCGGCGGTGAGAACCATCTTTGGTTCGTCCACCGCAGTCAGCATACTCTACGGGGAGTTTGCTTGGGTTTTGGCGCCGGGACTAGATGGCGAGCCAGCTTGCTGGTTCTTCCCTTTTAGTCTCTATTCGAAACGTCGCACTTGCGGTGAGAACCAGTCTCCGGTTCGTCCAACGCAGTCGGCATACTTTTGTTTGTTGTTTTGTTTATTTTATCCCGTCCGCAGTAGCTCAATGGCGAGCCAACTTGCTGGTTCTTCCCTTTGAGTACCTGTTTTAGACGTCGCACTTGCGGTGAGAACCAGTCTTTGGTTCGTCCAACGCAGTCGGCATACCTTTATTTGCTAATTTGTTTATTTTATCTTGGTCACAGTGACTCGATGGCGAGCCAGCTTGCTGGTTCTTCCCTTTGAGTCCTGTTTGAGACGTCGGACTTGCGGTGAGAACCTGTCTTTGGTTCGTCCAACGCAGTTGGCATATATATAAAATTATTTATTGATTATATCTATTTACATGATGCGAACCTCATAGAGGTTTTTCCACCATGATTGTCTCTAAAAATATTAAATATGAGCATTACTTCAGATTCTTTTAGGATACGAGCCCCTGGCAACAATCATCCACCGACTACCGCTCTACCGATTACCGAATTACTGATTGCTAATCTACCGATTACCGAAATACCGATTGCTAATCCACCGATTTACCGAATACCAATTTTGCCGCCAACTGGACTCACGACCTCCGACCGCCTACAATTGACCGCCTACATTCACTTTTACCCAAGCTACTGACGTCACGCTACATTAAGTATTTTTAAGAAGAATATATCAATAAAATACAAATTTATAATATTAAATCAACACCGACTGCGTTCTTATTTAAGGGAAGTTTGTGGATCTTCCACTTGATCCTGGCAAGGCTGAGCTGACCTCAGCCAGAAGATAAAACCACTGTTACACGAGGATACCTGACCAACCTTAACTCTTTGCATTCTATTACACAAATAACTAGACATTAGATTAACAGCACTATCACAGAACCCAAAAAGATACCTAAGCTTTTGACACAAATAACTTTGACTTTATCAAAGGCCTTGGAAAAATCAAGTAAGCAGAGTAAAGTCATAGAGCCGGCATCATATTCAGGTCGAATATCATCAAGAACCTTTACTATCGCTGAGGAACACCCATGCCCTGCCCTAAAACAAGACTGATAGCGGGATAGCAGTTTTTTCTCAGAAAGATATTTCCTAATTTGTTGAGCCATAAGTTTTTCCCATACCTTTGACAATGGTGACAGTATACTTATAGGCCTATAATCATTCGCACCAGATGGATTTTGCTTTTTAGCTATAGGTGTAACGATGGCAATTTTCCACATGTCGGGAATGGAGGATGTTATAAAGCAATGATTTATAATGTGCGTAAGAGAAGTTATTATGTGAGGTAGTAAAAATTTAAAGAATTTGATGGGAATGCCATCTTCTGCAACTGCATTTGATTTTATCTGCAGAACACAGTTTCCAACATCAATTTCACTAACCGTTTCAAACTTAAAAGACTGTGGTATAGTCAGGCTGTCACTGGAAAGCGTAGAGGTGTCATTAGAGATAGAAAAAATGTCAACAAAAAAATTATTTAGAATCTCAGGATCTTCATTGCATTCACTACGATTTTTATTAAACAACCCAAGTCTTTTTCGTAAAATTTTCAAGGCAGCATATAAAGACCATAACTACCACAAATGAAAATATATCGAATAATCCTTGAAGATTCAACTAGTTAAGACTCTTAACTATACATTTGCATACTTACTTTTACAAAATTATAACTTTTTTTCCTTACCTACTTTGGTCCACGTCGTTGCACTGCGCGACACTACTCTACTCCTTGCGATGAAACTTCTAATGTGCAGAAATAACGGAACTTCTTCAGCACTCAAACAATTAAGTTTATGTGATGCAAAAATGATTTTACTAGATGTCATAATGTCTCTACATGATATCATAATGATTCCACATGAAATCAAAGTTATTAATTTTTTACATGATGCATTAATGAATTTACTGGATTTCATAATGATTCTACATGAAATCATAATGATTTTACACACAGAGAGAAAAAAGCAAGCATTTCATGCTTCAATCAAGCAAATGGGCTATCAGCTTACATTCAAGCGTAAATTTCATTTAAGCATTATATTCCTAGAATTGAGCAAATTTAAAACACATAATATTAAAAAAACAATGGTTAATTCAAGAAACATTTGCTTAAAACTCTAGAATGTTTTTCTATACTCAAGTCTGATATTTGCTTACTCAAGTCTGCTGTAAGGCCGCGTTCATAGTGGACGCTTTGGCTGAATCTGATTCATAAAGCTGCTTTGTCAAGCTTTTTTTGATCATAGTGAACGCTTGTTCAACGCTACTTAAAGTAGCTTATTGAGCTTATTGGTGTTCATAGTGCGCGCTTTATGCTTGTGGCTGATATGCTTTGTTTTCATTTGTCTCTTTGAAAAATAATGCCCTCAATTGCGTTTTGCAAAGTAAATTTCTTTATTTAATGAGTATGTAGATTCGCGATGATCACCAATGAAAAATCAAACCAATAACAATTAAAAGTTCAAAGGAACTTGAAAACACAAAGCATAACAACGGTGGAAAGTTTAGCACAAAAAGTACCCAAGAAGTAAGCAAGAACAACGAAAACCATGTAAACAAACGAGATATGCTGAAGTCAGACGATTCTCGTTTGCTCGGCGAACACATGGTTGTTGTATTCTCCAAAATTTTTGACAGTTTCGCATTAGAAGCAACAACAAAATTATCTGCTCGCCGAGCAAACGAGCATCTTCTGACCTCAGCAATAGAATACACAAGTGCATACAACTGAAAAGGACCACAACGCCACAACAACAACACAACAACAACAGAACAACGGTTAAAACTTCAGTACAAAAAAAAATCAACGAAAATATTGTTAACAGGCAAAATAGTTAAACATGTGCCGAAAATGTTTTTTCTGTGTGAGCAAGCGAGATGGAAATATAAGCGCTGAAAAGCATTTGAATTTAAGATTTATGCTAGCTTTATGCTGGCACTATAAACACTTTGAGCTTTTTCCATATGATTATACACAAAGCGTTTTTCAGCTAAACCTCTCGGCTAAGCTAAAAGCGTTTACTATAAACGCGGCCTAAGACAAATTTGCTTGATTCGTAAAAACAAACATGTTACTGAAAATTAGAATAATTTGCTTGATTTTAACAATTTATTTCCTTGAATTGAGAAAAATTTTCTTGTTTCAGGTGAATAATTTACTGAAAAATAGAATAATTTACTTGATATGAGAAATTTATTTTCCTTGTTTTATTATTTTTTAACTCTAAAAAATATATAATTTTTTAGAACTATATTTAAGCTTAGTGCCAAATAAGTTTATGAAGAACCAGGTTGCAACAATAACAGCAAGTTTTTTGAAGAAAAAAACAAAGCAGACTAGACAGACGGTTTCGTTGATCGCAACATCAACTCTTCATTAGTCTTCTGTGGTTTCTGCAGTCCATCCATTTTTTTGTTTATACGCTCAACTGTTGTTTAATAAAAACAAAAATATTTGTGCATTTCTTAAACTTTTAAAGGATAAACTTCTACTATTTTGCAAAAAGCAAAACTGCAAAAAAGTTACTGCTTCCTTGAGTTGAAACAATTTGCTTAAAAACAAGTTGGAACAAGTAAACAATTTTCTTAATACTGGAATGTTTTCAATTTAATTACTAATTCAATAATATTTTTAATAACCAACTTTGCGATTGCTTACTTTAAGAAAATATTTATTTGATTTAAGTCTGATTTCAGGTTCTAGAATCAAGTATTTGTTTGATTTAAATTTTCGAGGCTTAATTTAAATTTTCTTAAATCAAGTAAAATATTTGCTTACTCGTAATATTAGATAGTTATTTCTATTCGTTCATGACTGAAAAATGATTTTCATGAAATCATAATGATTTTCATGTTGCTGCCACCTTAAGGTATGAAATCATGTTAAATTAAATCAAATATGCATCATAATGATTTTACTGTGCCAAATTTTTCTATGTGTAGTCTTTATAAAAAAGGGGACCTTTTAAAAAGTGCATTAAATTAACCTTTTTGAAACTTTTCTAAATGTTGATAATGAGATAAATTCTTCCCTGCCAGCTTTAATACGGGTATAATAATTTTTCGCGTGATTTTAGTGATTAAATCATTATGTGTTGAATTTAAAGAGATTTTATGTTTCTGTAAAGTCACTTTGTATCGGAGGTAGGCGTAGTTTTCAGTCGATCTGGCTAATTTTTAAACTCAAGTTGCATAATTTAGAGTAAAGTGCGAAATACGCGAAATGCCTAGAGAATAAATTAATTTTAGGAGAATTTAAAGAGATTTTACCATCTTCAAAAAGTTTGTTTAAAATAAAAAAAAAAACAAATTCATCTTCGATTTAAAAAAGAACTAGGTATAGTTATAGATAAGGTCAAGCCAGGTGTTGGCTCTTCAAACGATGGAAACACTACCCGACGATCTTTTGAAAACCATGAAAAAAAACTCTACGATAACTGGATTAGACCAGAGCCTTTAGAAAAAGATTTTATATAATTCTAAGCTGTATATCTTCTGGTTACAATACTGATATTTCAGCATTCGAAATTTATATAAATTAAACTAAGTCAATCAATATATAGCTTTATGGCTAGTTTTTATGCCGGCAAGAGTATAAAAAATTTGAAAGTAATGAATTTATTAAGATTAGACTTGTATTTTAAAAGTTTTTCGTTGAACAAGGTTTGGAGCTTCCATAATATATATGCACTCGATTGTGTAACTTGTTTGCTCAAATTTTCTTTCAAAAAAAGGTTGTCTCTCTATTAATACAGATTTTCCAAGAGTTATTTCTATAAATCCTCAAGTATTGTGGGTTATTTTATTTAAAAACAGACGCTTTACAGAGCGAACAAATATATTCCTAACCAAATAAATGGAGTTTACTTTCGACTGCAACTTTCTGCCACTTAAACTGTTCACGCAAATCTTTAATGCTGCTGCTTGCCAGTAGCTAGACTGCAACCTGCAAGTCATTCACTTCGCTGGCAACTTTAATAAAGTAAAGAATTTAGAAAACACATACATTACTTCGAACTTAATAAATTGCTACAAGTTTGAATGCAATAAATTCCTAAAGTTGCTACTACCATCAGCTTGTTATAGCTGCATGCAGCGTCTTAATGTCAGCCAGTCATTCATGACTGAGAGCTGTTTCTTGTAGCAATAAATGATATGTATATACACAGTTTCAAAAAATACACCAACATAAACAAGAAACAAGTGCAAGAAATCGAAAACATGTTGCTCATATGCAAGTTTATGCGAATGGTTGAGTCTGTGCGTTAGAATGATGAATGATGATATGCATACCAAAAGCACACTTAAGTAACATATTTTTAAAAATAATAAAGTTACCCCCAACAAAAAAAGATAGCATGGTCTCACCAGCAAAACAGAAAAACTCACCAAATGTTCAAATTTATCCAATTCCTACTTTCTATTGCATGCAGCAGCAGCAGCATGCAATGAATTTAAACAGTTTTGCTTGCAGCATGGGTTCTTAAATCAGCTGAACGATCTTTTGAACGACAGCCAACTTCATATGCATTTATATGATGCACTGCCATCATCCGGCAGTTGCTGCCAGCAGAGCCAAAAGCTGAGCTCCTCAGTCAAAGGTTTCTATAATAATAGCAGCATGTATTGGAGCATTTGTTGAAGCACATCCTGTGGGATCCTTGGCTTTCTTAGACAAGTTTCGATGTGTTTGTGCGGGTTAGAGTGTGTATATGTGTGTGGGGAGGAGATTTGTTTATTTGCAACACTTGTTTAGCAACTTGCTAGTTATACCACGTTATGTTTGTTGTTGTAGCTGTTTCTTTTTGTTACAAACGCATTGACTTCGACATCATGGTGGTTCGTTCGATCGATAGTGCTAGCGGAAACGGATGCAGCAGAGGAAGGATGTGCAGGAAAATATGCATATTCACACAATTTTTCACTTGACTCATTCGTTATGAATTGTAAATTTTCTTAAGGGAAATTGAATTGTTTTTTCTTTCTTATTTTTTTTTGATTCTCTCGTTCTCATCATATTCCTTCATTGAATATATAGATTTATATTCGAAATTATTTATTTGGTGTTGCATAGCATCGATTTCATTGAGAATAATCAAATTGATTATTAACTCCATTTTTATAAAACAATATGAATCTAGTCTTCTGGGAAATTTCTAAAAAATCAAAACTGATGAATATGCATATGCATAGAGCATGTTAAAATAACTTTAGGTTTGTTTAAAAAGCATTTTGATACACGGCTAAAAATCTTGGACTACATTTTAAACTTTTGTGGATTACATATAGGACAACACCAAAAAAGGATTATTTTTTAATCCAAGGAAAGTTTTAAATTTTTAAGCCAAAAAAGATTAGTTTTCAATCCGAAAAAGTTTAAAAAAAGCAATATAAATATCAAGTTAAAATAAAAAACTTTTCTGACCAGTTCATGATTTGAACACACGTCCTCTGTTGTGCTGGTCCAACACCTTATTCACTCGTCCATCTCATTTGTTAAGAAAGTAACGATTGTTTTGCATCATTACGAATGCAAGCGATCAGAAACATGGGTTCGAGACCCAGCTAAGTTAAAGTAAAATAAAAAATATTCTAACCATTTCGCGATTTAAACAACATACGTCCTCTGTTGTGCTGCTCCAACACCTTATTCACTCGTTTACTCAATTTTAAAGAAAGTAACGCTTATTTTGCGTCATTACGAATGCAAGTACGTTCTTTTTAGGAACGTGGGTTTGAGACCTAGCTAAATTAAACTAATGTTTTGATTAAAAAGAAGTAGTTTTTGGATTAAAAATTCCTTTAAATCAAAGTTTGGATTAAAAAGTAATTCAAAATTTTTAACCGTGTATGATTCTAATTGTTCACATGACTCAAACTATGATTAAAGTGTCTAAAAAAGAGTGACAAAACCACCATTATACCATTTACAAGGAAATATAAGCTTGAGTACCATAAGCGTATAAGCCTAAATGGAGCCACGCGCGTATTCATGGTGAGTAAAGGGTGTAATTTGTGGGATAAAGATTACGGGAAAGCAACAAGCATGGTCAAGATGCTCGTAAGCTTCCATATCTAAGTATATCAAACAGAGAGGAAAGGCGTCAATTTCGTCAAGGCGTCAAATTTGATGAGGAACACATACTAAAGCCTTAAAATTTCTGCCACACCGTACTTTGGACTGACGAGACCATGATTAGACTCAAATACTCTCAAGGAATGGTGTCCGCGTGGTGGAGTCCTAGCAAACAGCTTTCTTATTAGTGCACTCTAGCAATTGTTTAGTCAGTACAAAGAGGTTTAATGGTATGTAGATGCTTAGCGGCAAATCAAGATTGATTTTTTTTTATTCTGGAAGAAAAGGTAAAGGCACAGTGTACTTAAAAATGTTAGAGAAGACTTCAATACCATAAGATAGACGCCTTATAGGGCAAAATTTCATCCTGCAACAGGATAAAACACCTTTCTACACTGCCAAATTGCTTAAAAATTGCCTCACTAGTGAAAATATAAATGTTTCAAAGTGACCTTCGCACAGTCCAGACTTGTCGTCAATAGAATATGCAGTAACGGACATAACTGTTCACGAATTACTAAAAAAACACAAAAAGGTTAAACTTTTATTATCCCTTCAATTTATTCAAAATAAGAGAACACATTTAAGACCATTATTAATACAGCAATAAGTGAAAAACTATAAAACCAAATTGAAATCTGCATTTCAAACAAAAATGGGATTTGTTTATATATTAAACGTTGGAACACTTCGGTCCGTCTGCTAGCAGTTCGTGTTTTCCATCGTGTAGTATTTTGTGTGAACACTTCGTGATTTTTTTGGTGTTTATATTCGATTCGGCATACTTTTTACAAGATTTTCCGAGGTGTCATGACTCATTCTTTGCCATAGCAGTAAGGCTTGTTCCCAAAGTTCATTCATATCCTCTAGATGATTTTTTTTGTGCCAACTTGTACTTTTTAGGATGACCCAAAGTTGTTCGATGGAGTTCATATCAGGGGACAGTGCAGACCCATCTGTAAGTTTAATCCCATTTTCATTGAACTACCTCTTTGTTCTTTTAGCCGTGTACTTCGGATCGTTATCCGGCATTATCCGGCATATTAGTGTCCTGCCTGTGTTCTGCCTCAAATATATCCAAACTAAGGGAATACGAGTCTTCCTCAACTCTAAGCTCCTGTTTGGGGACCTGATTGGTCTCTACTGCACTATTTGTAGTCAAAGTAACTAATAAAGTCCTGGCTAAGCGCTCTCGGCCTAGAGATAGCTACATCACATTTCCTTGGAGCAAGCACATTAGACTAATTCTTTATTTTATTGATAAATTCAAGTGATATGTTATATTTTTTCAAATTTTTCTACAAGGTATTCTTCTAGGTCTATCTACTAGGTCTATTTACAATACTGAGTTTTCAAAACTGAGTTTTTTGCTTTTCCCATATCCAATGGTTACGACTTCATTATATGGAAATGATAGTTGTTTTTATATTTTTTTATGCACATAAGCAAATTTTAGGAATTTCTTTCAATTTTTGTCAGAATAGTCCCCAAAATATCTTTGAATTGTTAATAAGTCTTCCAGTGGACAAAACTGTTTACAGCCACGTGCTTTCTCTTAACTTGACAAAAATATGGAAAAGAATTGTTACTTTAAAAAAAGTTTGCCATCAGACAGTAAATATACAATATGATCGTTAAAAACAAAATGGTTGTCAAAAATTCATTACATATCACTAAATTGCTAAAATGTTGAATTTCATTACTTTCGTGAATAGTTTTGTCCGTCACTGTATGTGAGAGGACTTGAAAATTCGCATTGTGCAGGGCAAGCCTTTAAACTTGGTGAATTTGAGAAAGTTCATTTTCTGAAATTGGACAAATTTTCTCTAGGATCAATCCCTAAAGCTTGTCAACTCGATGCCACATTGACTTGGTATAAAGACAACTTTTGACATCGCAGATATTAAATGGTTGACAACTTACTTTTGCAACATTGCTATCAATGGCATCATTTAGTTTATTTATCAAAACTAGAATTTGGTTTGCTTTTGTTATAAATTCTGATTTATTTTAAGACATTGTAGTACAAATTGTAATGTACATATATATAATACATACAGTACTACAAAAAATGCATTGCGAACATTTCTTGGGAAAATGGTTTTGACAACATATGTTTTCACCAACTGCATATTTGATTAACTAATCTAATACATCTTTATATTTCAAAGAAATTTTCTTTCAATATCATGCACAGCTGCATGGTTTCTTCTTCTAAGATAATTTTTTTTAAGAAGATTTAGTGAAAAGTCATAATATTGTTCGAAAAACATCGATGTTTAATGCCATTAAAGTCAACTGTATGAATAATTTATTGCCAAATGCTGTCATTGCATATATAATTCTATTAACATGTCCTGTATGGACTTCATCAGTTGCAAGAAGTTTTTCTAATTTAAAGATAATATTAAAATATCTTCGAAATTCTAGGACTTATATTTCTAGGCACAAGATTCTCGCTAGCACACCATGCACACCCGGCTATCTCAAAAGGTCGGATGGCACATGGACAATGTCTGGTGAGGAGTCTCTCAACCTCCTATTAGATACGCACTTCTCTGGTAGTAATGCGCCTATTGGTGCGCCTATTGGTAGTGCACTAGTAGTGCGCCTATTGGTGGCTAGGACTACTAGTCCTAGCTGTTCTACGCTGGACACCGAAGGCATAATCTCCGATAGGAAACTAAAATGGGCGATAAACAGCTTCAAGCCCAATAAATCACCAGGGTCTGATGGTGTTTACCCTGTAGAAATACAAGAAGCTGCGAAATATATTTTGCCTTGGCTTCGTATCATTTTCAATGGCTGCTGCATAAGCCTGACATATATTCCCAATGCTTGGAATAAGGCCAGAGTGGTTTTTATACCCAAAGCAGGGAAGACCTCACATACCAATTCCAAAGATTTCAGGCCTATAAGTTTAACGTCATTCCTCGTTAAGACGTTCGAACGGCTACTACATCTGAATCTACGCGGCAGTATCAACTCTGCTCTCTTATCGGCATCACAGCATGCATATAGCAAGGAAAGATTCGTGGAAACGGCCTTACACTCACTGGTTGGGACCATCAAAAGATCCTTCCTGCTTAATTAATTCATTTTAGTTGCTTTTCTAGACGTAGAGGGATCATTTAATAATGTCACGCCACAATCTATACGAATAGAGTTGCGAAGGTTAGGCGGGAATAAAATTATAGCTAATCTTATAGATAAGCTACTCAACTGCCGAGTAATCTTATAAGACCTAGGTGCGTACAGCGCTGTAAGATCAGTAACAAAAGGTACGCCACAAGGTGTAAGGCGGTAGCATACACCGACGACCCAGCAAATTTCCCACTACCCTACGCGACGTTATGCAGAGAGGTTTGCAAACTCGAACAATGAGCCAAACCCTGTAATCTTGGAGTAAATCCGGCTAAAACAGAACTGGTTCTTTTCACAAGGAAACATAGAACTCCGTCCCTCAAACCAATCATGCTGAATGGGTCTGCATTATCCTTGTCAGAAAATGTAAAATATCTAGGACTCATTCTTGATAGGAAGCTGGGCTGGAAACTTAATATTTCTGAGCTCACGAAGAAAGTGACAGTTGCGCTGGACACTTGTAAAAAAGCTATAGGGACAAGATGGGGCTTTCCCCCAATATCGTTCACTGGCTGTATACAGGGGTAATCAGACCTTTACTTTCAAATGGAGCAACGATATGGTGGCTAGCCTTTGACAAGGTCACACATATAATCCAGCTCCAAAAAGTCCAAAGAATGGCATATATTTGCATCAGCGGTGCAACACCGACTGCGGCTTTACAGACCTTACTCCACTATCCACCGCTCGACTTGGTTGCTAGGCATCATGCAGCTTATTTGGCGGTCAGACTAAGGAAAACTAGAGTATGAAAACACCTGGGTTCCGGACACGAATCCATACTTTACAAATTCTACTTCATGCCACGAAGGACTGATTACTGTAAACCACTGCTTTCCTTTGATGGAAACTACGACACGCTCATTCCACCCAGAACATACTGGAATAAAGGTGTGCCGTGGAAACCAGGGTCTCTACACTTCTATACAGATGGGTCAAAATTAAATGACTAGGTCGGGTATGGGGGTCTACTCCAAAGCATTAGGTGTGTCCTTGGTTCGTAGGCTGCCGGATCACTGTAGTGTTTATCAAGCCGAAATGATGGTAAACAAGGAAATTGCAACATGGCTCTCAGAGAATGTCATCTCTAAACGAGAAATATACATTTTCTCGGACAGCCAAGCAGCGGTCAAATCGATGGAGCAAGTATTCATCAACTCTAAAGTAACCAAAGAATGCCGTGCTGCATTTGGAGAAATGCCAATCTTTTTTGACATAAGCTTAATATGGGTACATGGGCATAAGGGCATACGGGGAAATGAAAAAGCAGACGAGCTTGCCAGAAAAGGTACATCGGTGACTTCAATGGTTTGGAACTCACCTTGGAGTATCCCGATGGCAACTGCCAAAATGCTGCTCAACGAGTACACCACATCTAAAGCCAATTCAAGATGGGCTGAACTCTCAACACGTGGAACAACAAGGCTTATCAGGCTGACTCTAGACCCAAAGCTATCGAGAGTCCTTCTCTCGTTGGAAAGACCAGAGGTAGCCACGCTAGTGGCCGTTACACAGGGCACTGCTTAAAAGGCAGGCATGTCTCTAGACTGGGAATCATCACAAATGACTTCTGCTTCAGGAATGAGGAAGAGGAAGAAACCATCTCCCACATTCTATGTTTCATTCTATGTCCAGCGCTCGTTAGAAGAAGGTACAAATATCTGGGGTGATTCTTCTTTTCTGAGCTTGACGACCTGTCAAGGACAAGCGTCAAACGTCTTACAAGCTTTATCAAAAACTCTATGTGGCTTCACTCGGATTAAAGGCCAAGTGTCTGCGGTGTCACAATGGACTTTATTGATCTAAGTGAGTCGTGGTACGTGCGTTTTGATTTCAGCACGTACAGCGGCTGCCGTCTCAACCTAATCGAACCCAACCTAGCTACAATATCGATTGAATATGACATTGCAAATTATATTCAGTATGATCATCGAACAATTTACAACTTACAAAGCCTTCTACTGAATAGTTTTAAATATTGCAATATTTAAAACATAATAAATGCATATTATTCATTAAATAAAACACAAAATAGTCTGAATATAAAAAATTTTCATTTCGTACACAAATAATTTTTTTTTAATAAAATGTAGGGTACTACAATTTTTGAGGCGCGTGATCGAACTCGAACGAGAGCGCCCAAAGCTCCTTGACAGGCGCTGCATATACATAAGTCACACTGAGCAAGTTGAGAACAAAAATTATTCCAAAACATATTTTTATAACCAAAAGAAAGTTTCTAAATGCACTTACGGTTCATATCTAAAAAAATTCTCCATACTGCTAAGAATCACCTTTGCACCATTGGCAGCCTCAATATTCTAGTGGTAGCGCGCTTAACTGTCGCTCAGGGGTCCCGGGTTCGAATTCTGGCTGGTCCTACGTTGTAACCTTTTTCCTTATTTCTTATCAAAAGAACTTTAAAGAAAAACACATCAATTTACGACGAAAAGTTATAGTTGGTGGTGGTAGGAATAGTTTGTGGAGTGGAACGCTTAGTAACTTGATTTGACTGTGGTCAAGGCATAACACTTGCTTCAGATTTAATGTCACAAAAGTTTCACTCAAATACATTCTTCCATTCTGTGGTATCACATCGAATCAATAATTTGGTCTAAGTGTACTGGTCTATAGACCTGCTGCCACCTTAAGCTAACCTAACAAGCACCTTAATAATTTGGTGATCAATAATTTCCATAATTCAAGATAGTTTTGGCGATAAAGCTTTTAAAAGTACTTTTTTTAATACCTTATTCATGAGGAACCTAACAATTTTACAATTTTAAATTTCCACTCCATTTAAAATTCTTATACCAGAGAACAATTTTTGATTTGTCTTTAATTTACAGCTCACGGGTATATAAAACATAATAACGCCATTGATTTATTTAAGCTCATAAAGTTCACAAGTTTGTAATAACACAAATGTTTCACCTTTCATTGATTTATGGAAGCTACTTAAAATTTCAATGGCATAAATGTGTCACCAAACCGGTAGCTGGTAGTAAATTCATCCATTCCACCTATTTAAATCCTTTATTATTAACTAATTACCTTAACCTAGTTACGGCAACAAACAAAAAATCGAAAATAAAACAGAAAATAAGGAGACAACTCAAATTTAATGAGAAATCAGCAGCAGAATATCATATATATATACATCCATTTATCAATGTTGCTTGCATCTTAACTAGAAAGTTATGCTTATCAGGAGTCATAAATCCCGAACAATGGCCAACCCATGGAGCTAAGAACAGCCTCTGTCCACCTGCCCGCATTTATGTGATTGTTGCTGAAAACTGACTGTAATCGGAGAGCAAATTCATTACAGTATGACACCTCAGGGGGTTGATAATTTGCATCAAAAGTTTTGTGATTATTCATTGCTGTTGATGGTGCTCAGCGTCGACTGCGACTGAGCTGCTCAATCTTGTTCTTCCCCTTCTAGTTGTAGTTGTGTTCTTCTTCTATTTTAGCAAGCAGGTTAGCTGGAAGATAAAAACATAAAATCCCGTCATGGGGGATTGAGTATGAAAACGAGCACAACTCATTATTTGTTCAACATCAACACCCTGCAAAAACACACACACACACACACATAAAGTTTTTCACTGTGACTCAAACTTCGAACAATACACTCTTGTATCTAGTGGTTGAAACTTTAACTGTATTCAACTCAAGAACCATGCACAACAATTTTGTGCCCCACCTTAAACAAGGCATCACCATGAATTGGTACAGCATTTGTTGGTGTATTGTTTGTGTGTGGTTTGGTTGTATTTAACTTGCTAATTCTGTCGGCATTAGAGTTTTCAATTATCCGACATTTTTTGGTATCCGGTTCTCCTGGTTTTAAAATATTTGAAAAAAAATAATATACGAATAGGAAAAGTAAATAAATATCCGGTTAGCCTGATAATGGACATTTTTCAAAAGTCCAAATTTTTTTAAAAAAGTAAACCATGCAACAATAAATTTTAAGTAATATTTATTAGAAATACACGGTCAAAAATTTTGCACTAAATCCTGTATTTTACATATGACTACACCGAAAAAGTATTGCAATTCAATCGTCGTCAAATATTAATACCTGAATTTTAAGGTTATTTTGAACAAATTTTCAATAAATTAATGTATTACAGTATTACATCATATCTTACACCAATTAACAAGAATGGCGATAAAAGGTCAATTCAAAATGATATAGGCATTTTAATTTTATTAACCATTCCAAAACTTTTTGAAAAATCATTCGTGATAAGCTACCAAGTCTCACCAACCCAAGTCTAAACGTGCAGCAAGGGTTCCGAAAAGGTCAATCAACCTCTACTAATCAGGTGATCATGGTATCAGATTTTTTGTCGAAATGGCACCAACTGACACTAGATTTGGGCTGCCGTAAGTCTACAGCACTTGACCGGGACAACTGTGCACATTTTTTTTTATATTCCACAGAAACACAAATATGAAATTTTAATATTATAAATTGCCGTTTCTTAAATCATAACTCAAAATAACTCACAGGTACACATCGTATGTAATACATACATAATTTATAAATCTCAACTGCAAACATTTGGAGGACGATTGGAAGAGAAGGTGATTTGGCGAAGCACTTGCGATTCGCCCAAGGGTTCTTTGGAAGATGGATCGCTTTTCGATAGCCCAAGCGATGAATGCGTGATTCAAGAAAAATCTTCAAAATTTTCCTTCGCTCTTTTCGGCGATCGTTGGAAGATGGATCGCTTTTCAATCGCCCAAGCGATGAATGCGCGATTCAAGAAAAATCTTCAAAATCTTCCTTCGCTCATTCCGGCGATCGTTGGAAGATGGGTTGCTTTTCGATCGCCCAAGTGATGAATGCTTAATGCAAGAATAATCTTGAAAATCTTCCCTTGCGCATTCCGGCGATCGTTGGAAGATGGCTTTCTTAAAACTTTCAAAATCGATCGTTGGAATATGAAGCAGCCTATTGAATACACTTCTCCTCTAAAAATATTCATCGAAAAATTTTCAAAAATTATTTTTTGTATTGAATGGGCGTATGGAAACTGAAAATATTATTATCAGCACCATTTTCGGTGGTCGATTTTTTGTTGTTGACCGATTGGACAAAAAATATCCTCTATAAAATTGCTGAGGCATCTGCGAATTGCTTACTTCATGTTTAAATCATCCCGCGAATCGCTAATGACTTCTCTTGGCGATTCGTTTTAAACACTTCCCCTCGAATCGCATAAAACCCCTCTTGACAATTTGTTAGCGACTCTTCCCAGCAAATTGCTTAAGACCTCTTTAAGCGATTCGTTCGCAAATCATACCGGCGAATCGCTTTTATGGCCTCAGCTGCTTACGTCGGCGATACCCGGATGACTCCTAAATGAGCTCGCCGGTGATTGTCTCATCTTCCAAGCGATTCGCTGGCGGCTCTGAGGCAATTGAAAATGTTTGCAGGGTTATAATAATAAAAAAACACATTAATTCAGTCAGTGAGGTAAAAAAAATATTGTTTGGACTTATTCAAAATAAAGGTTTGTCCCGATCTTATTTTGCAGACTTTTTTTGATTCATCAAGAACATGCTTTTGCGTTTTAATATTTTTATAAAATTCTGTGCACGTCATAGAATAATTAAAATTGCATTGCGTAATACTTTCCAAGGTGGTGATGTTGAGAAAATTTCTTTCCTTACTAAATTGCAAGAAGACCAGTGAAAATACTCGCTCCATTTCACTTGTGCACTGGAATAGCGAATAAAAATTGTACTATTTTTAACAAGTTTATTTTCGCTCTTGGAAATCAGAATTTTGTAAAAAAATAGTTCCATTTTCATTCATTTGCACGCATTTGCAAAAAATTTGCTCAGTTTTTACTGATACATTTTTAATTTTATCTTCGATATTTTTAACCAGGACATTTTTTACTGTGCACCGGGACACAGGGACACCGATCTCAAAACCGGGACATGTCCGGGAAAACCGGGACGTATGGCAGCTCTACACTAGATGCTATTCATTCTGATTTGAGTAAAGCCTTCGATCGAGTTGATAACAGCATTTTAATATATAAATTACCAAAATTTGTTATTGCGAGGTCTATTCTTAGTTGGCTAAAGTAATTTCTCTATGGCAGATCCCAGTATTTCACATTCCAAAAAATTCTGTCGAATAAAATTGCAGTCTTCTCCGGAGCCACCGTGGGTCCCTTTTTTTTGACACATTCATATCCGAACTGTCAGAAGATCTGAATGGTATATTACATCTCACGTTCGCAGATGATTTAAAAATGTACTATGCAATTCAATCAGAAGCGGATGTGAATTTCTTATATTCGAAATTGTTGTCTTTGGAGCAATGGTGTTACCAAAACAAACTAATCCTTAATGACAAAAATGCAATGTTTTAAACTTTTCTCGTAAGAACAACTTCATAAAATATATATACCACCTAAACAGTACCGAACTTTACGAAGTCAATGGATGGACAAGTTTTGCTTTAAACTTCACCATGATAAGGTTTTGTCCAGGGCCACTAAACACTTGGTTTTATAAAAGGACGAGCAAATGAATTCAAGAATATTTTTGACATCGCACTCTTGTATTGCGCATAAGTGCGCCCAATACTCGAATATGCCTACATAATTTGGCACTTAGCTTATGACTACCATAGCGAAAGAAGCGAATATATTCAAAACCAAATCTTACTATTCGCGTTGAGAGATACGTATAATCCGCGTGATTATTGAAGACTTTCATCACACGAGTGTAAACTTACCCCTCTAAATCTGATGCCGTTATCATCGGGAAGATCATTATTCAGTTCAATGCTTCAGTTTCGATGTTGTTAATTTTGCTATTGACAGCGAAAATATTTCTAGCTTGATTTCCTTCATCGACTCAATAAGATGTATTAGGCATATTCGACTGTCAACCGAATATCAGCACCAAACTACATACGTAAGTAATGTATATCCATCAGTCGATGTTGCAGAGATTTTAATATTATCTCCGCCTACTACTTACCTTTATATTCAAATCCTCTTTCAAGCAAACTCTATCTAAACTTCTCACTTACCAAAACCGTCCTAATACATACTTTAGAATTTACACCAAACCTCCCAATATTAGGGGTTATCACTAGTCCATAAACAAAAAATTATAATCTAGACCACCAAAAATATATTAAAACTTTGGCCTATCTACCTTACTCTTCATAGTTTTACGAGTTAAATGTACATTAAGCAAAAATATTGCTAACTATGTTCACACTGAGAGCTAAACGCGCATTTACGAAATCCACATTAACGAACGGCCCTTTACTTGTTGTAGGAGTAACAGGGATAAATATATATAGTAAATGCTCTAAATTAGCATTTAGACATCAGTGTGGACATAGCATAAGTTTATATACCTTGTTTGGTAAATAAAAATAAAAAATATTTTCCACAAAAATAAAAAAACACGAAACCAGTGGGACTCGAACCCGCTATGCACGGTGGAAAATTTTAGTTTCAAAGCCTCGCATCATAATCTTTTAGAAATTGTGTAAAATTGAAATCCGACAGAAAACAACAGTTGCATTATGCAATGAGGAAATTCTTTGAAGAATTCAAAAGTGAAGTTCTTTCTTTTTGCACTCTACTTTTACACTCTACTGGTTAAAATTGAGAATTGAGTACACATTGTGAAAATAATTTTTTTTAAATTCCAATACCGGTATTATTGCCTTTTTATCCTATATTTTTATGGAGATACAGCCGTTGAATCAACATTTATACGATTTACGAGTATTATATACATATTAATATAATTTAATTTATTATATTTTTTTTCATATCGATAAGAACAGTTTTTTCATATTGTATTTTTATATATAGAATGATTTTGGGTTTTATAATAATAACATTGTACCTCAGATATCTACATATATAAATAAAATTAATTGTCCGTTTGTTTGTTTGAATGCTTACCAAAATTCAAACCTAAAAGGCTAAACGATTTTCGCTCAATTTTGGTACACATTTTAGGTGCTTAGATAAGATTGTTATATACTTAGTTTTGACCACGCCTCTTCTGCTCATTTTTAAGTAATTATAGAAATCGTTTTTACCATAAAATGTTTTTCTAAATTAATTTTAAAATATTTTTAAAATTGTAAAACATATCTTTAAAATTATAAAAATTCTTTTAAAATTGTACAACAACTTTTTTATAAAATTTCGTTACCTAAGAATAAGAACAAAACGATATGGAAATCAAAGTGTTGACTTTCGATGCAAATATCTCTGATGTTTTTGAATATATTTCATTAAGATTTTGCTTATTGAGTTCAATAACTACAATAAAAGCATTAAATAAAACAATGAACGGTATCGTTATCTGAGCATATGTATTTTAAAATTTTTTTTTTTTTCCAAAAAGTTCTAAAATATTGACTTATTACTCGTAAAATGACTTAAGCGTTGATTTGTTTTAAATGACAAATGATTCAGTTGCAAAAATTGCTTCAGTTTTGAGCAAAAATTCTTAGACTGTTTTTGTTACCAAAACAATAAGGCTACATTACCTATGATTTGTTGGCTAAGTAAAAATTTTCCAAAATTTTTTTAAATTTTTTATAAAATATAATGCTTTCCTGCCAATATATTCCTTGGATTTGTCTAGTATTCGATACTAAAAAACTCACTTAACTCACTCACGCATTTAATGTTGAAGATAAGCAAATTGACAGAAGGGCATTGCAAAAACTATCCAACTTTTCAGATCATCTCTTAAGAGCAAGTTCTAATAAAACTAGACCTAAAATTAAATTTTTTTTTTAATTAAAGTTTTTTCTAAATGACCTCTATATTTATTATGTTGACTTTATATGATTTAAATACAAATTCTAAATGTTTGATAGTTTAAATCATACTTGATTTTAAATACAAATTCTAGTTGTTTGATAGTTTAAAATCGTTTATTGAGCTTAAGGTCAAAGTCATTTAATTGTTCTAACGAATTTTTCCAAAGAAACAACAACAACATTTTATTTTTTTTTTTTTAATTTTTTGATAGCTGATGGTGTGTTGAATATGTTCCCAAGGCCGAAATAAATTAAATTCTATGAAAAAAAAATTAAGAGCATTACCGTATTTTTAGGCCTCTAGATGAGAACCTACCCTTAAAAAGTGATATTTAAGTCTCTTTTGACGCATTTGTAATGTGTTTTTATTCACGAGAAAACATTTAAATGTTTATTTGGTGTCTCACCAGAGATATCGGATTATCTGAAAATATTTATTCGGATATAAAACATCGAATACATCCGCGTTTCTTAAATATCTGTCGCATACGAATAGTACAAATATCCGGTTATTCGGATATACGAATCTGGTTTGAGAACCCTAAACGTCATGAACGAAAGACCAGCTTCATATTAATTGCAAAGTTTATTCTTCTTATGCGAATTATATTTCCAAGTAGAATTTTTTTTGTTTTGTTTTTGTTTGTCAATAAAACAAATTTTTGTGATTTTGTTTTTTTTTATACTGGAAATAGACAAAGGAAGACTTTCACTAACACAAACATCGACTGAATCACACAGTACACCAACAAATTTCGACCAACGGATACTGGAAGAGGAGGCAAAATAAAAATACATATTTAATGGTACTATAAAAATGTACTTATTATTACTTTTAATATAAATTTTAAATATACTTTTAAACCAATAAGAACGATGATGCATCACTAAGTCGGATATAGCAAAACAAACGGTATCACTTAAAAATTAGCCAAAATCAAAATTACGTAGATCAAAATTAGCCCATGTGTGAAAAAATTTTCCCGTCTTTAAAGAGTTCATTTAGCAATTTAGAAACATGAAGTGTAAGAAAACTACTAAATATATGGCTTTAAGATTGTTGTTGTGTGTACAGACCTATAATAAAACTTTCTGAGAAATATTTTTGTAGACAATTTTAACCCTCTAGCACCCTATTTTATGGGTCTTTTTGAACCTTTTAAAAACAATATTTCCAAAAGTACCCATAAACATATTCGTTGAGGCACGGAGTGCAGAAAGCAACTTTTATTCAACCTGAAATGTCGACGCAATCTGAGTATGCAGATGTTTGAAGAACCATCTACAGATGCAGAATTCAGTGTTTTTAAAATCCTATGAGTTCGTCCTTAATCGATTTTTTATAGTAAGAAAATCGTTTTTATTTTATATCATAAGTAGGTAGTAAAACAATTAAAGAATATGTACTCAATGTTTGAAAAAGGATATAACTTCAAATATTTACAATTTAATAAATGAAAAAATTCAATCTAGTATAGGATCCGGTAAGAAAACATGTGTTTTTATAAATCCAAAATAGCAAATAATTATAAATTGTGAAGTAAACTAGTTATATAATGTTTGTCTTTATCACCTGTCATACTATTTTCTTCATTGTGTAATGTCTTTAATATTTACATATTTAGAGATGAAAAAGCAACAACTGCTTCCTGCAACTTTGGTAAATATGCTGCATTATTCATTGAATTAACTTTTCTTCGATTCCAATGTTTTAAAAATTCCTTGTGACTGGATTCCCCTGCTTGTTCAGACCGGATATCGAGTCCATCTCTATTTAGGTACTCCATACAATGAGTAAGGAGTTACATTAGCTTTCAATGTATTGGAAGGTTCTGTAGCTTAAAATTTTTTTAAATTTTTCAATGCACTCTTAAAGATTATCACCCTTTTGAGTAGAAAAGCCACAGTTAATTATCTTGTTCATAGCTTTGAGAGCGTTAATGAACAGAACTAATCGTAAATTTCCAATGTGTTGATATATGTCAGGATCATTTAACTTATCTGCGTTTTTCAAAAGGGTACAGCAGGCATTGCTTTCAACTGTTTCGCAATGATAGTTTAATTGTGTTAAATTAAGTTTTATTGGAACTAATCCATCTCAAAACAAGTGATTGACGAATCCCTGCATTACATGTTATTCCAGAATAATACACTTTTGGATAAAGAAAACATCATCACTTTTTTTTAGCAATGGTGGATTCATAGTGCTATGACACACTTTAACTCTTTTTTTATCCGAATCAAGAGAAGAAACTTTATTAAAGTTTGAAAGATTGTTCTTTTTGATTCAGTTCTTTTAAATTTTGTAAGCTAGCAAAGCAATATGAGCATAGACATGCAGCATTAGACCATTGAAAATTAAAATTAATTTAAAGTCAGCAGTAAATCTGCAGGGTCTTTCATTGATTTTTGTTAAATCGAACAAAGTAGAAATATTACTTTATGATTCTGTATGTTTGGGACAATACACAGCATTGGTAACCGTTTTACACTTGTCAACTCTGTTTCTTTGTTTGCATTGCCTTATTTATTGTATAGCATTTAATTAAAATGTTCATCGTTTTCATCTTCAACTCGGTACGCTGAAGAAAAATTTTCTGGAAGCATTGTTAAACTAATTTTAAAAAAGCCCTGTCCTTCGTCAGCCATTACATTCATCATAGTTTCCTCTGAAATTGCGAGCCTCCAAATCCGCTTACCATATCTTTTTATGTCTTATTATGAATTTCTCATAATATTATCTTAATATATTTTTTTTAAAAATTATACTTTTTGCTCTTTTGGATTAATAACAACAGACAATAGCTTACCGGATCTATTACTAAATGGAATTTTTTCATTTCTTAAATTGCAAATATTTGAAATTAAATCGTTTTTTAAACTTTGAGGACATATTTTTTAATAATTTTACTATGATATAAAAAAATCGATTTGTTTACTAAAAAAAATCGATTCACCCCCTTAAACGAACTCATACAATTTTAAAAACAATAAATTCTGCGTCTATATACTGTTCTTCAAACATCTGCATACTCAGATTGCGTCGACATTTCAGGTTGAATAAAAGTTGGTTCCTGCACACCGTGGAGGGTAGCAATATTCCATAAAAAAGTTTTTTGAAAAATTTCATCAAAAGACTTTTTAGACAAGATTTTTTCCTCAACGTAAATCTAAAGAGTAAAATAGTAAACTTAGTTTAAAATTTCTTCCAATGATGCATAGCAAACATTTCTACGCGATAAACTTTTTATAAAAATTATTTAAAGCTGACTATTTTTTTGAATAAAGGCACGCCTTTGATCATTTTTGTACAAAAATATTTATTTGGTAATTTTTTTTGGTAATTGAAATTGGCGAAAGTCGAACAAAAATCACGTCTATCTCCATTATATAGTGAGTTTACCAAAACGGTAAAATCTTTTCAATTCCGCAAAAATTAATCTAATAACTTCAAAATTTGCACATAAGCTTAAGCAATGTCAGCGCTTTAAATTTACTTAATGAATGAATGAAAACCACGGCTACCTCCTATACAAAGTGATGTTATGAAATCAATAAAATACCCTTAACTTCTACAAAAATTACTACAATGGCTTAAAAATTTTCAAATTAGTTTAAATCCAAACTATCCACTTGTTTGAAATTAAAAAATAACTTAAAATACAAAATGACGTAGTCATAATAGTAAAACTTTTATAAATTCCAAATAAAGTAATGTTTGAACTTGATGTATTACACAAAAGCTTTAATAAATTAAAAGGACTATGAGTTTCAAATGTGAAATATTTGGATAGAAATTAATAACAAAATATACAATATTCAAGACTTAAAATAATATAAAAAACGGCAGTGGGTGTTATTTACCTTCGATCCAGTCGAATATAATTCCTTACTATTTTAAATTTTTTTTTGAAAAAATATTATAAAAAGAGCACTAAAGGGTTGAAATATTCTACAAAAATATTTTTGGAAATGAAAAGGAAACGTAGCGATTTCCGAAACAGACTGTCTAGTCAGCTAACAGATTGACCCTATACAGAGTTGTTGTTGTTGTTGTTGTTGTTGTTGCCTTCTTAAAAACTTACTTGATCCAAAGCTTCCAATTAAATTCATGTCATTTTTGGAAAACTTTACTTTGTGTTTGTAAACACAACAACTATGTCCCAGACGTTAACAAAATTACCCAGACGTAAATTTTTGAAACGCTGAAAGTTTTTTATTGCTTTATCAGAAAATATGATAAGCATTTTTAAAAAAGGTTAATAATTTTTAATTTCTATTCTATTTATTTAAAGAACTGTGTAATTTTTCTTTTTCTGAAAAAGTAGGTTTATTGTTTATTCCCCAGTGGGCATTTTAGCTAGAAGCTAGTGCATTTATTGGCGTTAATATAACTTCCATGATCGCTATATTGATGAGTGTATTGATGAGTAGCATGTAAGGCCTACCTTTTAAAGGTTCATATTATTTCATATGAAAATTTTTTTAAAAAAATTTAGAAAAAAGTTTTAAATTATCAGAACAATTTTAAAAATACGAAACTTAAAAAAAACTACAAAAAAAATTTTTTTTTGTCCGAGCTGGGTCTAACACATTATATCCTATTATATGAAAACTTTAATAGAGAAAAATTCTAAGTCTTTTCTTATATATATATATAAAGAAACTTTACAAATATATTGGAAAAAAATTTTAAATGAACAGAAAAATTTTTAAAAGCATGTACACTGAGAATAAGAACATACCTTAAAATTAAACAAAAAATTTAAAAAAAAATTCAAGGCAATTGCGTTTCTACAAAACAAAATTTAAAACAAGTTTCTGTAATTTTCAACTACCCTGCAAACCCTATGAGTCTTTAAGAACTCTTTTATGACTCATTTGGAGGAGCCTGAGCCCTCATTATGAGCCCTTATATGTTTTATAAAAGAGCAGTTTTTCCTTTGAACGTAGTCCCTCTTTAAGAGCTCAAATAAGAGTACAAAATGATACTTTTTTGACTCTCAAAAGTCATTTTTCGGACTTCTATAAGACCCGTATGAGTCTTATATTGGCATTTTAAAACTCATAATAGACTCTTAAAAGTTTAAAAAGTGTGCTAGTTTTCCTTTGAAACTGGTCGCTTTAAAGAGGCATCAATATGAGTCTTAAAATACTTTTTTATGACTCCTATTTTTGCCCTCTTTTTCTTCATAAAATAATCACAAAAGTGCCGAAAATTCGCTTGTTTTCCATTGAATTCGGTCACTCTTTATAAGCATCAATAAGAATCGTAAAAGACTCTTTTATGACACTTATTTCGAATTTTATAGTTTTATAAAAGACTCTTAAAGAAAAAAACAGCAGAGTTTTCTTTAAAACAGGTCACTCATGTTCTGGCGGTCGTAGCCTAGTGGGAAGAGTGCGTGGCCCCTACGCTAAAGAAACGTGGTAGCCCGGGTTCAATTCCAGCTCAGACAGAAAAGATTTTTTCAATTGAATTAATTTTTCTGTTCGGTCGTCACCTCTCTGCAGACAATGGCAAACCTCAGAGAGTAAAAAACACTGTTATGTAAAGCTTCTTGAGAACACAAGCCATTCGGAGTCGGCATAAAACACGTAGGTCCAGTTCTTGGTCATTTGTGATCAAACATTTAATAACACGCACAACACAATTGATCAATAGAAGCCAGGTCAAAGTCCTTCCAAGGGCTGAAATGGCCAGTTTATTTTTATATATTTTTCTTCATGTTCTGGAATAAAGCTGAATTTTTCAATTGTTATGTTAAAATTTTATTTTTGAAAACAGTATTAGAAAAAGCGGATTACTCCTTCAAATTCACTGCTATTCCTCTGCTAAATTATAAAGTTGTACGCATATTTAAAAACATCTTATTTAAACATGGTAACCGAATAAAATTTCATATGAATGAACAGTATTTAAAAGCATGGTTTTTTTCTGTAAATTTCTACTCCGAAAATGATCTCAATTCGAATGTTTTTAGGAGCTCGTTTTTTGTAAATACAGAAAATACACATAAGAAACTCATATTCAGGAGGCTTTGCACAAAACACTCTTAAATTTGAGTTTTTTCAGAGCCTTTAACTAAAGTGCTCCAAAAACAATCCGAAATATGTTTTTTTTTTAGGAGTGTACGTAATGAAAATACAAAAGATACTCCTTAAGAACTCATAAATAGGAGGGAACTCATAAAACCCTCTTCAATAAAGCTCTTTTCAGAGTCAGAATTATGAGCGCTCCGAACTTGGTTTAAGGGGTATAAACTCATTTCTTTTTTTATAATTTTCTCTCATTGTTTCTTTGCAATAACAAAAAATACGCAACTATCTGAGATTGAATTAAAAAATTATGTGTAGTAGAATCATTGCTCAGACAATTGACACCAATTTGAGAAAAAACCCAATTTTACATATGATTGCTTGAAAACATTTTTGAATTGGTTTTACAAATATTGAACATAAAATGATATGGAAACTAATTTATTATTTTACAATACAAAATATTTCACTATTTTAAGCCGCAATAAAACGCTAACTTCATCGAATGGAGGTTAAATTTGGTTTTCAAGTGATCCCAAGGGTTGCTGATCACGAATATGACGTCGAAAACACTCGATAAAACTAAAAAAAGTATAGCAGTGAGGGGACTGCAGACCGAAGCGAAAACATATATGTAAAATATTAGTATTCCCTGGAAGACTTTGTTCTGCCACGGACCGCCTTACATCTATATAAGAATTTTCAAGCTAATCGGAAAAAAATTTTATATTTTCACCCCCTCAACCTTTGATTATTTCTTTCAAAATATTTTTTATTCAGATAGCGTTTTTATTTTATAATTACATCAAACTATATTATTACATTTAAATTGAATATTGTTGATATAAAAATAAAATACAGGGAGCACTATTGAATGAGAAATAATCCTCAAAAGGGATATTTAATTTTTTCTTTCAATGTATATGTAGAGTTGTAGCTCTAACTAAATTAACTTTTTTTATACATGATATTTGTTTGATGGGTCTTAATGTCTCTTTTAATGTATGCATTTGAGATCTTGCTACAAGGAAAACAGAAAACATAGCAAGCAAAGTGCAGTTTATTTTCTGCCCCCGATTCGGTTCATCCGTACACCCGGTTCATCATTAATGCACATTTTTTTCATCTTTTATCACTTCATTATATTTTTAATTATGGGTTTTAAAATAAAAAACAAAGTAAAACATAAACAAAAATATAAATTAAACTTATTGAAATAATTAATATACACTGCAAATACATAATAATATATACATACATAAAATTTGTGCTTACATACATTTCATTGAATTTCATTAACATTATTTTCACTGTTTGCGTCATTAATCATTGCATTATATTTTTAAAAAGATACCATAGGCTTATGGTAGCTGAAATAAGAAACAAAAAATTTTGGATGATGCAGTCCCAGTCATGATAAAAATATTATTCGGTAGCCTTAACAACTACTTATTTTCTCACGAACTGCGACCATCGAATTTCAAACAAAAGAAAACAATATAAAGAGCGTGTCATTGGTAGCTACACACATTGGCAGCTTTCAGCAGAGTCAATAGTTGGCAACTGTTTTTTTTTAAATTTGAGTGAGAAACCTTTGCAATTAAATGATCCATTCACAGCAGGTGACTTCTCTGAATGCGGCCAATGTGTGTGACACTCGTTCTCTATTTTGTTTTCTTTTGCTTGACATTCGATGGTCGGAACACGAAATGTCACTCCTACCTATTACTTATTTTACCATGGTCCCAGTCAGAGAATATGCTGGCGACATTTATAAAACTGCAAATGTTTTTATGTTGGTCATGAAACTCAAATACACGCTATTGGATATTGGCTACCAAGCGCTCAGCAAATGCAGCAAGCATGCCAAAATTAAACAAGGTAGTGTTAGGGCAGAGAGCCGGTGACCGAAACTATCAAAACGAAGTTGAAATTTCTGTTGAAAAAATCTGCAACCAATGAGAATGCAAAATGAAAGCAAGAAATGGCAAATATATCAAAATGGATGATTTTGACAGTTATGGTCACTTAGAAAGAGAACACATTCAGCCCTAACACTACCTTGTCTAATTCTACTATGGCAGCAAGCAACCATCAATAAGTTTTTCTGCTGACAAATCGTTCCTTCATAAAGAAATTTACTGCTTTTCTGTCGTATATGGGTATTTCCACAAGAAAGTCTACCGTGACCAAAAAATTAAAACTTATTAAAAACTTATTATTTTATGATATTATCTAAGAAAAACATTTTAATTTTATTAATTTTAGCAATTTGTACATAAAATTATTAACCATGATGATCACATCGTCTGCACTGTTTCACAAATGTAGTTTTTCTTTTTCGTAAGTGTTTAGTAAATGTTTCGTAAACATTTTTGTTTTAGTAAAAATGGAAGGCATTGGCTTAAGATAATGAAAAAATGGTTGATGCAATTAAAGGAAAATATATTGAATTTGTTTTTAATTACTAAATTACATAATTATTTAACTACCTAATTACTTAATTACCCTATTAAATTGCAATGGAAAAAACTGTCCCGTGCGACCTGTCCCGTGCGACCGAGCTTAATATTTAATTCAAAAATAAGTGTTAAATATTATTGGGTAAAATAAAAGCAATTTAAAAGAAACAACAATGCACAACATCCATAAAATTAACTCTTTGAAATATTCCCTCAGACTTCGCTGAATTTGGCGCTTGAGTTGTTGTCCTCGAAAAAAACTTCCGTTTTTTGTCCCGTGCGACCCCCGTTGTTTTTAGCAATTATTTTGAAATGGAAAAATTACCGATAATCAACCTTAGCACCACTTATAGAGCTTACTATGAGTTATAAGTTAAGACCATTATCAAAATATAAATCCGTGTTATTACTAATTTTTTTTCACTTTAACTGCGTACGACTGTCCCGTGCGACACCATGGAAATGCCCATATGTAGATCTGTAGCTGAACTAAAATACATTTACAACAACAATTACCAAGCAAATCTACTACAACGATGAACAGAGAAGAGCAGTATCACATCGGTTGCGCAACGTTAGAGGGGATGAACTGAAATTTCGGCTGAAAATAAACAGCACTTTGCTTGCTATGTTTTTTGTTTGCCTGGTAGCAAGATGTCAAATGGAGGCATTAAAAGAGACTTCACGGCAAGTCAAGCAAAAAGCAAATATCAAAAATTAAAAAATTTTTTTTTAGCCTACAGCTAGCTCTACATGTACGTTGAAAAAAAACAGTAGCATTCAATAGCTGCATTCCCGTGGTCCTTGATCTAGAGCGCGGCTCTATTTTATTCACAAAACAAAAATTAAAATCAGCTCGATTTCTGGCTCTATTTCTGATCTTAAAATGCTGCCTAGTTTCAAGCATTTTTTATTAAAACGAACATAGATGGCAAATCTAAATAACTATTCATTTTGATGTTTCACCGCTCAATGGGCGTTTTGGTATTGTTGTTTTTTTTTTTGTTATTGTTCTTAAAACAGCTGTTTCAAGACTGTGATGACAAATTGATATAAAGTTGAACTAACGTTGTTTTACTGAGATTTGATCTGATCTAGTGCCATGGGAATGCAGCTAATGTTTCGCAGCGGAGCAAAGGGAGGGGAAAGAACGATGCGTCAGCAGATGAACTTATTGATGATTACTGGCTTTTGTTTTCTAAGTTTCCTATCTTGCTATCTTCGCTGTCTGTATTGATGACGAGAGTTACTTGGAAAAAGACAATGACGCAAACCAAAGATTTACCCTCAACCAAAGTCGTTCAACGCGCCTAAAGAAGTTTTCACTTCAAAAAATGGCATCAAAGAAATGATGGTTTAGTTTAATTGTTTTGAATCTAAGAACAATACTTTAAAATATTTGTTTTCTATACTAAAATTTTTGTTTTAATTTTTTTATATAATGTTTTTAAACTGTAAAAGTTTACTGTAAAAGCATATTTAAAAACATTGTTTTGGAAATAGAAACTTTTCTTTTAAATTTAACTTTAAAAAAATTTGTGTTTAACTTATTTGAAATTGCTGCGAGCAAAAAACAAATTCGTTAAATATGAACACAATTTCATTTACTATTAACACATATTTTCCTCCGTATAGATCTTTAAAAAAAAATAATAAAATCCCGAAAGCTTACTTTCATTTGTAATGATGCAAAATAAGCTAAATTTTGTTAACAGCTGCGGTAGTGGATAAGGTGTCCGACCGGCACATGAAAGGATTTTGGTTCAAATCTTAAAAAGGTCCTTCGTTATTTATTTCAGTTGATATTTATTTTACTTTTCTTTATAACTTGCATCTTCAAATAGGGCTTCTAGCAGGCTTTTTAGAGTCGCGAGAGAGGAAGACCTAGACAATTTTCTCGTTTTATATAAAAAAGTTAATGGACTTGGATATGATTGGGGAAGGGCTAAAAAATGCACACGATTGATGGTCTACTAGAAGCGCTTCGAAGCTTCTCCACTGGGGTTGTTTTTAAGCGAAATAGCTTTTATATAGCTCTTGACTTTTTTCTGCTGAATAAATGAGTTTTGACGCAAAATGAGTCCTAACTTTGTCAGCACAATTAATCCTTTAAAGATAAATACAATGAATTTATTGTTTTGCTTTTAAGTTCATTCAATAAAATGGTATTGTTTCAGTTATTTTGTGATAATTGAGATTTTGTTTTGCTTAGCCGAGTTTTGGCTAAGCAACTAAAAAATATCGCCTTCACTTTTTACTTTCCTATTTATATTTCTTTAATTATAAAGGTAACTATTAAATATTTTTAACATTCTACTTTTCATCTTGGTTATGAATAACTTTTTAAACAACCAAACCTTTCAAAACCATTAAAACCATTAAAACCAATTAAATTTGCTTAAATGGTCTAAAATCTGTTCTTCACTTTGCAAACTTTGCACTTCATGTTTAAAAACAGAAAAAAGAATTTAATAGACATAAAATACTTTTCATTTCCGCATGAAAAGCTTGCATCAGCACTTTTAATTCGCTTAAAAAACAACAACAAGTAAGAGCTTCTTCTATTGTTAACACAAAAAAATATAGTTGCCACAAAACCAAGAGCAACAAATACAACAACAAATAGTTAACAATTTTATGAACAGATTTTCTTTGCTTTTTATGTGTAAATGTTTTTGTTTACTTTTTCTTGGATTATGGCGCAAATAAAAGGTACTTGTTTTTGTTACACGCTTAACTTTTGGTTATCATTTGAATTTTTTATTTTTAGCTCTAATTTTTTACTAGTTTGTGTTTCTTTTGAAGCTATTAACACGCATACTTGAGCAAAAGATTTTGCCATTTAATTAGCTAGCAAAATGTGGCAACGCCAAGGTGGATAAACAAAAACAAAGCCAAAACAAAAGGTACACTCAGATAAATTCATGCCTTGCAGCGGATATATTCCCATGACACCGCGTCATAGAACGACTAGGTGAAAGGAGTTCAAAAACTTTTGAAGTTTGGAATAATTTTTAGCACGAATGTCAACGCGGCATCAAATCTTAATCTTAACTTAATTCCCGGCAGACAAACAACATCATGTGACGACACATCTTGACGCTGATGATCCACAAAGTGGCAAACTTCTTGGACGCTGGACAAAGTTAGCTGCCAAAACAAAAACAGCTACAATAACAGCATCCTTTGCTGTTACTTTAACGTATAACAGTTGCTGCAGCAAGAGTACTTTGGTAAAAATTGCATCTAGTGTCGAAAAGTATCTTTGTCTACTCTACGTTTGTCCAACAGTCGTTTCGGCATCCTTTTGGTGCTGCTATTTATAGCAAAAGAATGCAAAAACTTTTCACCGAGCTACTTTCTACAAATGCACTTTAGATCTTTTTGACTTACATAACAATACCAAAACATAAAAGTTTTGAAAAGCAAAAAAAAAAGAAAATCTCGAAAAAAGGTGTAAAATTCTTGTATTACTGTTTCAACTCTTTTACATAAAAGTATTTTTTTTTATCTCACGCTTACTTAAGCAAGGTGTATCTTTTCACAATGCTATAGTTAAAAGTTGCACATAATAAACGCTTTGGAATATAGGAATAAATATTTAAAGTGAGTAGAGTGCATCTCTTTGCAGATAATAAAATCTATATCTGTGGACTTCTGACAAATCGAATTCTTTCGGAACAGCTTACTTTTGAGGAGAGCAAGAAACAGAAGCATAGCCTTACAAAGTATTTTGTTTATTTATGAGGCAATTTGATAAGTTGGTGAGTTTTTGAATAAAAGTTATTGATTTAATTTCCTTTTAGATCGATACATTTATGGCGTTTTCGTTTCTCGAAAAAATGTTGCATTTTTTCTGCCCTCTTTCTGTCATCTTTGAGAATTCTTACTTTTTTCTTCTTTTGAGAAAAGAAAATTGTCGCAGAAGGCTAGGACTGGAGAATATGATGGATGGGGTAGCAGTTCGTAGCCCAGTTTTTGCTAAGATTTGCTAAGGTGGCTACAGGAGTGTACGCCGCACATTGGTTCCAAATCGAAAAAAGACGGCCACGTGGCTTCTTGCTTTGGAATTAGACTGAACTCACACTATCACCTGGATTGTTGTGCCAGAGTATATCTCTTTTCCACACAAGCCTATGCCTGCGTTGGCCCAAATGCATATCCAACTAATTGGGATTTTGATTTGGCGGATATGAGATTTATCTCATTTCCACGTAGGTCCTTGGGTTGGACAATGGCCGCGAACCAGCTAACTAGTTATGAGTATAGTGTTTTGGATTGTTTTTCGAGTACTTTAAATTGATAATCACTATCATTTAATTCGATGTTGCTTATTTATGTAGAACTAGTATCGCCTGTGGTCGAAATTCGACCAACTTTCTGAAATTTCAATCATTGTTCTCATTCTGAGGCATTGACCTTGCCTTAAGAAAATGTGTTGTACTAAGAAAATCTTTAGTTTCGAGAGAAAGCAACAGTTTTCGAGATATCGTCAAAACTTTTATATCAAAATTTTTCAGAATTTACTACACTCAAAAAAATCTGCTTCCCTAAAATTAAGAAACTGTGGCTTTAATTCATAGGCATGGGTTTTTCTATATTCTATAGAGGTTTCTCCTTAATGTAGAGAATTTTTACATGAATTAACGACCTCACGTCTTGATTACGTTGCAATGTTATAAAAACAGCTTCTTAGATTTGAAGACAAGTTTTTACTTAAATATAAGAAATGACATTGTATTGATATCAAGTCTGCTCGCAACATTCTACAGCATGATTTCTTAAATTTGGAGAAACATAAGTTACAAAACTTGGATATTTTATAGAAATACATGTAAGTTTTTCTTTTTTTGTATACCACAAGTGATTTATTTTAAAGATGCATTTCTTATATTTCTAGAAAAAATGCTTTAAAATTACTTACGAAGCGAACGAGTCTTAATGAAGCAAATTAAGCGACGATTGTTGAACAACAGCGATGGTCGAATGGATAAGCCCATGCACTTACACTCACGCGGCCGAGGTTCAAGTCTCCGGATAGTGGTAATTTTTCAAATTAATTTAATGTTAATAATAAAATTGTTTGTTTCATAATTCTCATAGTAAGCTGCTTAAAATCATTAAAAAGGGTTTTTTTTTTGCAAAAACTAAAAAATTTTTCCAGGAATTTGTTGAAAAATTTCTTAATTTCAGAGAAAATTTTTCTCTTACTTATAGCCGATGATTAATAAAAGGTAGAAAATTTCTTATTTTCAAAGCAAATTTTTCTCGTAGTTATAGCCACTGATTAATAAACGGCAGAAAATTTCTTATTTGAAGAGAAAATGTTTCTCTTAGTTATAGCTGATGATAAATAAACGGTAGAAAAACTTATTAAAATGTAATAAGATTTCAACACAATTGCGATAAGTATCTTCAATTTAGCGAAATAGTTCGTAAATGATTAAATAATTTTCCTAAAATATTTCCCACTCCTGGTGTCAATTTAACGAAAAATATATACGTCATTTTTAGAAAATCGGCCATGGCGCTAAATGAAGCCCGATTTTCTAACGATTGGGTGCTATTTTTCTAGATTTTTTAGAAATATTTTTCTGAGTGTATTTGTAAAATAAAAATATGTGCTATAAAATATGCTTACTGTAGGGTATCCGTAAGAGATGGTGAAAAATGCTTTTCCTACATTGTATAAATATCTAAAATTTCCACCCACGCCATGTTCTTCCATTTCTTATAGTTTAGGTTTTTCTTCAGAAATATACTTTCAATGCTCATATTTCAGGTCAAATGTCACATAACTATTCGCTGAACTTTTTCTCCGTACTCTAGTTTATTTAAAAAATTATGAAAATCGGTTCAGAAAAACGGATGAACTGTTTCTCCTACGCCTATTTTTATATATAACGAAATGGTTTAAAACATAGATTTGTGTATATTACTTTGGAGTGGTTTGAAATATTTGAAAATTTTTTATTCACAGAAATTATTTTTAATGCTGTAGAGCTTTGTAGAAAATATAAAAACAACATTTTGAAAAATTTAATTTTCATCAAAAAAATCATAGGGGGTTGCTCATGATTTTTGATGATAGAAACTGTTTTTTGCATTATGTGTCAAAATGAAGCAATTTTTGCTAATAAATGATATGTCATATGAAAGAGTGTGAAAAAAAGAAAATTTTATTAGAAAAAATCCACAACAGAAACGTTTGGCCAACTTTTTGAGCAAAAACTGAATATTTTAGAGGTATTTTTAAAACCATATAAAACATTGAATTGGTGAGATAACGTTAAATATATTCTTATTTCTCCAAAGTCAATTAATGGATCTTTCAGCCAAAGAAAATTTGATGAAAATCGATTAAAAAATGGCCAAGATATTTGCTTGCAAAATCAAAACTTGAAATTTCAATCTTTTTTTTTTCATTCTGAGGCAATGACCCTGCTTCAAGGAAATACGTTGTACTGAGAAAATCTACATTTTTTGAGACATTTCAATAGTTTTGATGTCATTATAACGGGAATTTTTTTAACATATTATCCGAAAAAAATATTACCAAAAAAGCTTTCGTATACCGTTATATTTCTTAACCAACGTCGTTTCATACAAAAATACGTTGTACTGAAAACATCTATAGTTTTTGAGCTATCACAATAATTTTCATGTCAAAATAACTTGCTATTTGTAAGAAATTTCACCATCACAATATATCTTCACACTTTTCACATACAAAAATGCTTATTGTAGGGTATCCGTAAGAAATGGCGCAAAATGTCGGAAGTATTTTTTGCACACCTTATCAATATCTAAAATTTCCTCTTACATTATATTCTTCCATCTGTTACAGTTTAGCTTTTATTTAATAAATGCTCTTTTTACGCTCATATTGCAGGTCGAAGGTCACCAATCTAAAATGTAATCATACTGTGCAGTCAGATTTTTCATTTGAAACCACATTCACTATTCCACCTTTTCTTAGCCCTGAGATTCCTTATTAAAAATAAAACAAACTTTCAATGTCAATATTTCGGCTCAGAGGTCATAAATTAAAAATCTAAAATGATTCTGCACATATAGGGCACAGTACCTTTCGAATGATATAAGTTTTATTGCCCTTATTCTAAAACTAATATCGAAAAAGTTTAAATTTTAAAATTCCGCTGAAAAGCCAATTAATGTGCTTTGTGGGAAATCCTAATTGACAATAGGGGGTATGTTTTAGTACGTAGGTGCATTCTATCTGTCCCGGCTGATCCGGGCAGGACGGATATACGTATCTTTAAATGATTCCATACCTCCGGGCGAATACAAAAAAAAAAAAAACTTCAAGGAGTTGCGTAATTGGCACAAAATTGTAGCAATATATGTTTTTGGGGTCACTGATCACGAATCTGAAGTCAAAAAGTCAAAATTCAAAACTGACTTAGAGCATTGTGTTAATGCTATTTTTAATGCACTAAAAATTCAATGCATTATCCACATCTATGCTTAAAACAAAAAATAAAGATAAAAATAATTAGTTTAAAAAAACTTTTTGGTTTCCGTTACCATTTTATTTTGTCTCAAAACATATTTTATTTATTTTATTAGTAAGATAAAATATCCCACGAAGGATATCCTTATAACCAATACCTTTATATCGCGGAAAACCCGGGCGATTACTTCCATTTTTTTCCATTTTAACTGAACCAAATTTTTAAAGAAATTTATTATTTCAATGATTTTGTAAAAATGAGGCATGAATATTATTATAATATTTTTTTTGTTCCTTTTAATTACTTAAGCTTTAATCTTATACATAAAAATATTAAGCAAATCAAATTACATACACAAATGTTTGAATTTGGTTAAAAATATTACAATTTTTTGTGAAATTTTCGTCAAACTTTCAAGAGTCATAAATCAATAAAATAATTTATTTTTTAAAAACTGATAATACAGTTTTTTTTTAATTATCTATCTTTAATAGGTATTTGAAGCAAAAATTCCGTTTTGGCCGTCTTTTTCCTGTTTGGGACCAATGTGAGCCAGTACGTTCTCATGATGTAAGAGCATTTCTTCCTGTGCCTAATGCGGTCGTTTTTGCTTATAACTGTGAGCAGTCGCAAACAGAAAAACTACCTTTATTTATATATCAAGCAATTCCGGGCTTCGTAATTGCAACGCTAAAATTTGGTAAATCGCTTAACATATGTTTTTCATTATTACGGGTTTTTAAAAACATTAAAACGAGAAGAGTGTTTTAAAATGTAATATGGTCCAAAAACTATGTGAAATATTTTTTTGCAAGAAAATTTAATCACAGCGCAAAAATACAAAATTACTCTTTACGCAAAATTACAAAAAATGACATTACAATGATGTGGAAAAACGATAATGTTGACGTAGTTATAAAATTGCATGTTCAAAGCTCCGCCAAAAAAGATCAGAAGCTTAATTTAAAAAAATTAGAAAAGTTTAAAAAATCTAAGATTGTTTTCAATAATTTTTTATCAAAATATATTCCATATGTGTTTAGGTTTGGACAATATAATACTCAAAATAGTTTAAGTCGTAAATAGCTCAAAAATGACCTTCGAATGATTTCCGCAAAATCTAGAGGTCAATTTTTTTTTTTTGGTCTGAAGCCATTTTTTAGACGCGCACCAAAGAAAAAAGTTTTTGAACTGATCTATTATATATTTATATAAGTACTAGCTGATATACCCGATGTTAATCGAAAAGTTTTATAACCTTATCCCAAATTTTTAACCTTTTTGTCATCGCCAAACATACTAAGGTCCTCAGATTCATCAAACACCTTAAATGTTTAAGGTAACTAATATGCCCTGCAATAGTTTTCAAAGTTATATTATTGCGATTTGGTAATTGCAAACCTTTCTGGTAAGTAACATTCTTGGTTTAGATGTCTTTTATTAGAAAAATTTCGTTTTCTAGAAGAACATGCAAGTTGCAAAAATTTCCAAGAAATTGACATCACAAACACTTACGTACCTGAAGCACACAAAAAGTTTTTAGTACTAATTTTCTTTTTTTTTTGGTGAAATAGAAAAAAAATCAATCCAAAATTAAAGTGCTGGCTTTGAAAGTTAATAGCTCAGTCGTGCTGCAAAGCATTTTATTCCTTTCATTTTTTTGTTTTTTAATTAATTTTGATTAATTGTCCGACCAATCGTGTTTCAATCCTTTTCATTTTCGTTTCCCTTTTAATTTTTATAATTTTTATAATTTTCATAAAAAATAAAAACTTCAATGAATTTCCTTATTTCGCAAAAAACTTTGGTTAGCATATTTGTTCTTGAAAAAAAATTCAAAACCAAAAATGGCTTTCTTAATATTCTTTCAGATGGTATGCATAAATGAAGGGTTGATTTAAGGTTTCTGTTGTAAAAATTTAAAAACTTTTAATACGATCGAAACATCAAGACGTAGAATCTGTGGACCGTTCACGCAGAGAAAAGACATGGTTGTGATATGATTACTGCAATAATAATTTGTTTACTGAAATTATTGTACTATTCCTGCAAACATAAATTTTTTCCTTAATAAAGTCATTATTTACTAATTGTGGTACCAAAAATAACATTATGGTTCAAATCATACTATCGTCAACATATTATAATTGGCTCAACTATTAGATGCAGCAAAAATGTTGCGGTTTGTCAATCATGATAAATGTGAATATTATGATAGAGACAAACATACTAGAATAACGAATGTTTGTCTGAATTACTTTTTGATCGTGGGTAAACGAAGCAGCACATAGTCAAAAATCGCAAGAAGTTATTGTGTCTGAACAGTTTGCAGGAAACCTTTCACTTTGTTCAGAGACAATAAGTTTTATCGATTCCTCGTTATGTGCCGTTTCGTTTGTCAACTCTTCAATTACTATGTTTTGCTATAAATCGCCTTATCCTTTACAATACATTTTCGGCTTTGATTGTAGCAAACATATTTCCATTTACCGTAAATATTGCTATTGTTGTGACAATGCACTCGATATACCATGTTTATGAATGACTTTAGTCAGGCGACCGATAGTAGCAGCTGTGGTCTACTGGTAGTCAGCGTGAATCGTAAGCGAAAGAGCCGCGGTTCAAACCCCAGCTCGGACAGAAAGTATTTCAAAAAGTTTTTCCAATTGAATTAATATTTCTGTTCGGCAGCAGACAAAGGCAAACCTCTAGGTATATCTTAATTAATAGCTTTGAAAATTGGTGTGCATTAAAATAAAAAAAATATTGTTTCAATAATATTCTGGTTCCTAAAAAGAAATTCATAATAAAGTTGTTGCAATCATTTCATTTTTTTTTCCCAATAAGAGAATAATGGTTGTTTCAATAATATTTTGGTTCCAACGGAAATATTCCTTTTCTAAATATAGTTGTTGTAATCATTTTACCATGATCATAGAAATCATTATATGTTAAAGAACATGGTATCAACAATCATAATCCGAATCATACTATGATCCTCTTAAAACATGCTTGTTGCAACTATGTTTTTTCTCTGCGTGCAGTATGTTTGGCGATACAAAAAGGTCAAAAATGATTTTTAAAGAAATTAAAACAAAATCCTAAAAAAAATTTGTACAAAATCAAGGCCACAAAAACAACGGGTATATAAGCTTGATGATATTTGTATTTTTGTAATTTTTTTTTTGCATAAAAAGAAATGGTGAAGTGAAAGAATCATTAAAGAGGGCAGTTTTCAATCTACCCTAATTACTAATAAAAGTTATTTTGCACAACTTTTACTCACATCGGATTAGAATAAGTCTAAAGATGCATAGCTTTTAACATTTTTTTCTGTTTGTTTAGAAACTGATTTTATAAAAAAACCCTCTGAATCACAAAAAATGTTCCCAACTTTTTACGAATTTATTCGCAAATGGCGTGCTTTTCTTTTACATTAACATAAGCCCATTAACAGAGCTTCTTATGAGCTATTCTGATGTGCGTTTTATAAAATTTTGTACACAATGGATCAAAAACTGGACCTACTTGTTTTATACCGACTGCGAACGCCTAAGCTCCATGTTCTCAAGAAGCTTTTAATTGAATTTATAATTCTATGGGGTGTGTCTTTGTCTGCAGAGGGGGTTTAAATCAAGGTCCTTCGGCGCCAAGGCCACGCACTTGCACTTTGTGCCTCGGCCGCCACGTTTTTATATATAACCATTTATACCCAAATTTTTGACCTTTTTTGTCATCGCCAAACATAATTTGGTTCTAAGATTCATCAAAAACCTTAAATGTTTAAGGTAAATAATCTGCCATGCAAGAATTTTTCAAAGTTACATTTGAAATTTGTTAATTGCATACCTTTGTGGTAAGAAACATTCTTGGTTTAGATGTCTTTTATTAGAAAAATTTCATTTTCTATAGGAACATGCAAGTTGCTTCAAACTTCAAACAAATTGGCACCACAAAAACTTTCGTACCTGAAACACACAAAAAGTTTTTAGTACTTATTTTATTTTTAGGTGAAATATAAAAAAAATCAGTCAAAAAAGAAAGTGCTGGCTTTGAAAGTGAATAACTCGGTCATGTAACAAAGGCTTTCATTTTTTTTTTTGTTTTGCTTAGGTTTTGATTAATTATCCATCCAATCGCGTTTCAATCTTTTTCATTTTTGCTTCCCTTCTAATTTTCATAATATTCCAAACCAAAACCTTAACGAATTTCTTTATTTCGCAAAAAACGTTGGTTAAAATATTTGTTGTTGAAAATATATTCAAAACTAAAAATGGCTTTCTTAATATTCTTTCATATGGTGTGCATAAATGAAGGGTTGATTGGAAGTTTCTATCATGAAATTTTAAAAACTTTTTATACGATCGAAAAATCAAGCCTATCATAAAAATTTCAAATTTTTTTTTGTTTTTGTTTATTCATTTTGTATGTTTGCAATTTTGTTTGCATAAAAAGTAATGGTGTAGTGCAAGAATCATGACAAAATTTCAATTCGTTTCTGAGTTATACTCGCAAATGCTCTTTTAAACACTGCTACAGCAACAACAACGCCACCTATCGGCTCAAACTTTAACACAAAATCATCCACAGACCCAGCCGCACACACACACACACCAAATGTCATTAAAATCGGTCCAACCGTTTAGGAGAAGTTCAATGACAAAGCCATGTACGGAATAATTTTATATATAAAGATATATATATAAGTATAACTTATCGAGTTACACCGGGTATATCAGCGATAACTTAATTAAGCTACTCACAAGGCGTACTTTTATGTCATATTGTCATATTGTCCTAAAATTTGCGATATAAATAAATGCAAATAAGAAACAGCTGTTTGATTTCGACAATTCTTTAAACATAGTATTCAGAATTGTAATATATTAGTACTTTTTTTATATGGAATGCAACAATAAAATGTTTATTAATGTAAAATCTTAGGACAATATGACATTATGACATCATATCACACCTTGTGAATACCCTTAATAAAATTTAAAAAGATATAATTAAATAAAAGTTTGAGAATTTCTCCAAAAAGAATACTGCTTAATCTAATGGCTGCAAAAAAAGTATTACAATATAAGCAAAACATTGCAACTTCAGTATTTATTACTCGCATCCAGCCAAATTTGGGAAATTTCTACTCCGACAAATTAACAAAAAAAAAATGGCACAAAACCAATTTCACGTAATTATGACAAATTATACGAGTATAATTCAAAAACAAAATTAATTATTAGAAGTAAAAATTTCATTATAACCACAAACAACAAGAAAAGAATGGCCAACAATCTTACCAACAAATAAACAAACAAAGAAACGAACATGTGTTCTGATGTTATTCATTTATTCGCTGGGATAAGAATTTCTTTCTTGTTGTTTTGTTTAAAAAAAAAATAAAATTAAAAAAAAAAGAAAACTTGTGCAATTAAAATAACAACGTTGTAGAAAATCGCAGGGGAGTCAAAAGTAGCTGCGAGTGAATTCGCAGTGATAAGAAAATCGTACATGATGAGAATCAACCAAAAGAAGACAGAGTAGAAAACATTTTGCGAAATGTGTTGTGTTGGTTGTGTAGTTGGTTGTAGGTTAAAATAGACTAGAAAAAAAAAATTAAGAAATTGTGACTAACATACCAAGAAATGCAAGCATTCCATTGTTTTCCTAGAGGGTTGGTTGTTCATTGGGTTGGCTGGATGGTTGGTTGTTTGCTTGATGCTATGGTTGGCTATTTGTACATTGTTGTTCTTTTGAACGTCCCTCCAGCTGACAGTTGTTTCAAATAGTCTTTAGCTACTTTTACGGCGAGTTTCTCCGCTACTTATGGACAAACTTCTAGAGTTTCTCTTTTTTATATTTATTTTCTTCCTATTTTGTTACTTACTGCAATACCGCAGAAGTTTTTCAATTTCACTCTTATAAGAAACGATTAGAGCCCTTTTAAAATGACAGCAGAGGGAGGTAGGGATTAGAGAAAAAAGGGGAAAGACAGAATAAAAAAAAATACTACTAATAGTAAAAATTAAACAGCAAAAAGTGTAACATTGTTAAATTCATTCCACAGGAATTTGCAAGAAAATCAAATATGGCTCAGTTGGAAGTGGGTGGCGGAGGAAGACGTGCAGCTGCTACAATAGAAGCTGGCTTAAGTGCACTTTTAGTATGAGATGCATTAGAATGGAGTGGAATGAGCTCTAGCGGAAGTACTTTGGTAAAAAAATGCAATTAATTATAGTGCAACAATTCAATGCATTTGCGAACTAAAAGAAATGGGGACAAAAATAAAGTAGTACAAAAGTATGCAAACTAATTCTGAAGCATTTAAGTACTACTTTTATGAAGAAGAAGAAAACTTCACAAATTCCTTGCGTATCGCTTTTATTAGATTTAAGTTTCCGTTTGGTAATTTTTTAAAATCTGCAAAAAGCTCAACACAACAGCAACTAAGCACTAAATGAAAAAGCTTTAAGTTATCAGGTTTGCAAAATAACTGCAGCATGAAATGCGTTTAATGGATTTGCATTGTTGTTGCAACAGCATAGAACTACTGGTTCTACTTCCACATGTGAAACATAAGCACACAGCCAAACACACACAGTGGCGTATCTAGAAACTGCTCGTGTGGGAAAACTCAAACTCTAATTCATCAGAGTCATTAAAAACTAATTCATCAATTTTAGTGAAAAATTAAAAAGTTGCAGGATTATATAACTGCCAAAAATCTTGAAATATATTGTAATACTTTCTTTATTGTGTATACAGTGATATGCGTTGAAATTGAACCAGTGCTATAAAACTTATTTAAATCAAAAACTCTTAGGAAACTTTACATTTTTAATTTTTTCGTTTAATAAGTAAAAAATGAAAATTAATTTAATTCATATTAGTAAATGAATTAATTAACTTAAGTTTGAAACATAAAAGAAAAAATTCAAAATTCAATGATATGCCCTCTTTTGGCTGTAACTTGAAAGAGAGCCACAAGTAGTTACTTAATCTTAGCCATGAGTTGTGATTAGAAAATTTGAAATTTCATGATATAATCAATAGAAATGATTAATTATTTCCATTTCAATATTTGGTGGAGTATCCATTATATCTGATAACTGTTGAGCATTGCCTAGGCATCGAATCTACTAGTTTTTGGCATTTAGTAGCTGGAATTTTCTTCTATGCGTCCTTGATTAGCCTCTAGTGTCCGACCGATTGTGGATTTTTGGCCGAAGCCGAATACTAACAACATTTTCTCAAGTAAAAAAAATAATAAAATTTAGGCCTTGCTTTCGTTATTTATTAAATTCAGTATAAAAAACGGCAATCATTAAAGGTCCCGTCTTGTTAAACAGGCCGAAAAAAATGAAATGTTCATTAATCTTTTTTGGAAAAGTAAATAATATAGGTAAGTACAATAAATAATATAGGTACTAGGTATTAAATAATTATTTAATTAATATACTGCCGCAGGCCACGGGGCGACGTAAGCCAGTACTAAAAACACGAACTGAGCTGGTGACATTTCCATAGGTCGCGAATTTCATCTAAAATAAAAATATTTTCCTCTTAAGTATGAATGTGATTATGGAATAATTATTGTAATTTTTATTAAAAACTTTTGAGAATATGGTCTATTGACAATTAAGTAACTTTTTTTTTTGAAAAAAAGATCATAAAGATTCTTTAAAAATTGACTGAGTTATTTTTATGAGCTAGCTCGAAAAAGCAGTTTTAAAGAAAGTGCTTTTAAAGTTTGAAGTATAGTACGCTTTCTGCTTTGACGTGCTTGGCTCGGAGGCTCATAACTTTTCAGCAATTACGAATTTCTATTAAACCTTTTAGAATGATATTTTACACTGTTATAGCTATCGAAAAATGCAAAAAAAAAAAAATATATATTAAAAATTTTTTGCATTACAAAAAAGAAAAAACATTCGGCAAATATTCGGCTATTTTGGGCCGAAGTCGACGCCGAAGCCAAAGGTTCAAAAATCGGCCAAATATGCCGAATACCGAAGACGAAGCCGAATATTCGGTTTCCTGATTTATTGTAAAGCATCCATCTTTCCCTCGATGCGAAATAAGGCACCTGTGCCATTATATGAGAAACACCCCGAAACCATTACACTTCCATCGCCATGTTTAACCTTTTTTATATTGTATTGAGGGAGGAATTATTTATTGGGGGGGTCTTCTCACAGAAAAGCTGCCTCGGCCTGAGTTAAATAAATTAAATTTGGTTTCATCTGACCAAAGAATGTTTCGCATTTGCTCGTTGGCCAATCAGCATGATCCTTTGTGAATTGTAATCGCTTGCGGACATTAACTTTGGTCAGGAATGGTGTCTTCCGAGCAGCTTTAGGCTTCAATCCATTTTTAATTAAAAGTTTTCAAATCGCTGAAGTTTCCACCTCCAAGGAATATTCTGTTTTGTGAGCGGAAGAGGTTTACAGAAAAAGAAAAAAATCATTTTTCATCAAGACAATGCTCGTGTTCACACAAGTGTTTTAACGATGGCCCGATTGAATTAATTTAAGTACGAATTGCTTGTACACTCTCAATAGTCACCGGATGATAAGTATTCCGATTTTTCATAAGCAATGCAATTTGTATTCCATAATTTTGATCCAAAACTGCAAACAAATGTTTATGGTCAAAATCAAAATTTCGAAGTGTTATTTGAAGTTATAGTCATTTCCATTTTTAAACTTTTCTTATAACTCTCAAACTCAAGATGATGGCGCTTCCAAGTGCTCACATGTCATCCGCCACCCAACCAAAGCACGGATTACTAACATGCTTCAGATACACCAGAGACCAGAAACAAGCAACCAGCAAAGCAACGAGAATGAGCGGAATTGGAAGCGCTTTTATCTCGGTTATCGAGAAGTGGCTCTTCAAACGTTCAAATTGGAACTTAATCCAACAACTGAACCAGTAGCAACAGAACTTCGCCATTAAAATCATAGAATTGAAGGACTTATTGCAATAACGTGATAAGCCACATGATCAAAAAAATCCATTTTTTTAGGCAGAATACGTTACTCAATGCATTGCCAACAACCACTGAAGAGATTTTGGCTATTTTTTATTAATTTTCTAATCAATTTGTAAAAGTTTACGTGTTCAATTCCCATTCTTCATACAAAAATACAATTTTTCAAAACTTTAGAGCCGATTATTTAAAAATATTTTTTATGTGGCATATCATGTTTCTGCAATAAGCCCATCAATTACTAAATATATTTTTAAAATTTAAAAATTTGTAGCGATTCACATTTTTTTAATAAAATAAATAATTAAAAACTATCAACGGAAACGACAAGCGTAACACACTGACCAATCTTTTTCATAAATCTATCTGTTACAACAAAACTCTTGGGGTCTGAGGGGACTTTAGCCCTCATAACCCCACTGGATACGCGCCTGCACACACATGCAATGATTGATAATGAAATATTTTGATGCAAGATGCATAGAAAAACCCTTCGCAGCTTGCAAACGCTGCAGCTTCTGCAGCTAGCAAAGACGATGATGATGATAAGAAAGATTATTATGATAATAATGATGATATTGGTGCTGATGTTGAAGATGATGATGTTTTGCCTGTGTTGCCGTATGTGCATGTAGCGTATTTAATTGAATACAAGCTTTAAAATTCCAAATTAATCCATTCCTTTCCATACTAACACACTTGCATACATAAACACACACATATATATAAATAACTGCACCCACCCAGTGTGCCAAACGGATCTGTTACGAATCCGTAACGAACTCACTTCTTCGTACATTTTGTCCGAAACGGATTGCGTTTCGCATCCGGAACGGATCCTTTTTCCTATGAAATTCCTCTCTCCGTTACGGACTTCAGATACGAATCTTTTTCGGGCTTCAGATACGAATCCGTTTCGGACTTCAGATACGAATCTTTTTCGGGCTTCAGATACGAATCCGTTTCGGACTTCAGATACGAATCTTTTTCGGGCTTCAGATACGAATCCGTTTCGGACTTCAGATACGAATCCATTTCGGACTTCATATACGAAACAGACGTTTCAGACTCTTTTTTTTAAATAATGCGAAATCGCAACGGACTCGATTGACGCATTTAGCTTACTTACTTACTTAGTTGGCGCTACAACCATATGTCGGTCTTGGCCTCATCTAAGAATTTGCGCCAGCCATTTCTGTCTTTCGCTTGCTGGCGCCAGTTGGAAATTCCAAGCTTCGTCAGGTTGTCCTCTACTTGGTCTTTCCAACGAAGATGCGGTCGTCCTCTTCTGCGTTGACCGCCGCTGGGTACCGAATCGAATGTTTTCTTCACTGGAGCATCGTCTTTCATGCGCTGAACATGACCAAGCCAGCGAAGCCGCTCGATTTTAATGCGCTTGACTATGTCGATGTCAGCGTACAGCTCATACAGTTCATCATTCCACCGTATTCGGTACTCGCCATTGACGCAGATTGGTCCGTAGATCTTACGAAGAATCTTTCTCTCGAATGCTCCTAAAGTCTTTTCATCTAAACTGCTCAGCGACCAGGTTTGTGATGCGTAAAGTAGGACGGGCATGATGAGCGATTTATAGAGCGTGATTTTCGTTCGTCGAGAGAGGGCTCTGCTTCTCAAATGCCTACTGAGCCCAAAGTAACACCTGTTGGCAAGAGTTATTCTTCGTTTGATCTCAATGCTGATGTCGTTGGTTGAATTAATGCTGGATCCCAGATAAACGAAGTTCTTCACAACCTCGAATGAGGTATTGTCAACGGTAACGTGGGTTCCAAGACGCTGGGACTGTTTGTTTGTTGACACTAAGTATTTTGTCTTATCTGCATTCACTGACAGACCCATTCGACTTGACTCTCTTTCTAATCTGGAAAATGCTGCACTGACTTCGCGCGTATTATGGCCAATGATATCTATGTCATCAGCATACGCAAGCAGCATAACACTCTTGTAGAATATTGTGCCACTACGTCTCAGATCAGCAGCTCGGATGATCTTTTCCATCATTAGGTTGAAAAAGTCGCACGATAAGGAATCACCTTGTCTGAAACCTCGTTTGGTAATAAATGGTGGGGAGAGGTCCTTCCCGATTTTAACTGCGCTGCTGGTGTTGCTCAGTGTCATCCTGCAAAGTCGTATTAGTTTTGCAGGAATACCAAATTCAGACATTGTGGAGTACAGGTGCTTCCTTATTGGGCTGTCGAAGGCGGCTTTGTAGTCGACAAAAAGATGGTGGGTGTCGACTTGTTTTTCTTGAGTCTTCTCCAAGATTTGTCGTAGCGTGAAAATCTGGTCGATGGTGGACTTTCCAGGTCTGAAGCCACACTGATAAGGTCCGATCAGTTCGTTTACAATGGGCTTCAATCTTTCACATAAAACGCTCGACAGGACCTTATATGCGATATTAAGAAGGCTTATCCCACGGTAATTGGCACAGATAGTGGGATCGCCTTTCTTGTGGATTGGGCAGAGCACACTGAGATTCCAATCGTTCGGAATGCATTCTTCCGACCATATTCTGCATAGAAGCTCGTGAATGCATTTAAGTAGAGCTTCGCCTCCGTTCTTAAACAGCTCAGCAGGTAAGCCATCAGCTCCCGCGGCTTTGTTATTTTTAAGCCGAGGTATAGCTGTCAGAACTTCATCATAGTCGGGCAGCGGAACCTCAACGCTGTCATCCAAAATTGGGGTTTCCGGAATATCATCTCTATTGGCGAGATTGTTGTCAGCGTCGCCATTTAGAAGTTTAGAGAAGTGTTCCCTCCATAACGTCAGTGTACTCTGGACATCTGTCACTAGATTCGCTACATAGCTACAGATATTTAAAATATAGGTTCTCTAAACAAGTTTGACGCATTCAAATTCGAAAACTTTTTGCAGGAAATTAAACGTAAATTAAAACAAAAAAAATTATTTTGTAATCAAATTTATAAGAGAGAAGTGGAGGCTAGTTTAAATGGTAAAAAAATAATTCAAAATATCAAACAAACCAGGATGGCTCATACTTGTTTCTTCAAACAGCTAAACATTATTTTTCATTGAAGCATCCCAATAACTTTTACTGCTATAATGACAAAGCGTACAAAATTTACGCAATTAAAAAAGTTTCCGAAAAATATCTTGTGTACGGCTATCCTAAAGTCACATTTAACTTGATGACTAATGATAATTATTTAAAAATTCTGACAAGTACTTTTCTTCGATTTCGTAACGGGTTCGTAACGGATCCGCATCCGTTTTTGTGCACATTGGGCACTCTCAAACATTCGTATGTATATAAGTGTAATTTTCCAATTCAAGCAATTTGCTTATTGATGAGCTAAGTAATTAAGTGATGCTCTCTAGTTTCGTATTAAAGTTTGAAATTTTAAAATTTTTCAATTTCCAGTTACGAATATGTTCTCGGATAATAATGGAATTTACTCTAATTTACGAGTTTGCACTTGCTACACTCAAAAAACTTATTAGTAAAATTTCTACGAATGATATTAGTAAGTAAAATATTCCTACATTCTACAAATAATCGTACAATATACAAAGTATTTGTATCGTGATATCTTTACGAATGCATTCGTAAAATTTTGCTAATACCTGATGTAGTATCTACGAATATATTTGTTTTATTTAGGGGAGAATGGAGAGTTTTGAAGCACGGTTTGTTTGGTGGTCAAAACTACTACGAAAATACTTTTTTTTTACCTTTTTTCGAATCGAATCTCTAGAGCATCTTAAAATAAACTTCCTGGATGAAGGATTTTCATAAAATTGAAAATTATCGACAGTTTTTGCCTGCTGGCGTAATACGCATGTAAAATACGGTTTCAGGTTGACATCTGTCATATTTGCTGTGCTTGACATCTCCCCACTTGATGTGCTTCATTTCTCCCCGCTCGCTACTATTTTAAAATTACCACTGCGTCAGTGACACATAGAATGTTTTTGCATAAATCCTTTTGAACGTCGAAATCATAATCATTGCTGGTTATTTTTTGTGTTCTCACCTTTTCGATTATCTTGAAAATGTCGCAAACACGAATGCTCAAAAAAATTTTCGAACAAAATTTTGAAAACACTGTCTAGAGAGATACGAAAAAACTGTGCTATCGGGACAAGTGCTAAAACAAAACTGAAATAATGGGTCATGTGAATAAAAAATCAGCAAATGCTTTTACTGAATTTTTCTAGTAAAAAGTATGGATTTAGTGAATAAAAAAAGCTATATCTATATAGCTTTTTTTATATCTATATCTATATAGCTTTAAGCTTTTTAAGCTATATCTATATAGCTTTTTTTATTCACTAAATCCATACTTTTTACTAGAAAAATTCAGTAAAAGCATTTGCTGATTTTTTATTCACATGACCCATTAGATGAAAAAATGTTGCCAGTAAGCAACGTTGCCATATTCACAGTTTTAACTGTAAACTACAGTTTTTTGGACCGGCTTACAGTTTTTTTAATTGACTCGTAGAGCAAATTACAGTTTTTTTAATTTCAAATTTGAAATAATAAATTGAAATATTTTTGGTTTTTTATTTCCATTTTTGATAATTTAAAAATTTTATAAATAAATGCCCTGTGACAGCATTGTAGCACTGCAATTATATTCCATCATTTCAATTATACCATATGAAAGGCTTCAAATATAATTTGCTTTGATATGGCAATTTGGTTACCATTGATTTTAATACATGTGGTTTTTAAAAAACTTTAAGATAAGTTTGTTATCGTAACTGAATTTAAAAAATTAATCTGAACAATTGGTAACATAAAGTCTCTGAAAGATATTTATTTTGGTAGTGAAATATCTACAGCATTGATGTCAACTCATAAATTACTACAATCGGAGAAAATTGATTTCAGAGAACATTGCGTAAAATTTAAAGCTGAGCTATGTAAAAAACTGTTAATGAAATTTGAATTTGAAAAATAATTTTTAAAGGATGTGGAACTTCTGTCTTCAAGTAAAGTTTTAAATACTTCTCATCCATCTACAGTGAGTGTCAGCTTATTTGATGCAAGCAAAAAATAAAACGTTAAAGTCCAGTAACTTCTTAACCAAAGGAGATATCGAAAAAATATAGCATTTTAGAAAGTGTAAGTATTTATTCAAAATTAGTCTTTCACATATTTCACATTTTGTTTTGTTCTTCTTAAAAAATATAAAAAACCGAAAACACAATATTTTCGAATTGAGCAGCTTGTTTGATGCACTCAATTTCTTACGGTATCAATACTGTTATGTCTCAAATAAGAACTCAAATAAGAAATCAAGAACTCAAGGCTTGCTATTTATTTTGCGAGTCTATTCTCTTAATGTGTAAGCAAATTTAGTGTGATCGTGCGTTCGTGATCGGGAATTAGTAATTCACCACTTTAAGAATTCGAAAAGTCAGTGAGTAATAGCTAAAATGGTTAATATATCGCCATCTACAGTCCAGCATATCATAGAGAGATTCCTGAAGGAGAACAGAGTCAAGGACAAGGGCAGAAACGCACCAAATAAGATTTTTACTGCGTTGGACGAAAGATGGATTATACGAAAAATCAATGAAAACCCTAAATTATCAGCTTAAAAATTGGCTAATGAAGTGCACAATTATCTTGGAAAATACTGTAGTGCATCAACAATTAGACGTATTTTGCGATCACATGATTTTCATGGTCGAGTACCATATATATAAGCCATATATTAGTATAAAAAATAAAATCGCCCGATTAACCTCCGCTAAAAACCATATTTCCAAGGACTGTTAATTTTGGAACACAGTTATTTTTCCCGATGAATCCAAATTCAATATATTTGGCTTGGATGGAAGGTCGCTTGTGTGGCCAAAGTCAAATAAACAGCTTGAGCTGAAAAACTTGCGAGCGACTGTGAAACACGGTGGAGGCAGTGTCATGGTTTGAGCTTGCATGGCAGCCTCGGGCGTTGGTAATTTAGTTTTTATAAAAGGAAAAATGGATAAAACCATGTACCTTAATATCTTAAAAGAGAACTTGATTCAAAGTGCTCAAAAACTGGGTCTGCGCCGGAACTTTCGGTTCTACCAGGATAACGACCCTAAACATAAGTCGGGAGTTGTGCAGACCTGGCTAATATGGAATTGCCCTCATCTTATGGAACCACCGGCGCAGTCTTCTGATTTAAAAGTCATCTAGAATTTATTTTCATTGTTAGAAACCAACATCCGAAACCACTACATTTCGAACAAGGAAAGCTTAAAAAGAGCATTGTTAGAGGAATGGAATAAAATCAATCAAACAACAACACAAAAACTGGTAGATTCGATGAAAAATCGCCTGAAAGCTATAATATCTAATAAAGTTTATCATACTAAATACTAAAAGTTTATAAAAATCAAATATTATATTAGCTTATAAGGTAATATTGTGCTGCATGAAATAAACTGCTCAATTTGAAAATATTGTTTTTCCGTTTTTTTATATCTTTTAAGAAGAACAAACAAAAATGTGAAACATATGAAAGACTAATTTTGAATAAAAAATTACACTTTTTAAAATGCCATAATTTTTCGATATCTCCTTTGGTTAAGAAGTTACTGGGCTTAAACGTTTTATTTTTAGCTTGCATCAAATAAGCTGACACTCACTGTACATCAAAATTGAGTCGACATTTGACAAATGTCATATAATTAATATTGATAAAACAAAACTTTGAAATAAGTTAGAGATTCCCACATTTTGTGGAATTCTAAGAACAAAAGATCTCTTAAAAAAAGAATGCATCAAACTGTATTCAATATGATAAATCAAACGATATGTACAAAAAATCTTCAGGTAAATTTACGAAAAAGAATTAAACCTAATTTCAAAAACAAAATATGATCTATTCCAAAATATACATATTGTTACAACTATTTTTAAGAATATTTTTTAGCCGCTTATGTTATTGTTTATGTTTTTGTAAATTAACAGGTTAACAGTCCAAGGTATAGACTGAGGCTTATATAAATACCTACATGTTTTAAAATAAAGGGTGTTTTTTAAGGGTGTTTATTCTTAATAGCCCATATATGAGCTGTAGACTTCCTGAAACAAAATCTCCTATAATTTGCCCTCTGAGTTCACAGATCACATGTGGCTGCGAATATTTTTAGCTTTAGAGTAGAAGGGGGTAATGTCGTGCAGGGGGTAATGTCATGCACTGGCTTTTTTAGCATAAAAAATTGAATGATATACCAGCCGTTGGCAAGGTATGGGCCTACTGACCTACAGAGCTCATGCATACAATACTAGCAATATCCATGTGTAAGGGCAATATGTGCGACGTTTTTTAAAAATCGCACGTTCTCGGGACGACGAAAGTGTTTTTTTATCGGATCAGAAAAATTATTTGTCTCGCAGGAAAATATACCAGGTAAGTGTTTTCTTAAAGCAAATTTTCCGCCGAAAAAAAAAGATGTATTGTGTTCGAAAAAATTTTTGTTCTTTACCGATTTGTCGAAGTCAACCTTGAAAACGACCTTTGGGGCAATGTCGTGCATTTGATGTGGGGCAATGTCGTGCACTATACAGAAAAGAAAAGGGAAGGAAACGCGGTCGCCCTAGTGTACCAAGGGAGTTGTGAAGCCATAACAGAACGCTACAATCAAAATAAAATTTTCCAAAATTTTTTCTCAATGTCAAGCACTTTTTGAAAAAATATTGTTTTTCTTTTCGTGTTTCATATAGCAAATTGCCTATTTTCACTTTTCTTTTCATAAAATTGTATTTTTTTATCATATTTCGGACTTGTGTATATTGCCTTATAATTAACAATAATAAATAAATAAACAATAATGCTATATCTTCTTGAATCGAACCACTACCTATCGTTTTTCACACATTTTGATACCTTTACAATACAATGCACGACATTACCCCACAAATTTTGAGGGGGGTAATGTCGTGCACATTTTTTTTTTTAATTTCTACTAACACGATTTCATGCTACACGAATATTGTTACACATAAATGTTACCAACCAAATTATCTTTCGATCGGATGCTTGCTCGTTGTATTCGCTTGCCATGTACGGCTTTACGAGCACTTTAAAGTTGAGTGCACGACATTACCCCCCTCTACTCTAATAATTCATTTTCTATCGCAATAAGGGGTTTTCTTTTTTTTTACAGACAGAATTATTCAAGTAAAACAAAACTATTAATTAGACTTTGAGCAACAATGGGCCGGAAAGCAAAATTTACGGACGAAGAATTAAAAATATTTCTAGAAGAGAGTGATTTTGAAGCTACTGAGTGAATCAACACTGTCGATCAACACTGTGAATCAACAGCGCATACTGTCTTTTTTGTGGTCTTTCCTGTGAATTCCAAGTCAACTAAAAAACGTTCTTCTCACATCTATAGTTCTAAAGCTCTTCAAAATTGTATCAATGAACAGCCCACATGGACTGTTAACCTGTTAATTGTTTTTTATTATTTTCATTTTAATAAATACCAACAAAATTAAACTTGCTGTTTTATTATTTACCGGGTTACAGTAGTTTTTGTTGAAAATACAGTTTTTTTAGGGTTACAGTTTTTTCGTTGAAAATACAGTTTTTTTGGAACTTACAGTTTTTTTAAAAAAGTCTGGCAACGCTGCCAATAAGTAAGAGCTATCAAAACCACTGCTAAGCGACATCTATGGCCGTGCTTCGCAACTCCCCACTGTGCCCTAATCAAGCGCGTCGGAAGGGAATTTCATCGGGGGGGGGGGCAGTACAAATGGGGGGACAATAAAAATGGTGGTGCAAAAAAAGTTCACCAAAATTCCTTCAAAGAAACATGAATGTGAATACACAAATTTTTTTATTTTAGTTTAAAAAAATATATAAAAATATATAAAAAATATTAATATTTCATTATTTTTAAAAGTTCTTCCAATTTCAATATTAGAGATCATTCTTTAAAGGATCTTTCATATGATAATATGAAAATATAAGAAAGAATGGTTGCTTTTATAAAGCAAGACTAGATATACCTTTACATGGTTTAAATGCAATAAGGTACAAAAAGTTATATCAATTTAAATTATTCCAAAATGTTTCTTTCTGTCCTTGCGAGAAACAAACTCTTTCACCACCTCCATCGAATTCAATTCTTCGGTTTTATCTTTGTGAATGTGTATAAGTGAGTCGCCGCATGAGTGAGTCGTATCTGTGTCATAGTTGCTCGAAGATACGTTTTAAGTCGTCTTAGTGCACTAAAAAACGCTCAGATGAAGCTGCTGATGCAGGCACAGTCAAAAGCAAAGCAATAAGTTTTTCAACTTCATTTAATAGTTTTTTTTTACAGTATCCGAATTTTTTGCAAATTGGGATACAATGCCACTACAATTTGAAGGTGTTTGGCCTGGCAATTGCTTCAGCAATTTAAGTTGCGCGTGGAGGTCGCTCACATCAAAGTCATCTGCATAAAGATCTAGTTTTGTTTTTAGATTTTGTTCAGAAGGCACTTTTCCGTTGAAGGCTTCGATTACAATATTATAGTATTAAGCTACATACTTAAGGGTGCTTTTGAACTGAAGTGGTGGGTTTGCAGTAGAAACTCTACATTTTGCTCTATCTTTCTAGGAAAATATCTAATACAAATATATTATCGTTGTAAAAAAAACTGACATTTTTAATAACTTTTGAAGTTTTCTTTTTAAATTGTTTATCTGGCTAAAAAAGTGGGGGGGCAACTGCCCCCCTTTCCCACCGCTTCCGACGCCAATGCCCCTAATATTTACACACAAATATATTTGAGTGTGTGTTCTTGCAAAAATGCACCACTGAAAATTTGTAGCTTATAAATGCTTCAATGGATTGCAAGCTCAATCAGCTGATCAACTAATTTAAGTTGAATGCAAAAAGTGTCAACAATTTGTAGTGAAATCAATTTTGTATAATTGCTATGGAGTGCCTTAGGTAAGGTTAGGCTAATCAGGATTCCTCCTGACGGAGGCTCATATAAACCAATTCTGGTCCTTAGTGGTACCGGTTACAGACAAAAAACCCTTGGGGGTCATTTAAAGTCTATAAAGATTTGCGTTGCATTTGTAAGTCTTAAGAGGGATTGTCTTTCTTGGACAAGCAGTGCCCGATAGGCGTGTCAGACTTTCAGTTTCCAAGCACTTCTTCAAGAATCGTCTTACTCTACTACTTCTACTACTACTACTTCTTCAAGAATCGTCTTAAGATTCGTAACAGCCAGGCGCGTACCCAGAAAAAAATTCTGGGGAGTTTTAATTTTTTTTAACTTATTCTAAGTTTTTTTATGTAATATAATAATAGTATATAGTTTTTTTTTGGGCTAATGCATTAAAAATTTCTTCCGTGGTCACTTCCACATCCCTGTGAACATTTAGAAGAGCTAACCCATTGTGGCTTTCTTCTCCAGTCTTACTTCGCTTGCATGTTTTGGGTCTTCTAAGCTACGAAAACAAGGGTTTGCTTGAAGCGACTGAAACCGGCAACGTTTCATCAATCTTTAGGAATCGGCTTGTTGATTGATATATAACGTATAGATATATAAATGTTACAGGTCGATTTGTCTGTTTCAAGCAGTGCCTACAAATATGGGGTGCAAAATATTGATCAAAAATAATTTATACACTGGAAAAAACATCACGTTTTTAAACTCAACATAATGCCTTTAATATCAATACATGATTTTTCATACAAAATTTTAAAAAAATGCTTCAAGCAATTTTTTAACCAATTTTTAAAAATATGTTATTAAATATGTTATTATATATGTTGTGAACCTTTACGATGTATGTGCAGTGATTTCAATGATAACTTCAATATGATTAATTTTTCTGATTCGGTAGATGTCTTGAAACGGAAAATTATATTACATTTAAATAATTAAATCAATTTAACTTCATCCCATTATACCCAACGCAATTTTATAACAATGTAATATTGGCAATTGAGATTGTTCTGTTTCTCTTTTTTGTCTCGATATTATGTTTATAAAGTAAGCACCATCAAATATGAATCGTTTTTAAAACTTACTTTTTAATTATTCAATATTTTAAATTTTAATCGAATTGGGATTTACGCGCTCACGTGGTTTCCTGATTTGAAATTAGACTGAACTCACACTATCACCTGGATTGGTGTGCCAGAGTATATCTCTTTTCCATACAAGTTTATGCCTACGTTGGCCCAAATGCATATCCAACTAATTGGGATTTTGATTTGGCGGATATGAGACTTATCTCATTTCCACGTAGGTCCTTGGGTTGGACAATGGCCGCAAACCAGTTAAAATGAGTTTAGTGTTTTTGATTGTTTTTCGGGTACCTTAAATTGATAATTACTATTATTTAATTCGATGTTGCTTATTTATATAGAATCAAGTATGCTTAAATACGCGTTTATATATATTCAAATTTTAAATTCCGCTGAAAAGCCAATTAATGTGCTTAGTGGAAAATCCTAATTGCCAATAGGGGGTATGTTTTAGTACGTAGGTGCATTCTGTCTGTCCCGGCTGATTCGGGCAGATTTTAGAATGTGAATCGTGCATGCGTATAGGTTGGGTATACGTATCTTGGGAAGATTTCATACCTCCGGGCGAATCAAAAAAAAAAAAAAAAAAAAATTTGCATTAAACATATTTCGTCAAAGTAGGAACAAATTATTTTCAATACGTAGCCCATTTCACATTGAAGTGCAATATCAGTTGCAATGACCTAACCATCTCCAATTTGGCTCAAGTTTTGTGCTTAGATTAGTTTATTGCTTAGAAAACCAAATCCGGAGTTTGAGGTTTTGAGATTTTTGTCGCGGACCGATAGCCATGTGAATGCCAAAATAAGATCGATTTTATGACAACTTAGCTCAGTCAATTTAAATGCGATTTTCGTAAATAAGATATCATTGGAAAATTTATTTTTAAGGCAAAATATTGAACTTTTTAAAAAATTGCAGTTACACGACTCATTATTAATTTCATCGTTTAATACCCTCAACAGCAACAGGTGCTATAATTTTTTTTTCACTTTCATTATTTTCATTTTTTTTTACCTTTCAAAAGATATGAACTAAAAGTGTGTTCTTTGAGGGTTCAGAAGTTATGGCGCAAAAACGTTTTCAACGAATTCAACTAGCGTTGATATTTATTGTAAAAAGACTACAATACAAAGAAACTTAAAATTTTTTTACATATGGGCAATTCCTGGGCGACGGACGCGACATTCGCTCACTTTTAGTTGAGCCAAAAACAAAAAAGGAATGAAAAGATTCGGTATATACCCTTAGTGTATTGAAGCCTAGGAAGAGTACTAAATTTGAGGAAAAACATTGGGCATAATCAATAATGTAGTAAAAAAATATAAGCAAATTTCAGCGAGAAACGGACGCGACAAAAAATGGAAGTTATTTCTATGCACTTATAGAAATATACATAATTCAGCGAAATTTGTGAAAAAAATTTATTTTTGAGAATGTAGAAATTAAAAAGAAAGTACATATTTTATATGCAGATTTATGAAATTTGAAAATTTTCTTTCAATTTTTTTAAATTGAGTAAAGTAAAAATACGGACGCGACAAGACGGACGCGACAATTTTTACCAATAGAAGAAAACCAATAATTTTGGTAATAATAATGATTCAACTTTTATTAAAAAACATAAAAAACCATAACATAAGCATAACTTCAAGTAAAGGTAAAAATAAAATTAAATCGAAAAAAAAGTTCCATATTCTCAGTTAGGTACTTTAGGATATATAATAGTTAATAAGGTTGGATTTTCTTAGTTAATTTTTACTATAAATTTTAATGAATAAGAGGTGCGAGCCACCTCAATGCTTTCGCTGTCGAATATGAAAACCAATGCAGGCTTTTAATCCCTTTAATATTTGGAACATTCTGCCAAAGCTCAGCCAGTTCAGGTGAAGAATCCTCAATTTGTTCTGCCGATATATAAAACAGCTTAACTCCATCAATGTTGTTTCCTGCACATTCATAAAACGATAAAGCATCTTTGAGAACAATATTTTTTGACCTAACTATTTGCCAAACTTTTCGTTTTAATACAGCTCCAACTCCGTCTACAGCACCTTTGCCATGTGAAGTGGCAAAAAAGTTCCACTCTAAGGCTCTGCAATTGAATTCATCTTTAAGTCTAGGTATTCTAGAAAGAATGAATTTTATTTTTAAATTGGCAACTGCTGCCATCTGAGAATATATAAATACTTGAAATTTCTTTGTGTTGGTTTTGTAATTCTTTCAGAATTTCCAAAATGAAGCAATAAACATCGAATTTATTATGTGTCAGCTTATCACTGATAACCGCAAACGACGTAGTTTCACCAAAATACCAAGCTTTGCAGGTAAAAATTGTTACTTGGCTGAAACTGAAGTGTGCATCTTGAATTTCGTTCTGACATGTTAGACGATAATTTTCAGCAAAACTTGCAAAACTAGTTCAGTTGTTGATAAATTTTTCCTTTTATCTTCAAAATACTTTTGTTGGGACCGTTTAACAAAAGTGTGCATTTTAAAAGCTGGTAGCTGCGTCTGTAAATCATAAATCAGGTCACTTAATGGGCCAATAGTGTAGTTTAAACTTATGCGATTATCAAATTTTCTCCATTGCTTCCATTTCACGTTTGTATTAATTTCCTTGATAAACTCTATCGGAACTAATTCGTCCATAATATCGCGTACGCAGCTCTCACATTCACCAGCCATACAGTTTTCGCTCGTCACATCGCAGCAAACTGATGTTAGGAATAAATCGGATTTGTTCGGAATAGGCGATATAACTTTTGCACAGCTTTCTACAAAAAATTGAAATTTGCATGATATTTACAGACACACATATTGTGTGGTAAATCTTTAATAAGTTGAATGTAGCTTGGCCTGGAACTACAAAATAAGGTCTTACTGACATCCACCGTGGTGAATTGAGCTTTGAAAAGTTGGTATGCTTCTGCCAAGGTCAAAAGCATAAAACGTTTCCCAACAACTTTTCCTTTTATTAAAGCCGTATCCTTCATTCCCGGAGCTTGTACGCTGATTTCGTCTTGCAAATAAAACTTTTCAATTAGCGCTGCTCGCTTCTGGCTGTCTGATGTGTTTGTTTTGTTACCATCAGTCATCTCCGTTGAGGTAATATACTTATCGCATAACGATTTGAGAACAGCTACCTTTTTATTTGGGTCTTTTGGCAACGCAGCTTCAACTTTTTTATTGCTTTCCCCTTCGTTTGTTTACAGTTGTACGCTTCAAATTCCAAATTACCAATAGAGTCATTCCTTTCTTTCTTTTTCTATCGCAACATCACCTGTCTAACTCGGTCCTTTTCTTTCTTTTTGTTATACATAGAGCTATCTCTTTTCATTTTTTCCAACAATTTCTTTCGAGATTCTCGTTTTCTTTCAGCTTCTTTCATCTTATATTGCTGCCATTTGTTATCATCTTCTCTGATCTTCTCTCGCCGTTTCTGCGCTTGTTCCCTCTTTTTTTCTTTTAATGCTTTTTCCATTTTTAAAATATATATAATAATAATTTTATGCTACTGATATTACTTTATTGAATATTAAGTACTTACGGCGACGGACGCGACAAATTTTAAATGACAATAAAATTTGTGAAATGCTTTATTCCAATATAAATGTGTTCCCTTTTCGAGAGACCACGCGGAGCTCGATTAAAAATCCGAAACTGGTTGCTTTTCAAATGCTTACTTACTACTGAAAACAATTATTAGTTCTTTTTGGCGACGGACGCTACATTAACATATAGGTCAAAGCAAACTTCAAAAACTTCCGTTATAAGAAATCCGATCTCCATCTCTTATGTTAATGCATAAAGGAATTTTTAGTAGATAATTTGTAAATTACAAAAACAAAAATAAAATTACTGTAAATACTCTTAAAACACGTACAAAAAAATTGATATAAATCGCAAAAAGGCTAAAAAATTTTTTTTTTAAAGTTGTATATTTCGTACAAGAAATGAGAAAAATTCAAAATGCTTTTAAATTTATAAAGTTTAGACATTTGAGCTTTATTATTGAAAACAAAAAAAAATCTAAGAATTTTTCATTTTTCACTCGTGGCTTACCTTTTTCTGGAATTGCCCATATATAAAATAACAATTTTTTTTTTCAAAGTACAAGTAGTCGTTTTGGTGGCAAGATATTTTGGTCCCAATTTATCGGAAAAAAAATCAAAGTGCATATTAATAAGATTACGACAACCTTAACTACACTCAGAAAAAAACACCTATCTTTTTGTGATAAAAAATTTCTCTATTTTTCGATAATAGAAATTTTCTTTATTTCAAATAAAATTTACTTCAATTATAATAAATTTTCACATATTCGAAGAAATATTTCCTTCCTTGTGGGAAAAAAAAATATTTCATGTCTCTGATAATGATAATTATTTTTCTCTCACTGAAAAAATCTCATTTATAGATAAAAATTTATAGAAAATGAAAAATGTTCTCTATTGTTGATAAATAATTCACTATGCGCAATATTTTCTTCAATAACAACAAATCCTTTCTCAAAAACTAAAAAGGCTTCTTCTCAAAAATCGATATATTTTTCTTATATTGAATAAGGTACGAAAAAAATAGAAAGCGTGAGAGCAATTGATTAACCAAATATTATGTTGTGAAAAGCAAGTGTTGCATATTCTGCATATTATGACGATTGTTGCTTCAAAAGGTTTTTTTTTTTTTGGCTACACAAAGTGATGTTGTTTATTACTACTGTTTCTTTGGATGCATTTGAAAAATCGTTTTTCAGAATAAATTTCTGGAATATTTATAAAGATTCCCGAAAAACAATGCCACAACAATAATTCTACCTCTTAACACATTTTTAACTAATATTTTTAGAACCGAATCACAATTTGATATTGATACTTCTACTTTGCGTAGAACTGAGTTAAAACAAATGTTGACAAAAATAATTTTTTAATCCTAATTGCGGATATACTTCTGTGTTTAAAGAGAAATGTACGCAATAAATAAATATGTTGTATCAATGTTAAGAAAATATATCTTTCTTTCAAAGAAAGTGTTATTTTTTGTGAGAAACTATAAACGCAACTTAAAGAAAACATTTATTTAAATTAAATAAATATTTCTCTGTTTTCGGGAAAAATTTACACAATAAAGAAAACGGTTGAACGTATTATAAAGAAATATTTTTCTATTAAAGAGAAGGTGTCTTTTATTAATGAGAAAATATTTCTCATTTTCATGGAAGCTTTTTGCCATTTTTAGGGAATTTTTGGGATCACATTTAGAGAAAAGCATTCTCTGGGGCAAAGTCAATACCATTTTTCACTCAATATGATGCCTTTTTTTCTCATATTCCGATAAATTTTTTTCTGAGTGTAGTATTATAAAATTTGGTTACAATTTCCCCCCGCTACGGGGATCAAAAGCATTGAAAATTGCAGCATTTTTTAAAAAGTCGTGCTAAATTTTCACTATTGGGCCAATCTTAATAACTCTAGTAGAGGTTGTAGCTACAAGTATCCTTATTAAAATGCACTTTGATTTTTTTTCGATTAATCGGGACCAAAATATCTTTACACCGGCTGAAAAGGACTGCTTTTTTATGCCACCTATCGATAAGAAGATGCAATTAAAAACAAACAAAAAAATTAATTTTGGAATATTTTTTTATATTTTTTACACTGGGAATAAAAATATACTTTAAAACTAAACGAAAAATTTTAAAATAGAAATTTAACGCTTTTGCGTTTCTACAAAACAAAATTAAAAATAAGCGCATTAAATTTTCGACTAAAAACTTATTTATTTTTTTATAATTTTTTCCTATAATTTCTTTACAATAAAAAAAAAATGCGTCGCTATATAAGTTTAAATTGAAAAATTATGTTCTGTAGAATCTTCGACAATAATTACCAGATACTTGAGACCAAGCTGAGAAAAACCCCGATTTTACATTTGATTGTGTGAAAATATTTTTTAAATTGGTTTTACAAATAATTAACATAAGATGAAATAAAAACTAATTTATTACTTTAATGTTTAAAATATTAAAATATTTTAAGCTGCAATAAGCCCAAACTTCATCGAATGAAGTTAAAATATGGTATTCGTGGGGTTCCAGAGGTGGTTCAATTATTACGAATATGACGTCGAAAACTCTAAAAAATTCAAAAAATGGAATCGAAAAAATGGCGGTTTAATTTTATTGTTTTTAATTTAAGAACGATATTTTAAAATTATGTTTTAAAATATTTGTTTTCAATACTAAAGATTTTGTTTTAAAATTATTTTGAGTTTATTTTGAACAAATGTTCTTAAACTGTTAATGTTTACTATAAAACTATATTTAAATACATTGTTTTGAAAAAAAACTATTGTTTTTAATTGAACTGTAAAAACATTGCAGTTTAAGTTAAATTAAATTTTTTTCAGCTCTATTTAAAAAACAAATTCATTTATTATGAAAACAGTTTCATTAAATTTGAACACATATTCCATCAGTGTACTTTAAAAAAAATGTTAAGTCTACACTGAGAAAAAAAATACTTTGAAATTAGACAAAAAATTTTAAAATAGAAATTTAACTCATTTGCGTTTCTACAAAACAAAATTTGAAACAAGCGTGTTTAATTTTCAACTTGAAACTTATTTTTTTTTTTTGTATAATTTTCTCTTTTTATTACCTTTCAATAACAAAAAATATGTCGCTATCAGAGATTGAATTAAAAAATTACATACAGTAGAATCATTGAAAATTATTGCCAGACAACTGAGACCCCGATTCTAAATTTGATTGATTGGAAATATTTTTGAATTAGTCTTACAAATATTGAACACAAGATGAAATAAAAACTAATTAATTATTTTGATACCTATTTAAAATATTTAAAGGCGCAATAAAAGGCAAACTTCATCATAGAAGTAAAAAAAAATTGTTATTCAGAGGGTCCCAGGGGTCGCCGATCACGAATCTGACTTCAAACACTAGGAAAAGTTAAAAAAATGGCATCGAAAAAATGGTGGTTTAATTTATTTGTTTTTAATTTAATAACAATATTTTTAAATTATATTTTAAAATATTTTTTTTAAATATTAAATTTTTTGCATTGTGCTTCAACTTAAAATTTTCGGAATGAAAATATATTTAAAAACATTGTTTTGAAAACAAAAACTTTTGTTTTAAATTAAACTTTAAAAACATTTGTGTTTAACTTAAATAAAATTGAACACAATTTCATTTAAATTTAACACATGTTTCCCTCAGTGTATATACTATAGTCTTTTCACAATAAGTGTTTTAAATTGAGTCTTTTTATTTTTTTCCATGTTGTGCTGAGTGTTTCTCTCGAAACTCGTTAAAATTCTTTCATTTCGGGGGTCTAATCCCCAGAGCCCCCCTGCATACGCGCCTGGTGATAGCCCATATAAATATAAGGCAACATTGTTAATGTTTTTCCGCTTATATCCAATTATTTAAATGTTTTGCTTTTGTGTTAATATTAACCATATTTTTTTTTGTTATAAACTCACTTAAACATAAAATTATTGTGAAAATGATTTGTGGTGTCATTTGCTTTTGTTTCTTTTTTCTCGGTGTGTTCTCTTTCGTTACGTTGTGTTTTTGGCTTAGATAGGATTTTAGTTAAATTTTTTGTTCTCTCCTATGTTGTTCGATATTTTTTTGTACTCTCCTTTTTTGTGCATACCTACTTTCATTGTCGCTTACTGTGTAAGGTAGATGTCATCAGTGTCTTAGCTGCCATGTCCGAAAAAATGTAATTTAGAATTGTAAACAGGCTTTGGAGGCCTTGCAGATGCAATGTGTTTAAGAAATAATTGGTTACGTCATGTGTCCATTTGCCACTAGACAAAAACAAATCGAAAAGTATTAAATTATTTTTATTACTATATAGCAGCTCAATCAGTTGAATATTGAACAAATATTTTTTTAAATAAATACCAGTTCATACTTGATATCCTAAAAACAAAAACTGTTGAATAAAAATAAAAACGTTTCCCTAATAGCCTTACCGCAATGAGAAAACTCAATTTTTTTATCTTAGTTAATACCAAAAAAAAACTGCTCTAAGGGATCACTTGAATTTTATGGCTTATTCTTTTAAGCTACTTTGTACAGTATAAAAAATACACTTATCAAAAGACAAAAATCCATCTACGACAAGAGCAAAACAAACGCAATTTTTCGCGCAAAAATTTCTATTTGTTATAAAATCACGCGATAGCATTGAACCTAATTGTCGTGCCGGTATAAATCCACGGTAAGTGAGGACGTTGGCAAGAGCGTTATTGCTGTTGTTGCCTTTGGTGTTGGTGTTGGTGTTGGTGTTGGTAGCTTCCAAGTGCTCACATGTTATCCGCCACCCAACCAAAGCACGGATTACTAACATGCTTCAGATACACCAGAGACCAGAAACAAGCAACCAGCAAAGCAACCAGAATGAGCGGAATTGGAAGCGCTTTTATCTCGGTTATCGAGGAGTGGCTCTTCAAACGTTTTAATTGGAACTTAATCCAACAATTGAACCACTAGCAACAGCAGAAGCAGGAGCAGCAGTAACTGAGGCAACCGCTTATCTCGCAAAAAAAAAAGACGATTACCATTGGAATGGAGTGAGTAAATCGTCTGCCTGTGCCACACTGTGGCATTCTAGATGGCCAAAAGGCTTTTTAGATACGCACACACACACACACGTACACACACACAGATACCAACAAACACACTAGAGATATGAGTAGAAGCTCCCTGATGACTGGCCCCCGGATGCTGTTTTGTTTCACTTTTTGTCTGCTGCTGTTGTCGTTGTTGGTGTTGTTGTTGTTGTTTATGTTGCTGCGCTGTTGTAGCTGCTTTTACTGTTATTGAAGTTGTGATATTTTAATTGTTGCCTTATTGTATATGTTGCTACATCGATGGCAACATCAGCAACAACAAAAATAAAACAACATTGAACAAGCAGCAACAAAACAAAGCCAGTCTAAATGGAACAAAAACCCTCTTATTTATAATTGTGTGTGCTTGTTTGTTTGTCTGGTGTATTTTTTTTTTCTTCTTATCACTTAAACAGTAAATTAAATGAGGCTTTTTTTTAATGGCAAATAATTTAGTTGTTAAATGGTTAGAAATAATTTGTTATTTTATCAACCCAACCATGACCCGGTATTTAGTGGTTACGTTTTTATCAGTTTAATGCTTTCTCTGCAGGCATAATTAAAATAGCAGTTTATATGGGGTAGTTTTAGCAAATTCAGATATTAACAAAAATGGTAGATACATCCTCTAGTTTTCCTGCAAGTTGTGTTCAGAATATAATGTATAATGAGCTCAAAAAGATATGACTTAATACAAAAATCGAATTTTAATTTACATATGATCCCAATGTGCACAAAAACGTATGCGGATCCGTTTCAAACCCGTTACGAGTTCGTCAGTACGCATTTCGCGTTCCTATGTTTCGACGGACCCATTTCGAACCCGTTAGGAATTCGTCCAAAAAAATGGTCACACCGTTAACATAAAAGGCAGGCTTACATTTTTTTTA